>CM053769.1:349826527-349886637 GCA_028658325.1 Potorous gilbertii
GAAGCATGAAAAAGTAAACAGCAAGGAGAAGTCACAAGGGACTTACCAAAGTTGAACTGTTTACAATCCTATATGGAAAGACAATATTTGTAACTCTTGAAATTTTTCAGTATCTGGGTAGTTGGTGGTATTACACAAAATACCCCTCATCCAAATTTCCCTGTTACTGTCAAGAGACCACCACCCTTCCAGTCACCCAGGTGCATAATCTGGGTGCCACCCTCAACTCTTCACCCTCACTCACTCCACATAGCCAGTCAGGTGCCAGGTCTTGTCATTTTTACCTCCATAACATTTTTCAAATCCCTGCCCTTCTCTAAACATACAGTGACAACTGTAGTTCAGGCCCTAAATATCACCTGCCTTTGGATGGAATCAGGAAGACTCATCTTCCTGAGTTCAAATCTGGCCTCTGATGCTGACTAACTGTATGACCCTGGGGATGTCACTTAACCCTGCTTGCCTCAGTTTCCTCATCTGTAAAATGAGCCAAAGAAGGAAATGACAAACCACTACAGTATCTTTGGCAAGAAAATACCAAATGGGGTCATGAAGAGTCAAACATAACTGAAACAACTGAACAACAGTCTCCTAATTGGTTTCATTTCCTCAACTCTTTCCCCTGCTCCAATACATCCTCCACACTTCTGCCAAAGTGATTGTCCTAAAGTGGTTTGAGTGTGTTACAAATCTATAATAAACCCCAATGGCTCTCTATTACTCTTAGAACAAATATAAACTCCTGTATTTGGCATCTAAAGCCTTTATAACCTGCCCCAGCACCCACTTCCAGCCTACTTTTGCTTCCTCAAGCATTCTATGGTTCAATCATTAGCCTTCTGTTCTTCAGAACACACATGTTCTGTGTGACTCTCCCCTTCTCATTTTCATATCATTGATCTGTCTCTCCCATATCTGAAATGTACTCCCTACCCATCTCTATCTTTTGGACTCCCTAGTTTCCTTCAAGATTGAGTTCAAGCACAGTTTTTCTTTATTATTTTTATTGATATATTTTGTTTTCATATCACCAACATTTCCCCACATGCCTTTCTCCTGTCCCACTTCCAAAGAGACATCCCTTTTAACAAAGAGGGAAAAAAATTCAGCAAAACTAATAGTAGCATTTCTTCTAGACTATTCCCTCAGCATACACTTGCTTCAACTGGGTTGAGTCACTGGTTGCTGGCTGCTACCCTGGAATTCTAGGGGTAACCCTGGGTACAGCTATCCTCAACTGGTCTCCATAACAGCAATCCATCAGTGAAAACAATTAACTTTTAGTGAAGAAATTTACTAAGATAATATAATAAAAACAGCTGCTATAAAACATCACCCTGCCGTAAAACTCGGGCACACTCTTCCACAAAGACACACAATATCCAAGGGATGAGTGATTTCAAACTTAGTGTACAATGACTGTGATGCAAACGTGTGGTATTCACAGTGGCAATGATAACTTACAATGAGGAGTTAAAGATCTAGAACCCCTCTCTTTATTCATAGAGACCTTATTCTGGGTTGTCAGGTTCTGATCCTCTCCAAAGCCAGCTTTATTCTTGAAAGAAACTACTTCCTACTTCTAGCAACTGCCTCTCTGGATCCAGGTTTGGTTTTTTTGGTTTGGTTTGGTTTGGTTTGGTTTGGTTTGGTTTGATTTGGTTTTAGAGTGTGTATCTCTGATCTCTTACTTAGGATTTTAAGTCTCATGGATCAATAAACTTTCTAACTGCTTGGTGAAGTGTCGTCTCTAGGAAGTCACTGATGGATGTCATGTTCAATGGGAGAGGGAAGAGATATTCCCTTCTCCTCACCCCTCCACAGGGTCTCCAGGGACTGCTCCAGAAATGCTTAAATTCCTTAAGGACTCAGCCATTTAAAGATCCCAAGAGTGTGACTAAATTGCTCAGCTACTGACAAAGAGGGGTTTATACATCACAAAAGGTATCACCTTTTTGGCTGTGCCCAGCATTTTTAGTTTGTTTAAAACTTCATTAATAATCTGTGATTACATGATGAGCTTTCTTGTCTAGAAGATTACTCAGACAACTCTCCTTCATAACCAAAACATGAACCAAATCCAACATTATATTCCTTTTGTTGTACTTGTTAGCCAATCAGGGTTAAGTCACCCAGTTTAGCAAGTGTCTGAGGCTGGATCTGAAAATTCAGGTTCTCCATGACTATGGTGCAATTGTATTTAATAGGGATGTATGTGTAGAACCTATATAAGATTGCTAGCCATCTCGAGGAGGGAGTGGGGAGGGAGGGGGAAAGGAAAGAGAGGGAGGGGAAAAATCTAAGGTATATGGAAGTGATTATAAAACACTGAAAACAAAATAATTATTTTAAAAAAAATTCAGTTACTCCTGACTCCAGGACTGGTGCTCTATCCACTGTGCCACCTAGATATCCCTCCAACAGTATATTCTGCCATCCACACCTATAGTCCCCCACCTCTGCAAAGAGGAAACAGAGAAGCATTTTCATGTCTCTTCTCTAATCCCAAGCACAGTCATTATAGTTTCACATTCAGTTTTAAGAGTTGTCATAATTCTTTCCTCTTACATTTTTGTAGTCCTTGTGTTTTCATGACTCTATTTCATTTTGCATGGGTTGGTATGTCTTCTCATGTCTCTCTACAGTCATCATGTTCACCATTTCTTATAACACAAGAATAATGCATTATATTTACCGTAGCTTAACGTTGCCCAATCAATGAGAAATTTGTTTCTGGTTCTTCACTACCATCAAAAATGTTGCTATGGATCCCTTGGTGTATAGGGGAGCTTTCTTTTTTTTTCTTTAAATCATTGATCTCCTTTGTGGTAAATGGCTTTTAGTGGGATCCCTTGGTAGAAAAATATGTACAACTGTTTCCTAGAACAATTGTATTCCTTAACAGATCTGCCAATCACATATTAGCATAATTCTCTAACCCAACTATTTCCATCTTTTTTTACCTTTGTCAGTGGGGCAAAATATAAGGACAAAATTTCCATTTGATTTGCATTTCTCTTACCATTGATTAGGAAAAATGATTGATTCAGGTTGCAAAAAAAAACCTTTAACAGAAGGGTCATTTATTAGGCAAAACTATTATGTCACTGTTCAGCAGCCATAGTGTCTAAGCAGACCAATATTTAAAGAGCTTCAGTTAAGGTTCTGCTTTCTTGAACTCAGTGCTTTGAAGCTCCTGCAGTTTTTTTTGGATAGGATTTGACATGGAAAAGCTTATTTGAACTGATGCAAAATAAAGTAAGAAGAACCAGGGAAACAACACACATTGTGACTACAACAATGTAAATGGAGAGGGAAAAAAAGATGAGAGGGCAGGGGAAAGGAGAGGAGAAGACAGCAAGAGAAGAGAAAGAAAGGGAGGGAAGGAGAGGAGAAGAAAGGAAAGAAAGAAGGAAGGAGAGGAAAGAAGGAAGGAAGAGAGGGAAAGAAACTGAATCCTGTGTGATTATAATGACCAGGCTTGGCCTTGAAAAAGAGGGAAGAAAATGTACCTCCTTCCTTTCTTGGCAGAGATAAGGAACTTTGGGTCTTGAACGTTGCAAGTACTCTCGGACTTGGTAGACATAGTTTTGCTGAAATGCTTTCTTAATTCTTTGTGACATGGGATATTCTCTAAGTGGGGAATGTGTTTGGAAATGAAAATGAGGTAAAAGTGAGTTTTTTTTAACTCCATCTTTCTAAAGATCTAAAGGCAGGAAGTGGAAAGCTGTTACCATGAGGTAGAGAAAGCATCTCTACTTTCCTGGAAGCCAAGGATCCCTCAAATAAACTCCAGAGGCATAGGAGGGGAGATAGTATTCATTCAGGAATATCTTCCATCCACCAGGATGTGACCTGTGCCATAGTACAACAACAATAAACTTGAGCTTCTGGGAAGACACAGAAGTTGGCACGGATAGGTAACCAAAGCTAACTGAAACATTCTTGGGAATTACCTGAGGCCTTCATGTCACCTGCGGTCTTTCATGATGAGAAGTGTCTAGGAAAATAAACTCACAGTTTTGAACAAATAGACACCATTTCCATTTAACACATCTCCTGTGCTACACTCACATAGGCACCTAATATTTATACTGTGTGCTAATTCCACAGCAAAGCAGCAGTACAAATGATATCAAAGGTCTGTTTTGTAAATTACATATAAATTATGTAATTTTCCCGGGAATGTGTTTTACATCTAATTAACATAGATTGTCTTACAAAACTAAGGAAGTTGTTTTCCAAAATGCCATGTGTGCTTGATTATCATCTATCATCATTAAAAACACCTTTTTAAAAAGAGAACTAAGGACTAAGCTTTCAGGTCATGCATTGTAACTTGGGCTGGTCTCATAGAATTTGGTTCACAGGAGGCCCATAGTCACTACGGAAAAATCTCTTATTTGAGGAAGAAAATTGTGTTCTCTCCTCCTCATTCAGGACCCTATATCCAAACCACAAAAATAGCTGGGGCAAGAAAAATCTGATAGAGAAAACAGCTTGGAATGATTGGTCCTATTTCCCCATCTCCCTCTATGGAAGTGCCCTCCCTTCCTACAAAGCCCCAACTCATCTCCTCCGTGAAGCTTTCCTTCATCCCTACCCCATCCCACCTTGGATAAAAGCCACCTTTTCATCCAAATACTTTGAATGAAACTCTTCTTTGCACTTCCCTTGCTTTCTACAGGATCATAGGCTATAGAGTTAGAAGGGAGGTTAGAGGTCATTTAATACAACTCCTTCATTATTTTACAAGTGGGAAAACTGGAGACCAGAGAGGGGAAGAGTCTTCCCCAAAGTCACAAAGTAAGTAGCAGAGCTACTTGACAGAATTATTTTGTATATGTTAGAAACACAAATCTAGTCTGTAAACAAAGGGAGGACACCCAAGTACCACCTGTGCAGGGATGGAATTAAAGATAGGTTTGCAAGCTTCATGAAAGGAGGGTCTGAGTCAGGGGCCTTGAGGATGCATTTGACTCTCTCTAGGTCCTCAAGTGCAACTGAGTCCAAGTTTTACCAAACAAATCCTTTTATTAAGGGAATTTGTTCTGTGAAGCCTTGAGGCCGCAGGTTCCCCACCCCCAGCCTGGGTCCTATCTAGACTTCCTTGTAGTCCCAGAGCAAAGCACCAGGTCATCAAATTGAACCGAATTGAGGGGGCTAGGAAAAGTAATGCATAGAGTCACAGCTAGCAGTTTTGGCACCTGGGGCAAGCAGCAAGGAACAATCCTCAAACATTGAAAGTCAATGGGGTTGGGGGGAGTGTCACTGAAGGAGTATGGAAAGGTCCTTAGCTTCAGTCCTGTGTGGACTTCGGTCTTGAGCCCCACCCAGGGCCAAGACATTCAGAATGGGTGTCTATGGAAATGAGAAGGCAGGACACTCCTATAGAGTCTATGTCATAATTTAGTTATTAGGGACTGAAGGTTCTCAGTTGTATGTAGACTTCCTGAGAAAACATTATAAGACGAGCTCTAGAGTTGGAGCACAGATTAATCTTCCATGGAAAACTCATAGAAACTTTCAGGTGGCTGTGAATGCCTGGTGGGGGGGGGGGGGTCAGAGACCTGAATTATGCAGATAATGGCAGGAATGACTGATTTCTCGGGAGTCCTATGATCCGGAAATCTTCCATTCATTCATTCATTCAATAAACATTTACTAAGTATGTGTGGATCACTGCATTGGATGCTAAAGGGTATAAAAAGTTTATAAGAATAGACCCTGCCCTAATAAAGTTTTCACTGTAATAAGGGGATGACACAAACATGAATAATTGTGAGGGAATAGATGAGGAAGAGCTGGGATGTGAGGGAAATAGAATCATAAGATCATTCATTTTAAGTTGAAAAAGAGCTTAGAGATCATCTAGTCCAAATCCCTAATTTTGTAGATGAGGATACTGAGGCACAGAGAAGTTATGATTTCTAAGATCATACAGGTAGTAAGTGGCAAAGGCAAGATTTGAACCCAGATCCTCTGAGTCCATATCCCATACTTCTACTGAAGCAGAAGACAGCAGGCCCTTTTGATACTTTTTGCAATCTTGTTTCCTTTTCTTATATAGAATTTAGCCTGAAGCTCTCACTGATCCCTAGTATGCAGGACTTCTCTTTTCTAGCTTCCACAAGGAACCTTGTGGAGCTGGATCATAAAGCCCTTGTCTCTGCTCCTGTGGCAGAGGTCCTTTAGAACTCTGAGATTCTGTGACTGCATGACCTTAGAAGTCATTTAGTCCAACACCTTTCCAAGTAGGAATCCTCTGAATGATAATTCCAAAAGAAATTAGCCATTCAATCTATACTTGGAAAATTCTATTCAAAAGGAATTCACTATCTCCTGAGGCAGCCCATTCTACTTTTCAGTAGCTCTAATTGTTAGGGATATTTTTCTTCACACTGAGACAAAATTTACTTCCATGTAATTATAGCACTCCCCTGAGGCCACTCCCTAAATGAGGCACTCACTTTCATATTTTAAGGTCCCTAGAGGGTGACTGACTATGTCCGTCCCATGGGAAATAAGGGGAGATGGAAGGGCTATAGTATCTAGTAGGGCCACTCATGAGCCCCTACTGCTGTACTATGCATTAACAATCATGCCGGACACACTTAATTAGCTTTTAAAGAAAGGATTTGCTGAGAAGGCATAGTGAGACCAGATGCCACAAAGTATGCCCCTCAAACTGAGCACACGCCCTCCCCTTGGACAAATAAGGGCCTGGGCAATAGTGGACTGAAGTTTAAAGGACAGTGATAAGGAGTGGTCAAGGAAATCCACAGGCCTGAAACTGCCCCAATGTCTTTTCTTTCTTCATTGGATCTTTACAAAGTTTAATGCCTGGCATGGTGTTGGTGATGCATGAGTCATCCTG
Source organism: Potorous gilbertii (assembly GCA_028658325.1). Lineage (NCBI taxonomy): Eukaryota > Metazoa > Chordata > Mammalia > Diprotodontia > Potoroidae > Potorous > Potorous gilbertii. Next base: position 349,833,405 of record CM053769.1, read on the forward strand.
CTGGGCTGGAGGAAGGCACACTATCTCTGGTGGATGGTTGATTCCTGTACTGAGCTAGAATTATCTACTTCTAGGCAGATCACTCCTCTTCTGGGCTGATTTTCTTCTCCAACAACTTTTGTCAGTTACTATCATTTCTGTGACCACTGCTACTACTGCTATCATTCAGCTCTGGTCTCTGGTAGTATTTCTGATTCAACCTCTAGATTTCCTAAACTCATAAATCACCAAGGCTCCTCCATCTTATAATATTCATTCACCTAAGATGAGAGAGGGATAAACAGAAAGAGAAAGAGATGACTGTGCTCACAGCAACTACATTCAGGGAGGGAGACAACAGGGCAAATGCCCTCCCCCACTCAGCTCTCAGAACCAGTTCAAAGTAGTCCTGCCTCCTTAACAACCAGACAAAGGAGCAGGAACTGAGTGAAAATACAAAAGGGGCAACCTGCCCCTTTGTCACTTTTTTCCTCATTGCCCCTAGTTTTGCCTTCTGGAGTGAAGCAGAACAAATCTAAGCCCCCTTTCCCATGACACCCTTTTAGTTATTCAAGGACAGTTCAGCCCTCTCTTCTCATAGCTGAATATATCAAGTTCCTTCCCTTGCTCCTTACAGGTCATGGTTTCCATCCTCTTCCCATCCTGATCACTATCCTTTGGCTTTTAATACCATTATTAAATTATACCATTATTAAACATCCAGTGTTTATAACCAGGCATAATATAGTTACCCCTTCTACATAGCGCGGTGTAGGTTCAGTGTCTCTGTGATCAGGAAAATCCACATAAAAAATTTTGGTCCTCCCTTTGTACCAGAGAAGTCTGAATTTTTATGGCATTAAAAGATAAAATATGTTAATATTGTAAAATATATTTTATATCATGCATTTCTGAGTTTCTAAACTTTTCCATTGTCAGCTGCTTTTGTGAGTTACAAGTTGTCTGTGACTTCTCCAAAACTCCCCCAAAATTCCCATTTAATTTCTTATGCCAACCTGCAGTACATGGAAATGGGGCACCTGGATGGGGAAGGGATACATTATACTCTAAGCACAGTCTGGATATGAAATCAATCCATGCAGTGAATGCCTCTTCCCTTTCTGTAAGCCAAAAGGTGTTGAAGAAAGAGAGGGGAGATCTCTGCAATTCTTGTGACCTCAGATGTATCCATGAATCAAACAACAAGCATTTATTAAGTATCTACTTTGTGCCACCCCCTGTTCAGGAGTTCCGGAGGTGCAAAGACAAAAACAAAACTACCCCTGCTTTCTAGGAACTTGCATCCTATTGGGGAAAAAACAACAGGTACATAAATAAATATACACCAAATGTACACAAAATAAATGCAAAAGTAATTTGGGAAGGGAGCGCACTAGGACTTGGGGGCATCAGGAAAGGTTTCCTATAAAAGGTAATGCTTGAACCAAAGTTTGATGGAAACAAGGGATTTTAAAAGGTGGAGGTAAAGTGACAGTGCCTTCCAGGTTCTAGAGAGGGTCAGTGCAAAGATGGGATGAGAGATGGGAGATTGAGCACCTTCTCTCAGGATCAGCAGGAAGGCCAGCTTGACTGGACAGGAGAACATGATAAAGAAAGTTGTTACACATATGCATGCCCACACACACATACATATATATACATATGCATATACATATAACCTTTCATATTTGTTCACTATAATATACACACACATATATAACCTGTCATATTTATATTTATTACAATATAATATATACATATATAAAATCTTTCATATTTACATTTACTATAATATTATATATATATATATATCAAATTGCTTACCATCTTAGGGAGAAAATTCAGTAAAAGTACACCGATTTCCCTAGTCCCCATTAAAAAGTCAGTGAGAATAATCTGCCCATTTACAAATAGGTAAAGTGAGGCTCAGTCCAGCCAGTCCAAGTCCAGACAGTGAATGAGCAGAACTGTGAGCAAATCCCACATAGACTAGGCAGGTGTTGTATCCCTTGACTATATTTCTCTGTACAGTTCTCAGAATCCAGTAAAGCTCAATCACAGCTAGGAAATCTGGGGTAGAAGCCAGGATGGATTCCTGCAAGGACTCTTGGCTCTGAGCTCATAGTCGAGACAGTCATACCCAAGAGCTTGGGCCTGGTTCCTGGTGCCAATACAACTGGCCATAGGCTTCTGTAGCCATGGCAGGCCAGAAAGGAATAACTGACATTCTATCTATTCGATCAAGGAGTATTCAAAAGCTCTGACTAGTTTCCCCCTCTCAGTTTTTCTCTCAGCCTATCCCTGCAAATATGAATGGGCAGCCCCTGGTTATGAGGATACAAGCAAGGACTTGACAAGAAAACCTTACTAGGTCACCAACTGTGAGCAACTGTGGGCGGCAAACACCCAAGAAGAGAGATGAGAGCTGCCCAGAGCCACACGCTGCTGCGTCATTACTCTCATGATGGTTAATCTTCGTTAATCAGTCATTAATGAAGATTAATAAATACCCTCCCTAGGAGCCACTGAAGAGGCTGCAGAACAATGCCCGACAAATGGATGAACAAAACGTGAACAAAAATCTTATTTCCTGCCAGGGCACGTGGTAATTTGAAGACTGAGACCCAGGATGTCTCGGTCATTTTCCTAAGGACTTATGCTCACTCAGAGTGTCTGTCTTTGTTATGAAGAATGCCCTATATAGTTACAGGATCATCAGCTTAGAACTGAAAGCAATCAAATCCAACTTCTTCAATTTACAGATGAGGAAACTGAGGCCCCCAGAGATTTATCCAGTAATATGGGTCATAAGTATCAGAGTGAGGATTTGAACTTAGCTCCTCTGGGTACTCTTTCTACGATATTGCACTCCCTCTCAAATAGAAGATAAATTGTCTATGGGATGATGAGGTCATCCAGATATGCCAGGTTGCAGATGACATCCATTGTGGTGACTGCAACAAGGGACAAGATGGTTTCAGACCTCTTCAATGAGACTCACGTCTGCCAAAAAAGTGTCTGGCCTAACAATCCACCCAGGAAAATTCAGTTGGATGATGAATGCCTATTGTCTATACTATGGTATGATTATTTCATCAGTCCAACTATCTTGGACAGAAGCTGCACATAGACAATGAGTTAGGGCCAGAATTGAATAAGAAGAAGAGAAAGGAAGTGATTGCCTTTGAAAAAGTGCATGACGCTCAGTGATCCCAAGCGTCTCTTGAACCAGAAATTTATTTTTCTAATACCAATTATCTTCTAGAGATATTAGATGGTTGTAGATCATGGCAGGCCAGTATCTGAAGGATCAGGCAATCCCAAAGGGGGATAGAGAAGTAACGCATATGGCTGATAAAGAGTACAAAATGACATAAAATATATCCCTTAGGAAATGTACAGGTAGAAAAAAATGTGAGCCAGTCATAGAGCAAGCATGAGAGATAGTAGACAGCCTCAGTGCAACACTGGATAAAAAAAATAATCAGATAAAGAACACCTATTGTCCAGGTTGAATAGACAACCCATAAGCCAATCCATCAATAAAACTGTCTCAGAGAGATGCCCACAGAATGGCAAAAGACCAAGAAGAAGATCAGTAGACAATTGAGTAGTGACTGTATGGAGGATTTACAGGACACAATGAGAATCACACAAGTAGAGGAGAAATGGGAGGGTTTCCATTTTCATTTCTGGAGGAAACACCCACATCATGAAATTACAAATCACACCATTAAAGTAGAAAAGAACCCTGGGAAGACATCTACTTATAAATAGCTACCAATGATCTAAAATACTATTCCTTTACTTTATCCACAGAACAGGAAATGTACAAAGGGGGTGCTACTCCAAGGGTTCATTCTGCATTCAGTGCTGGACCAAGGCAGCCACACATCCTGTCCAGCCCCCTTGCACTGATCTCTCAAGGTTACCCCTGAGCTTATATTTGGGAATAATTGTAATGTAATTTGATACATAATTGGGCAGAATAGAAGACCGCGTATTTAACTACCCATACATCCCCATCTCATTTAAATAATTCCTAATATATCTAACTGGTGTTGCACTGATGTGTATTGAACTGAGGATAATGAAATAAGAAATGAGAGAGGAAAAATGCTATTTCAGAGTCTGAGGATCACCAATTAATGACACGGGGAACCTTGTGGGAATATTGCTGCATTTAGCACCACTCCCCTGCAGGCTGAAATGCAACCATATCTGGAATTGTACAGTGGACAGGAGACAGAAAGCACTGGGCTCAAACCCCACCTCTGGAGCTTACTGGCTATGTGACCCTAGGCAAATCACTTCAACTCCTAAGCCTCAGTTTAGTCATCAAAAAAATGTAAGTCATAATACCTGCAGTACCTGCCTTGCAGGATGTGGTTGTGACATTCAAATGATAGAATGCATGCATGGTGCTTTGCAAACCTTCAAGTGCTTTACAAATGCCAACTATTAATCAGATATCCAGGATGTCTGCCAAGGGCAAAGCACAAATGGAGTTAAGTACAGACTTGACTAGCCTCAGAAAAGGTGTGCCCCTTCATTCATTCAGAGGACGTATATTCATGTATTTATATGTATGTCAAACATCATGCATCATTGAGGTAGATGCAATGTTTAGAAAAGATATAGTCCTGATCTCATGGAACTCAGTCTAGCAAGGGATATGACATATATGATTAACATTGAAAAATGACAAGATGGAGTCTTTATAGACAGCTACAATATACAACATTATTTGAGGAGTGTATACAGCAAAAACAAAGTGCTATATGAAGTCTGAGGAAAATCATTGTCAACCAGGAATTTCAAAGAAGGCTTTTTGAAGGAAGCAGTATATAAGTTGGACTTTAAAAATTGGGCGGAACTTCAATAGAAGAAGAGGGAAACCTTATAGGCATACAGAAGAAAGACATAGAAGTAGGAGAATATTCTGCCCTCTAAGAGAATACAGTCAATGGAGAACCAGTGTACAGCACGTTCTTAGACCCATAAAGACACATTTAGGCATCTGAATTCAAGACAGACGAGATAGGAGGGGGGAACATATATTCCCAGAGCTCCCCAAAGTACCAACCCTAAATATTTTTGCTAACTCTCAAGTAATTGGGGGCAGAGTAGGATAGGCTATATTTTGAGGCTATGACATGACCTCTCCCCAACGACCTTAGTCACCTGTAGCTCCTCAGCCTCAGCCTGGACTGTCACAATGCAAGGTCTGCCTTCCTCCCATATAAGGATTCAGAGGGAGAACACCCAAACAAATTCAGATCAAAGATCTTGAGAAAGCAAAACACAGACCAAAATGGCCTTCTTTGAAGTCCAGTGACACGTCACCCTGTTTAGTCTATACTACCCTTGAACTCCTCTGTTCCTAAAACCAATTCTACTAGACTTGGAGCACCATAAGAAAGGGGACTTATCTAAATCTTATATTATTTACCTGGTCAACTAGTATGGTGTCATTTAATACATTTTTAAATGTGTTTCTAATTTTTTAAATTCATTTTTAAATTCTAAATTCAATTTTAAATTCACTTCATTTTTAAATGAATGAATTTCCTTAACATCACCTCTTCTTTCTCTCTTCCTTTCTTGCTACTCTTACAACTTTCTTACTTACTACTCATTTTTCTTAATGCCTTCCATTTCTTACAAAGGTTGGCTCTTCTCATCCTGGGATGGTGTCTCTGGTACTTTGCCCCATTCCTTCCAGTCAACTCAGACACACTGTCACTTAACATCCCCCAATTCTACATTTGTGCATCATGGAAGGGGGAAAACTGTGGAGAGGATCCTGGGAAGGATGGAGCTAGTTAGGATTAACCAGGAAAGGCTTTGGGGGAGGAAGTTGGGAGGGTAAAATGTATAGAATGAGATGAGATGAGGTTCAAAAAGATAGAAGGAGGATGATAGTTTGTATGATAAGCTGGTCTGGGCAACTGCAGCTGGGGAAGGCAACATGGCTCAGTGGAACGAGAACTAAGTTTTGAATGAGAAGGTCACCAATTCTTCTATTGACTACTAATGAAACTTTAGGCAAGATCTCTCTGGGTCTCAGTTTTCCTTGTCTATGGGGAGGGACTTGTATTGAATGACTCTCATGTCTCTTTTAGCTCTAAATGATGGGAGAATCAAAGGTGAGAGTGCAGAGAAGCCCCATTTATTAGCTAATTCCTCCAGAATCCAACTGAACCCTGACTGGAGTAGATCCTGCACTTTTAAATCCCTTATTGTTGCTTAGTCATTTCAGTCGTGTCCAACTCTTCATGACCCCCATTTGGGAGTTTCTTAACAAAGATACTGGACTGGTCCGTCATTTCCTTCTCCAGCTCAATTTACAGTTGAGGAAACTGAGGCAAACAGGATTAAGTGACTTGTCTAGGGTAACACAGATGGTAAGTGTCTGAGGTCAGATTTGAACTCAGGAAGAGGAGTCTTTCAGGCTCCAGACTGGGCACTCTGTGCTCTAGGTGCCACTTACCCGCCCACTGAATCCCTATAGTTCCCTCCAAAGAAAGGATGAGACTGCTTTTGCACACAACAGTCCTCTCCCTCTACCTCCCACCCAACCCTGCAAAAATAAAATAAAATAAAAGTCTGCCTGTGAAGAGAGTTACCCACTGACTATGGTGCAATAGAAAGACAGGTTCTAAGGATCCTTCAACTCTAAATCCTAAGAAGTCAATGAGTAATCTTCTCAGCCACAGAAGACTCTCAAATAAATATTCTAATCCAATTGAATTGAAATGAATTTCTCCTAAGAGACTTCTCAGGTTTCACTTTCTCCCAACATGATACCCTTGGCTCTGCACAGCAAATTGTGCCTGGGCTTCCTCTTTCTTTTTCTTTCTTTCTTCCTTTCTTCCTTCCTTCCTTCCTTCCTTCCTTCCTTTCTTTCTTTCTTCCTTTCTTTCTTTCCTTCTTTCTTTTGTTAGGCTCTCATGGCACAAACAGCCTGGGCATGCTCTGGGCCAGGATTTCCCATTTCTCTGACTCATAGCCCCCACCCAGAAAATCTGGGAAAATCACTCTTCAACACTACCCAGTGAATTGACACTAACAACCCTAGCAAGCAATCAGCTCCCAACATTTAAGAGGGAAGAAAGTCTTCCTGAAAGACAAAACCCTGGGAAAGACAAATAGAACCTCATCAATGAACAACTTGGCTATAATGGGAAAGATCTAACTATGAATCTTCACTCTGTCAGATGCTCAGTCATGGAGCTGGACAAAGAAACCTGCCGTGCCCTACCCTGGCCTCCTGAGATGCAGGAATGACCACACCTTGCTGACTGGAAGGGGCCTGGCCAAGAAGATGAGCACTACCCACCTGGCCATGCAATCCAAAGTCCTAAACAGAATAACCCATAATGGCAGCCTCTACTTTCTCACTCATCAATCACATCTCAATCCCTGTAACCTATCTTACCTTGTTCTCTCCAAGGTGGCCATTGATCTTTCAGGTGCTGAACATAATAGCCTTTTCTTAATCATCATTCTGCTTGATTTCTCTATAGATTTGGGTGCTAGGGACTCCTCCTTCCTTCTGGACACTCTCCTCCCTTATCTGTGAAACTGATCTTTCCTTGTTCTCACCCTACCAATCTGAACCACACTGTCTCAGCTTCATCTGCTAGTTCCTTCTCCTGCCCCCTTTGGATATTGTTCTTCTTTCAGGGCTCTGTCTTGATCACACAATCACAGGATTAAAAGTTGGAAGGGATCTCAGAAATCATCTCATCCAACATATACATGAAAAGAATCCCCACTGTAACAAATCTAACAAGTTGTCATTCAGCCTGTTGAAAGACCTCCAAGGAGAGGAAGCTTGCCATCTCTCCAGGCAATCCATTCCACTTTTGGACAGCTCTCATTATAATTTTTTTTGTCTAAATTCACCTTTTTAGAATTTCTACCCCATTGTTCCTCAATATTCTCTCTAGGGCAAAATGAATCATGTCTCATCTCTCCTCCATATGGCAGTTCTTTGAATACTTGAGACAACTATGATGTCTCATCTGCTTTCTCTTCTCCAAGTAAAACGTGCCTAATTCCTTTAACTAATACTTCTATTACATGCACTCAAGGCCCTCTACCACCTTGGTATCCTCATGTGTACACTCTACAACTTAACAATGTCCTTTTCAATCCACAATACCCAGAAAAGAACTCAATACTAAGTCAGATGAGGACAGAGTATACCGTAGGCTGATCCCCTCCCTATTCCCAGAATCTATGCCCCAATTAATGTAACTCACAATTGCATTAACTCTTTTGGCTGCCATGTCACATTACTGACTCATTGAACTGAGCCTTTTTTTCTTTCTATGCATGAATTCTTGGAGATTTCATCAGCTCCTATTGGCTCAAGTATCACCTCTATACAGATGACTCCCAAATCCATGTATCCAGGACCAAACTTCCTCCTGAATCCCAGTCAGACATTATCAAGTGCCTCCAAGTTATCTCCTCCTCAAAGACCTACAAACATTTCAAACACAATGTGTCTAAAAAGAAGCTCATTATATCCCCTAGATCCCCTGCCCCAAAGCCATAGCTCCTCCAAACTTTACTTTCCATTGATAGCATCATTACCCTTCTTGTTACCCAGGTTTTCAACCTCTGAGTCACCCAGAACTCTTCCTTCTCCCTCATTCCCACGCCCAACCATGTGCCAAGTCTTTCAAATCCTTCTCTTTACTCACATGGTTACCAATCTGGTTCAAGTCCTCTCCATCTAGACCACCTACATCAGCTTCCTAATAAGTCTCTCTCTTTTCCAATCCATCTTTCACACAAGAGGTCAAATAATCTTCCTATGGCATAACTCGAACCAAGTCTCTTAAAAATGTTCAGGAGTCCCCCATTACAAATGGCTTAATTCAGTATTTGAGGCCTGCCACAGTGTAGCTCCTATCTACCATTCCAGCCTTATTCCATTCCAGTCTCTTTCATGAAATCTGTAGTCCACACAAACAGAACTACTAAGAGCTCCCTCTCTCACTTCAGTGCATTTGTACAATCCATCTCTATGTCTGGATCTATTCCTTCCCTCAAGTCTGCCTCCTTCAAGCCTCATCTAAGTGTCTGCTCCTTTTGGAAGTCTCCCCTAATCCTCTAGCTGTCAGTGTTCTCTGATCTCTCGATTTTACAAATATTGGACTTATTTATGTGCTTATTCATTCTCCCCAATAGAATAAAATCTCCTTGAGGACAGGCACTGTTTTGTTTTTGTCTTTACACAACCAGTGCCTCCCATGTTGCCTTGAACAATGCAAGACCATAAAGTATCTTTGTTGGATTATAGGATGGCATTGAATTCAGTGTAGAATCTTCAGCTAGGTGGCATGGTGGATAAAGGGATGGTTCTGGAGTCAGGAAGACCTGAGTTCAAGTCTAGCCTTGGAAACAAGCTGTGTAACCTTGGGCAAGTTATTTAACTTCTCTCTGCCTCAGTTTCCTCGACTGTGAAATGGAAATAATAATACATTCTAACTCCCAAGGTTTTTGTGAAGTTCAAATGAGATAAAATATATGTAAAGCATTTAGCACAGTACCTGTCACACAGTAGGCACTTAATAAATGTTTGTTTTCTTCTTTGTCCCCTCCCATTCCTTAACACTGCAAGCTATGCCCAGTATCTTCAAATCACTGTATGTCTATCCTCAGCTTTCACACATCATTCAAGGCATGGGAGTCTCTTGAAAGCATCAGAGACTCTACAATGACCTTTGCTCATGGAATACCCCAATTCTCTTCATCTATTTCCTACCCATTTTTCAAGACTAAATCACACAATCCAGAATCCGGTTCCATTCAGTTCAACAAACATTTATTAGATGCCTTTTAAAGTGGAAATACAAAATGGAAGCAGGGAAGGGGAGGGAGGAAGGAGTCTTTGCAGTAAATACAATATCCATTCCCTTTGACTTAGTGATCTTACTGCTGGCATATGCCCCAAGGAGGTCAAGGATAAAATGAAAACCCTCACATACATCAAATGTTTATAGTAGCATTTTTTTTTTGAAGTAGCCAAGAACTGGAAACAAATTTAAATGCCCACCAGTTGAGGAAAGGTTTAAAAAGCTGTGGTACATGAATATCATCAAATAATACCATGCCATAAAACAAAATAAATGTGGCAAATACACAGAGGCATGGCAAAGCTTATATGAACTAATGTAAAGTCAAGAGAAGCAAAAAGAGAATATACACAATGACTTCAGCACTATAAATGGAAAGAATAGAAATAAAATCATCCAAATTGAATGCTGTGAAAAATATGATTGGAGATAAGATTAGCTCCAATGCAGAGATATGAAATGACACATCTCCCATAATATCAATTAATTAATATTAATAATATTACATAACTATATAATTATTATTAATAATTCTTTATTAAAAGGGTTATGGACTATTTGTGGCTCATCTGATCAGCCACAGCGGGACACACTGTACCTTGATAGTGTGATGTCATTTTGGTCTTCTTCAAGCACAGAAGACACCAACCATCTCTCTGAAGGGTCATACAGGAGGAAATACAGGTGATGTAGGAACAAAAGATATCACAATTTACTTTTTTAAAAAGAGGAAAATATATCTTTGACCTCCAGGAGTTTACAATCAAGGAGGGAAAAATTAGAAAACATACACGCACCCCCTTCTTTGGGGACATTACCATGCGGACAGGAAGGGTGTCTGAGAGGAGTGTAAAAGTTCCCCCTAGATCCATCCAGCCTCCAGAAAACATGTGTGAGGCAGAGGTTACATACACATAGCTAAGCTTCACTCTAAAAAATGGACAGGGGCAGGACAAGCAGTGGTATGAGAGACGTATGGAGAGAATGATCAGGAAAGACTTCATGGAAAAGTTAGAAATTAGCCGGGCTTTAAAGGGCAGGAAACATTTCAGCAGAGAGATAGGCTGGCTATCAATTTCTAGCACAAGTGACTGTTTGCAGAGAAGCAGAGGACCTCCAAGTTGCCCTCCATGCCAACCTAGCACACAATGATCCCACCTTCCTCTGGTCTCCTAGAACTGTCTGAACCCTGGCAGCAGCCAAGGGCCATTATATAGTAATACCTGACACTATTTCAGGTTTTAAGTGTTTTCTCCTTAGCTAAGTGTTTAAGGTCAAGGAGTGAATCATCTTTTTTTGAATCTCTCACAATATTAAGAACATAGATCAACGGTCTTAGATTTAGAGCTGGAAAGGACCTTATAGAGCTCCAAGTCCAATTCCCCTTATTTTGCAAATCAGGGAACTGAGATACAGAGAAGTGAAGTGACTTGCCTAAGGTCACACAGCTAGTAAGTGTCTGAGGAAGGCTTTGATCCCAGGTATTCCAGCCTCTATCATGCTCCCTTTATCAAGCACAACATCTCATTTAAAAATAAAATTTAAAAATTTTAAGAGATTTTAATGGGCTACTGTCTCAATATAATGGCAGCGAGGGGGCAATTGGCTGGTACAATAGGTCTGAAGTCAGAAAGACCAGAGTTCAAATACAGGCTCCGACACTTACCAGCTATGTGAACCCTGGGCAAGTCACTAAACCCTGCTTACCTCAGTTTCCTCATCTGTAAAATGAACTGGGGAAGGAAATGGCAAACCAGTATCTTTGCCATGAAAACCCCAAGTGGGGTTACAAAGAATCAGACATGACTGAATGGCAAAGTCTTAATGAGTCAACAGTACAACACTATCGCTGAAAAAGCTAAAGCAACTTTGTTCCTGTTTTTGCTTTTCTTCTCATACTTTTATTTCTTCCATGTTAGGAACTCATCATATGGAAACTCCTTCATCAAAGCAAATCTTCTACTTATCTATAACTTTTCAATCAATGAACAAAAAGTACTTGCTAAACTTCTACCGTGTGCCAAGTACTGTGTTAGATATTGGGAGTACATAAACAAAAATGAAACAGGCCTGCCTTCAAGGAACCCAGTCATAAAAAGTTTCCTAGAACACTGAAAAGCTAATTACTTGCCCATTATACAGAGTTAATAAATGTCAGAGGTTTCCTGATTCCATGGCTGGCCCTTTAACCATTATGCCTTGCTGCCCCTATCCATACAAACTTACTCTGCATTAACAGAGGCATAATGTCCCAGATGACATCATAATGTCCTAGTATTTTCTGCCCTGGTCAGAGCCCATCTGTAGTAGGAGCATTATATTTGAGGAGGACAGAGATAAACTGGAGCACATCCAAAGGGATGACAGGGATGGGGAATGCACTGTGTAGACCTGACTTGACTTGAAGGACACAGGACATAAAATGGAAGTCAGGATGATAACTGTCTTCAGAGGTCTGAAGCAATGTCACATACTAACGCTCCGATTGGCCCCACAGGGCAAAGCTAAGGCTGGGTGGAAGTTACAGAGACAGGTTTCAGTTCAATATGATCTCAGCTCAATATAAACATGTAAATTTCCTAAATGATTAAAGCTTTCCCAAGGTGGAATTGACTTCTGCGGTGTGCACTGAGTGAACCATCATTGAAGGTCTTTAATCAGCCCTGGATGACCACTTGCTGGGCATTTCATAGAGGGAATTCCTGCTCAGCTGGGGGTCTCAGTAAATACCCTCTAAGGTTCCCTCCAGACCTGAATCTTTCTCACTCTAAAGAGGTTTATTTTTCAATGAGCTATTAAAAGGCAAATGTATATGTATATATATGTTCGTATACATGTATATGCATATAACTCTATATGTGTATATATTTTGTGTGTGCATGTATATAACTACATATAAATGTATATATACATATTTTAAAACATATACATTTCATATTCATTTATATTTATAGATCTGACTTTCTCCCTTTGATACTTTCTGCCCTCCACCCCTGGGACAACACAAACATGGAGAAATGGAGGGCTTCCTTCTTCAACAAGGAGACCATTCCTAAGAATGTACTTTTGGAACTCTTATAAGAATGATAAACTCTAGCACTAATCCCCTTCCCTAGAAGCAGGCAAACAGACTAGAATTTAAGGGACGTTGTGCCTCTGTCTCCTCTTCCAGCTCCGGCCTCCCCTCCAACCCCCCAGCCCACCCTCCAGCCCCAGCTTCTGTCCAGCCCCCCTTTCCTCCCTCCAGACAGATGCATCATACATCCCCTCCTCCTGCTTCCCCTCCCCCCCTTTCGCTTTGAAGGATCCTCCCTGGCCCCTGCTCCAGTCTGGCCTCAGCTGCCGCTCAGCCCCAGTCTCCTTTCAGGACCAGGTAAAAGTTTAACCAGCAGTCTTTGAGTGGGCAAAGCTGGGAGGGCCCCATTCACAGCCATGATAAATTGCTCTTGTCAAAACTACATGAATGCTCATATTGAAAAGTGCTTCTTTCTGTCTCCCTTCCCTTTTCCCCCCAAACTTTATCTGTGTCCCCGCGGAGTCTCTTGTCAACCAGCAGTGAATGCCCCTCCAGTCCAAGCCACTTTAGCCTTTGTCTCCTTCCGCCCACCGGTCTCCTTTGCCTGATGGTCTGCTCACCTCAGGACAGCTTTTCCTCCCACCTGTATCCTCAGGGGATGTAGAGCAAGAACAGACTTTAATAATAAAAGAGGTGACATGGTACTAGGGAAAGACGGCTAGGTTTATTCAAAATGTCAGAAATGGAGAGAGGGAGCTGGGTTTGAAGTCGGAGGACGTAGATTCAAATTCTGCCTCAACTATTTTCTACCTCTGGGATTCTGAGCAAGTCACTTAAACTGGCCTCTATTTTCTCATCTGTAAAACGAGTGGAAGGAGCAAAGACCCTCTAAGGTCCTTTGCAGGTCTAGCTCTATGAATGCATCCATTTTAATAAATGAAGACCAAAAACAGTAAGTTACTTCACAATACTCACCTAAGTAGTAAGGTGAAGAATCAGCATTTGAACTCAGCTCCTCTGATTCCAAATCTCACGTATTTTCTGTTCTACTTCCTTTCACCTCATCTTTCCTTAACTCAATCTTTTTTCAAGAAACACCTATTAAGTGTCTGTTATGAACAAGATCCTTATCAGGCAAGGTGAGGAGGGAATCTGTGGGGAGGTTTTAGGGTCCCTGCTTTCAAACAGCTTAAAGTCTAGTAGGAAACACGCAAGCATTACTATTGTACAAGGCAGACTGTTTCCACCTGTCCTATACATAGCACAATGTGCTTTGGGGGTTCTGTGGATGGAGATATCACCTTAGCCTGGGAGGACTCGTAAAGACTTCTCATCTTCCCCACCCACTCTCATCGTCGGCCTCCCTGCTTCCCCCTTCCTGCCCCCTTAACTGCAGAATATGAGTTGAAAGAGATTTCAGAGGGCAGCCAGTCCAACCCTTCCCAGAATAGGAATCATCTCTCCTGTTCATCAGCAGATCATCATCCAGACTCTACTTAGGATCATAGATGCAGAGCTGGAAGGATCTTAAAAGGTCACTGAGTTCAACAGGGAAATGGAGGTCTAGAGAGGTTAAGTGACTTGCCCAAGGTCACACAGCTGACTAGTGCCTGAAGTGAGGTCCAAAGCCCAGTCTTCCTACCTCCAGCTATAGTGCCCTAGGAACCCAAGCTGCCTTTTTTCAAGATCTGAATACCAATTTGTGATAAAGAACTCACCACTTTTCAAGACATTCCACTCTACTTTGGTACAGCTTTAAGTGCTAGGAAAATTGTCCTCATACCAAATGGAGACCTGACTCTATGGGACTTTTATACATTGCTCTTAATTCAGCTCTCCATCTTCACACCAGTCAAGTAGACTATATCCAGTCTCTCTTCTCCATTACAGGGGCCCCTCTCTCCCTAACCTATGCTACCTGATATGAGCTTCCACAAAGTCTTAATAGGAAATGAAATCATTTAACATTTCTCCATTTATTTATTCAATGAACACTTTTTAAACCCCTGAAATGGTCAGAGCACTATGCACTAGAGCACTAGGGGAGATGTAAAGCTCCTTGACCTCCTGAAATGTATCATCTGGTAGAAGGATAAGTCACATAACATTGTAAGAGAAGTGCATTAAAATATTCAGGATAAAGTGGGAAGTGAGGTTGGAGGGAAAAGGAAATATTCAGGCATAGGGGAAAAAATTGTTCCTTTATGACAAATTTTCTCAAGTTATTGGCCCCATCCACGTAGAAATGTCCTCCAGCTATCATATGATATCCTAGAAAGAGTTCTTGATTTGGAATCGAAGGAACTGAGTTCAAATCTCAGCTCTGCAACTTACTACCTGAATGATCTTGGGAGATGAACCTCAATTACTTTATCTGTAAATAAGGAAATTGGAAGAGACAATCTATAAGGTCCCTTTTCATTCTAAATCCTGTGATTCGATGAGTGCTTAATGAATGTTTTACCAGCCTTAAAGTGGTATATAAACACTAGCAATGATGATAATGGTGATGATGATGATGACAGAGATGATGATTCATTGATTGGCTGATATTTATTTAAAATGTCAGGAGTGGAGAAAGGGAGCTAAGTGTCTGGTCTGGACTATATAATACAAACAAGACTAACCTTTCCTATTTCTCCCCTGCCCACCCCACTTCCCTCCCCCCTCCCCATAATCATCCCTACCCCCACATATACTTCTAGGTATGTCTCTAACAAAGTTAGTGCAAGGCATCACAGTGTCGTATAAAGAGTATTTGATCTGGAGTTATAAGACCTGGTTTCTTATCCCATTTCAGACTCTTCCTAAACAGAGATGGGACCTCATCCTGTCCTTTGAAATGCAAGGAGGTAGGATCTGATGATCTCCTAAGGTCTCTCTCATCTCTAGCATTCTACATTCTAAGATCCTTTCCAGTTGGATACTGTATTTTCTAAGATTTTAGAGGGTAAATAAATAATTCTTTAAGTACTTCCTGACTACACTGGAAGAGCCTGGGGTAAGTGCCTTTGCTGGTATAATGATATGACAAAGGCCGACCACTTAGCAGTTACCTAGTAGAGGGCAGGAATTGGACTAGAAATGATCTGTGAATACCATCTTGACCCTAAGATTCTGGGATTCGTCTTCATCAAGTCCCCTGCCTCCTTTGATCTTCAGTGGCCTCAACAGAAAAATGGAGATGACAATATTTATTCTACATTTGAGAAGAGGATGGGGGTGGGGTTGTTATGAGAAAAGGGCTGCAATCTTTGTTATGGTTATTTTCCCATTGCTATATCCCTAGCAGGGCTCATTTCTACCCTCCTCATAGCATGGGGCCATGGTGACTAGCACAGGTCCTGAAGGCATGGGGATTGAACTGAAGATTTCCTATTAGTGGAAAGGAATGACAGATTGCCTGAGTCAGGCCATTTCACAGCCCCTGAGGCCCTGCAAGATAAAGATTGTCCCTACAGCCAGTTACCAGTCCAGGAGGAACAGCTGAGGAGAAGCTAGATCTGGCCACTTCACAGGATTCAGAAAAACTCATCCAGAAAAGTTTCACCTTGGGGAGTCCTGATTAGCCTCTGGTTTTCAGAAGACCTCAAGGGAATTTGACCCCCATTGGGTAAAACATGCCACCTCCCATGATAGGCAGAGAGCCTAGGTTGGTGTCCTGAGGTCAGTTTCTGTGCAGGACAGAGTTTACAAGTGCTGGGGCATCAGAGTCCCGATGTCAAATATGACAGTTGAGCATCTCTTTTGTGGATACCTGGCAGAGGGGCAGGACAAGGGGGGAAGAGAAGAGGGGGGAAAACGAGGAAGAAGGCAAATTCTTCTTATTGAAACAATGCAGAAGAATGCAAATAATGCAAAAAAAGGAAAAAAGGCAACTAGGCAGTAAGGGCATCGCAGAATCCAGCTGGAACTTTTGTTTTACAGTATAAAGAAAAAGGCAATGAAGCCTGTCCCTAGAACTCCCCAAGTCCTGGATGAGTTTGAGAGCTCTGGCTCTTGGACCCAGGAGGTAGGTAATTCAATACAATCTAATTTAACAAGGTTCCTACTCCACCTGGCACTCTTGATACAAAAACAAAATGAAATAATCCCTGACCTCAAGGAGCTTATATTCTTTGTAGAGGAAACAATACGTGTGTATAATTAGATACAAAATTTATGTGAATTAATTTGAGAAAGAGAGAGTCCCAGGATGTTGATAGTAAAACAGGGATTCCAGGGAAAACAATGAAAACGTAGAGAAGAGTGGGGAAGGGACACTGGAGAGATGGGGTTGATATGGAGGAGTATGAGGGAAGCAGTGATGGTAGGCAGGGAAGAGAGCCTAATACTAGCCTGCCTGAAGCACAAGATCGCTGTGCAAAGTTGTAGGGCAATAAACTGTCACAGCAACAAAGGTCACTTAACGGAGGGGAATAGGGATGTTAACTGGCAAAAGATAGCCCAGCTGGATTCTTGAAAGACATTTGGAAGTCTTTTCCTCAAAACAACCCTGTGAGGTAAGGATTGGAAGTAATATTATCCCCATTTTACAGAGAGGGAACCCAGGTTCAGAGAGGGAGATGTGATGAACCCACAGCCTCGGCAGAGCAGACATTCAAATCCATATTACCTGTAGCCAAGGCCACCCTTATTTTTCACTCTATAGTGATACTGCAGGGGCTCTGTGATCTCATAGAGGTAGACTTCCAACAGTGTGAATCCCAACCTAGCCACACTTTCTCCTTCTGAGCTCTCGATCTCCACTAGGAGACCACTCATCTCTTGAAATATCATGGACATCAACAGAGAAAGAGGCCTATTTGCCAGTTATCCCTTGAACTAGGTCACCAACCCACTTCCTTACATCATGATAACTCTTATAAATTTGTTTTCCTTATTTTTACTCCACATCCTTCTCCCATTATCTCCCATTATCTACCCTTATCTTCCCTGCTTCATTCATTCCATGTTCATTCGATATTTACAAAGTTTTATCAAAAAAGAAATTAACATTACTATGTTACATATTTAAAAGGAATAGCAAGTTGTACATAATAGATTTGCAGTTTCATGCATAATTATTTTTTTATACTATGTTATGGAAATTATTTAATTCCATAAATTAAAAAAAATAAAATATTTACTAAGCACCTAGTCTGGGCAGTAGAATATAGACTTTGAACTCCCACTAGAATATGGGATCCTTGAGGACAAGCTGTTTTGCTTTTATCTTTGCATCTCCAATACATGATATATTTGTTTAACTGAATTGAAATGTCTGGGGAGGAGGGGAGAAGCAAAGACATCTTACTTGGTTCTCCCATGGAGCTTAGTCTAGTAGGGAATAAGACAAACAGAGATAATATACAATATTACATCGTAAGTGCATTAGACAGGTGTAAGAGAGATAGGGCTGTTACAGATGCGTATGAGGGAAGAGGAAAGGTGTGACAGGAAAGGTCAGAGACAAGAGTTCGGTATGAGCCTGCCTAAAGCATAGGAATGTTGTGTGAAGTGAGGGGTGAAAGAATTGTCACAGCAGCAAAGGTCAGTTAAAGGATGGGGTAGGCATGTGGAAGGGCAGAAGACAGCCCAACTGGATTCTTAGGAGATATTTGAAAGTCTTATCCTCAAAACAATCCCGTGAAGCAGGTCATAAAATGAAGTGGTATCTGATGTCTAAGGGGGGATGACTGAGATAATAGTAACTGACTTGCATTTAGGTTTTAAGGTCTGCAACGTGCTTCACGAGCTTTGTCTCATTTAATCCTCAAAAATCCTGTGAAATAGGTACTATTATTAGACCCACCTTACAGATAAGGAAACCGAGTCTCAAAGAAGTTGAACAACTTGCTTAGGACTCTACAGCTTATAAGTATCTGGGGCAGGATTGGAATTCAGCTTCTCTTGACTCCAAACCCCACACTCTTCACCTACTATACTATATTAGGGGTAATGGGGAAAGGAATAGAAACTACCTAAGGGAGGTGACATTTGGGTTGGATATAAAAAGAAGGGTTGAAATAGAAATTTCATGTGGTACAAGTAAGGACAAGGACATTCCCAGTCACAGGTAACAAACATAAGGAGTTGAGAGATGGTCTAGCACATAGGTTCCCAAAGTGGGCAATACTGCCCCCAGGGAGCATTGAACTGATCCAGTAGCTTCAGGTGCAATTTTGGGGGAGGGTGTTGAATAAAAATAAGGGGGCAAGGGAAGCATAAGGAAAGAAGATAATATAATAAAGTTTGAGAAGCCATGTGTACATGTTTCATCTGTTGTGTAACAGTTAAAGTCATTATTTTCCAAGTAAACCCACAAAATGCAAGTTACAACCCATCAGTGATCAAGTCCACCAACAGGTGTTAACAAGCAAGTGTTGAAAAGCAAGTGTATTGCATGCATTGTCAGAAAGTCCAGCATGCATTGGCATTACATGTATTGGGTATAATGACTTGTTTACAATATGATACAATACAACAATGTGACACAATGTTTCATCATCAAAATTTCAATGCAGGGAAAAACCCACAAACTTGAAATAAACTATGAAATTTAAGATGCATCATTTTTTTAAAAGAATTTTTTTTGAAATGACACATTTCAAAAACTGATAAAGGGTTAGAGAAAACAGATGTCCAAGGTGGCACCAAGTAATTTTTTTAAAGGAGGCGGTAGGCCTAATAAGTTTGGGAATCTCTGGCCTGGCATGTCCAAGGAACAGACAACTAACTGTTGCAAGAAGTTAATTCAGATGTAAGACCCTGGGCAGATCCGGGCTCTCATCCCTGAGGTCTGGACTAAAGGTGAAAATGAATCTCCAATAACCAGAAATAGCTGCAGGAAGGAACATTTTTCTAGGCATATACATTCTAGTCCTGTGTAAAGAGGAAGGGAGCCTGTAGCTGCCCATTGACTCAGTGGTCTCTGCAGTTTCTGAGGCACTTGAGAACCATCTCTACCTTTTCCATCCTGCCTCCATCAACTTCTTTTCTAAAGGAAAGTCACTATAAAGTAGCCTTCAAGACAGCAAGGACACATGCCACCCACACTGGACAATCTTAGTCATTTTTTAGACACAGACAGTGTGTGTATAGGTTATCTTTGCTTGACTCTGCTTTTTGTTACAAGGAAGGCAGTGATAACAATGCCCCCTTCCCAAAAAAAGGAAAAAAGAAAGAAAGAAAAGGGTTTCAATGAAACTTTTAAAAATGCACAAAGGAGAGTAGAAGAAATTTCAGAGGAAAACATAGCCAAGCAGAAGTCTTGAATTTGTGTTGTTAAATTTGTTATTTTATTAGTGTTATTAACGTATTATTTGCTTAAAACCAAAAATGAGATTATGGCATAAAGATTCATGGTATCATAAACAATCTGCTTTTTTTTGCTTTTCTTTCTACATAGAAATAATGATGTTTTGATGATTCTCAAGATCACAACAATAAAAAATCATTTTTTAAAAATTGGCCGGTCATACCTGAGCACTTCCTATGTAGTAAACACTGTGGAACCATAAGGTTTAGATAAAACACAGACCCTGCCCCCACAGAGCCTATACTTGAGTAGGAGAATGTGACACATACACATAGCTAGAAAAGGAAATCAGACCAGTCTGATGGTTCAGGCTCAGGACTGAAATGCAGTTGGAGATCATCCAACACATCAAAAGAGATTGCTTGACAATAGCATGGAAAGAATATTAAGAAGGTATTCAATCCTGAGTCAGGTAGAAGGCAGCTTTCTTTGTCTCCATGTGGAAACTTGTGTGATTAGAAGGGAAATTTAGGTCCTAAATATGTCCTGACTAGCATATCAGGAGGACATCCTTCAAGTCTAATCCCTTTTATGAACTTGGCAACTGGAGAGTCCCTTCAATGACTCAAATCCACTCCCCTAAGCCAATCAAGTCTCAGGGGACAGCTTTCCAGCCTTTTAAGGAAAACCTAGCTTGGTTTCCATGTCAAGTGTCCCCTACTAGATGGTGTTCCTTTTGTACACTGTGAGAGACATAAAATGAAACATATATTCCCTGCCCTCAAGGAGCTTACAGTGGAAGGGGAATGTGACACATAGACAAGCAAATGAAATAGGAAGTCATTTATATTGTTGGTTGAGTGATACTAGAGAGAAGAATCTTTGGTACCAAAATGTTATGAACTCACGCCTTTCAGCAGGTCCCCTAGACTCTCCTTGAAGACCAGCTTGTCACAGCCAGAAAGGCCCCACAAAGCCCTACTCAAACAGCTCCAAATGTCATCTCACCGGTCATTCTGATCACCAGCACCCCCTTGTGGCTGGTGAGGATCCTGTACCAACCAAGGGAAGCCTCTAAAGCAGCTTCAGGGATGCCAAGAAGTATAAAACAAAGACGAATGCAAGGAATAAAGGCTCTAAAGTTGGGGAAAGGTTTGGCATGCAGCATCAACATGTAATTTTAACAAAGTGATATTTTTATGACTCAATCTTATCTTGTGTTTGGGTTTCCTCTTATTCCATAAGCATTTTATAGCTGCTTTCTTACACTGTCAGAGCCGTAATGTGAGCATTACAATGAGCAATTTGTGGAAGTGAAGACAAGGACATTGCTTTATTCCACTGATGAATGTCCCTGGTGGATGCTGAGCACTTGGATTCTTGAGTACTATCTCTGACTCCCCCCAGAGAATGAGGGAGAAAGAAGGGAGGGAGGGAGAAGGAAGAAAGAGAAGGACAGAGAGAGGGAGGAAGGAAGAAAAATAGGAAGAAAGGGAAGGAGAAAGGGAGGGAAGGAATTACAGAAAGAGAAAGGAGGAAGAGAGGAAAAGAGGAAGGAAGGGGCTCTTATCTAGTATATCTATCAGCAGCAACACACACACACAAAGCAATAATAAAATGCATCTTGGACTGTGTTCTGAATAAAGCCTCACTGTCTTCCAAAGTAGAATTGTTCTACATATAGCACCCCATTCTACAGATGACCCTCCCAGGCTTGGCCAGAGCCTTGACCTGGAGAGCAGGCCAAGAGAATTATTTTGAAAGTTCCAATTTAGAGCATAGAGCAGTTGAAGTAAATTACCTCCAAGGGTCCCCAGCTCTAAATCTCTGATCCTGTGATAATCTCTAAAGTCCCTTCCAACTATAAATCTAGGATCAGTATAGTTAGACCAAGTTGCTGCTTTTTTCCCTACATGACATCACCTTTCCCACCCCCAACCCCCCAACCTTTGACTATTTCTAAGGCATCAAACCTACCTTCAAGGCATAGAGACTACACTGAGGACGATTCAAAGAAATCATCATGTCTAAAGACAGTTCCCAGAGAGGAATCCCATATTTTTATTCATTCACCAAACATTTAAGCACTTCCTTTCTATACATAGAAATCTGGACTAGGTACTAAAAATGCAAAGATAAACAGGACACAGACCTCCCTCGCTCTCTTTAAGTCCCAACTAAAACCCTACTTTCTACAAGAAGCCTTTCCTAACCTCTCAGTTCTTTCCCTCTTTTAATTATTTCCTGATCATCCTGTCCGTAGCTCACTTTGTATATATTTGTTTGCAAGTTGTTCCCCTATTAGATTGAAAGCTCCTTGGGGGCAGGAACTATCTTTTGCCTCTTTTTGTATCCCCAGTGCTTAGCACCATGCCTAGTACATGGTAGGCACTTGATAAATGTTTATTGAATGAAAATGAATAAAAGAATACACAGACACATATACAAAGGAGACAACAATCAAGAGCTCACAAACTAATAAAAGTATTCAAGTGAATATGACACAAGAGTGAGTGAAATAATTTGTCCAACAAGTACCTATTCAGTGCCTACTATTTGCAAGGCACTGTACTGGGTAGGCATTGAAGAAGCAAGGAGGAAAAATTAAACTGTACTGCCCTCGGGGAGCTTACATGCTACTGGGAAGATACAACATGTACACAAACCAACCCAAGACAATCCAAAGAGACAGAGAAAAATAACAGGTAGGGAAGGGTCAAGAAAGGTTTCCTGTAGGAGATGGCATGTGAGCTGAGCCTAGAAGGAAGCAACGGAGTCCAAGGGATGGAGGTAAGGAGAGAGTGCAGGCTAGGTATAAGAGACAGCCTGGGCAAAGACAAATACAACTACCCAATGTGGAGTCCTAAAAAAGGTTTATTAGGTCATTTTAGCTAGAACATAGTCTACATGATGGGGAGTAATAAACTTGGAAAGATGGGTTGGAACCAGATTATGGAGATGTTTAAATGTCAGGGTGAGGAATTTTTATTAAATTCTAGAGTCAATGGGGAGCTACTGAAGATTTGGGGGCAGGGAAGTGACATGATTAAACTTGTGTCTTAAAAACACTCATGTAGACCACAATTCCAGAAGATTCATGATGAAACATGTCACCCACCTCCAAAAAGGGACTCCACTTAGAGTGCAGATATAGATTTTTTTGGTCATGGCTAATTCAGGGATTTTGTTATACTTGACTATACATGTTTGTAACAGAGGTTTGGGTTTTCTTTCTTTCTCAGTGGAGGAAGGAGGTGGGAATGGGAGAGAAGGAAGATTTTCACTGATGGGAAATAATAAAATTTAACTTTAAAAAATGAAAATTTGTATAGCAGCTTTACAGAGAATGCATTAGAGAAAATGAGAGACCAGAAATGGTGCGGTCAATTAGTAGACTATTACAATAGTCAAGAGGAAAGGAGAGCCTGAACTAAGGTAACAGCCTTATGAATTAGTGGCAAGGGAACCGATGTGGAGAATGTTATGAAAGCAAGTTGACAGGATCTTGCAAATGATTGGATATAGGATCAGAAGGGAGAGGGAAGAATCAAGCACAACAGTTGTGAAACAGTGCTGTCCTCAAAAGAAACAAGGAAGTTTAGCAGAGGAATGGGTTTAGAAGAAAAGACAATCAGTTCCCTTTTGGAGATGGTGAGCGTGGAATGCTGAGCTAGCTATAAAAACTTCTGTGTTTTGTAATAGAGTTGTTTTCTCTAGAGATGCCCCTGATCCTGCCTGGTACTCCTGATCTGGCCCTTTTCTGGATTCTATCCACCCACCCCGTATTTGGACTTTTGTTTGCTGTAAACTTTGATTCCTCAACTTTGCATGAAATAAATCACCCTTTCTCAGTATGGGGAAAGGGGTAAGGAGGACATGATGTAGTTGTGGAATGACATATGTTATTGTCAGATATAGTAACTTTAATTAAAAATCATTTTATAAAGGAGACGTCAAGGAAGAGGATTGAGAAAGTGGGGCTAAGAATAAATGATTTTGTAAAAAAAAAAACAGTTAAAATTAAAATTTTTTAAAGAAAAAAACTTCTATCTTGCACACGACCTCCTACATAGGTGTATCCCTGCATGTGATATCAGGACTAGGGACCCAATCAGATAGTCCTGAGGGACACCGCACACCTCCCTAGAACACCTGGCCCACCTCTTCACTCTCGATCAAAACTACTGTGTGGTTCAGCCTGGGTACTCCACACCGAACAGAGAACCAGAGAGGACACTGAAAGAAACTGACATCACCTCGATGCCAACACAGGAAACTACCTCCTCCTGGGTCATGGCTCCCCTCCTTCTGGGTCTGAAGACTACCTCATCCAAGGCCAGAACCCTATGTATCCGAACCCTTCTTTTCTTGTCATTCTCCTTATATTTTCCCCCATTCTAAGTATCTAAAGTTAAATGCCTTCCCTAGTGGGAGGCAAAACATGACCATGGAAGAAGACGTATTGGTCAATTTTCTTCTTTTATAGAAATCCCCTTAGAACCCCCCCACTCCCACTCCATAAAAAAGGTCTCTGCAATGATCTAAACCAGATGCTTATGAGATGTCCAGATGGAGATGTTCAACAGAAAATTAACAAGCAGACAATGGAAAATTCAACTTCATAAGAGAGGTTAGGGTTAGATTTATAGATTCTGGAATTATCTGCATAAAGATGGTCATTACACTCATAAGAACTAATGAGATCAAGGAGGGTGAGGGAGAGAGACAACAGACAGAAGCAGAGATAGACAGAGACAAACATAGAGAAGAAGAGGGCCCAGGACAGAGCAATGGAGGACACTCTCTCTTAGAAGGAGGGAGAAGGGTGAGCAAGTAAAGGAGACTACAAAAGAGTGGTCAGACAAGTAGGAGGAAAACAAGGAGAGAATCATGTCACAAAAGCTAAGGGAAGAAAGACTATTCATGCAGAAGATGTGTTCAACAATGTCAAAAACTTCAGAGGAGTCAAGAAAGATGAGGTCTGGTTTGGATTCCATTGAATTCAAAGGTTCTTGGAGGGAGGAGTTGCAGTAAAGTAGTCTGGTCAGAAACCAAAATGCAGGAGCAACCAAGATAAGGATAAAGTAGGTCCTAAAAGACAAATCTGAGAAACTGAAAGGTCTGTTTCAATTGGGAAGGTCAGGAAAGTTTCATCATGAAAGTGGTATTTAAATTGAACATGGAAAATACTTTGAAGCAAGGATTTTAACAGATAAGAGATGGACAGTATTCTGTTCCAAGTTTGGGGACAGCAAGAAAAAAGATACAGAGATGGAAGAAGAGTAGAAAAGAACTGGGAATGTGAAATGTATGCTGCAGTCTTCCGTCAATGCCTCAGTCAATCAGTAAGTATTAAGCATCTATGATGTTCCAGACATTTTGCTAAACCCTAGAGATATGAAGACAAAAAATTAAAATGAAACAGTCTCTTTCTGTTGGGGAGACAACATATGCAGATACATATACAGTCTCTCTACCCCGTCCCCACTCCCACCACGCCTGGGATGCTCTCTTTCCTCTGCTCCAACTACTGACCTCCCTGACTTTCTTTAAGTCCCCACTAAAATCCTACCTTCTACAGGAAGCCTTCCCTAATCCCTCTTAATTCCAGGGCTTTCCCTCTTTTAACTCTTTCCTATTCATCTTGTGTTTAGTTTGCTTTATGTGTGCGTGTACACACATATGTATATATAATCTGTGTGTGTGTGTGTGTGTGTGTGTGTGTGTGTGTGTGTGTGTGTGTGTGTATATATATATAATGTTTGTTTGCATGTTGTCTCCCCTATTAGATCACAAACTCTGAGAGAAAGAGCTCTTTTGCCTCTTTTTGTATCTCCAGGGCTTAGCACAATATCTGGCACACAGTAGGCAATTGATCATTGTTTATAGAGTGAAAATGAATGAATGAATATACAGGCACAGATATAGAGAAGACAACATATACATATACAACATACATATAGAAATAGTGTATATATGTAAGTATATATATATATACACACACACACACGTACGCATATATGTGTATCTACAAGATACATAAAAAATAAATTCAAAGTTATGCAGGATTAAGGCAGCAGCAACTAGAGGGAACACTCCGTGATAACTGGAAAAATTTCTGGACTCCCAAGGGGACTACTTTGATGGGACCAACTCTCCCTTAGATGAGTAAGTCCTGTTCCATTTTTGGTTGTGCTTTGAAAAAAATCAGATTATTTTCTCCCCTCTGTGAGTCAATTAACCTCTCAGGGTTCTAAGTCCCTCTGAAACTTTAAGCTGTAAATAAAACGCCAAGCTATGCTAGCAGAGGGCGCTTCCTGTATCCTCCTTATCCAGAAGTTTCCAGCTTCTGTCACAGATCCAGTCCCTCCCTCTCTGTGCCTATCCCTCTACTCCTCATAAGAATCCTGGGATGCAGTTAGGATAGATATAACTGTCTCTACTTTATAGTTAAACAGCTGAGATGTAGGAAAGAGTGACTCGCTCATTATGAAGCCAGTATATGGTAAAACAAGTAAATGAAAGAGGAGTCATTCTTTTCACCATAACCTTTTTGCAAACAAAAAGGAATCGTAAAGGATCTCCAATTGTTCCAGGAGAGCTAGAGACCTCCAAAGGATTTCTTCTGTTTTGTTTTTGTTTGGGTAAAGGGGTGAGGCTTGGCTCCCCCACCTGGAAAAGTGAAGCTTGTCCTCCTAGTGAGTGCATTTAAGTCACTTGTGCCATCACTAGTAAGGTTCACTATTGGCTTCTTAAGAGTCATAATAGAGAGAGTTCAAAGGAACCTTAGAGGTAAACTAATTCCTCTTTTGACACTTGAGGAAACTGAGGCCTACAGAATGGGAAACTGTCCAATGTAAGAAATGAGTCAGAATTCAAACTTGCGTCCTCCCCAGTTTGTTAGTCTTGTTACACTCTGCCTCTCATAGAAGAATCATGGGAATTAATCTTAACTGTCACAAAATTATGAGGAGTAATATTTGGAAGACAATTTTTTTTAGTTTTATTAATGCTTTTTTTATATCACAATCATTCTAGAATGTACAGTCCCATAACCATCACCAAATGATGCCTCCCTTGTAAACAAGAAAAACAAGTAAGCAAAATTAAAAGTTGTAGAAAGAAGAGAGAGCGAAGGGGAGGCTAGGGGAGGATCCAAGATCTTTGGAGCCTGGAAATGGAAATACACCACTACAGGCAGCAACAGTAGAGGAAAAGGAGCCCTGGAGGTCACCCCCATGGACCCAGGTCTAATGGCCCTCTACCTTCTCCCTCTCCTTCTGTACCTTGAAGCAGCTGGAAGCAATGCTTCCTGAAGAAGAAAATCTTTGTCATCAGCCAGTCCTGGGCTGGCTGCAGATGTCCAACATCCAGGAGTACTACCTATCCCCAGGTTCCATTGCCTTCCTGGACCTCTATCTCATATTTGTGTCTGGTGTTTTCCTGCTCTATAATCTCATCAGACTCACCTATTCAAACTATGCCTCCACTGAGACCTTTGAAAGCCCCCCAAAAAGAAAGGTAATATTACTATCTAGTTTATCCACTGGAAGGAGTTTGGGCTTTGGGGCCTAGCTGAGTTTTTTCTCTAACATTTTCCTCTTTTGGTTTCTCTTCTGTTATGCAGGGAAGTGGCCCTTCCTGCATCAGTACATGCTACCCTGTTCCTGTATATCTTCCTGAGACACCAAGTCTCCAAACACTGCTTAGAGAAGGGACAAACACTACACTGGACACAGAGGTCAATATTATCGGATAAGCAAGTGTGACTAACAAATAGAAGAATAAGTCACCCTTGACCTCAGAGCCAAGCCAAAGCCAGAAGCAGAGAATGACTAAATCCCTCTTCCCCTGCCCTTCAGTCAAGGCCATGGCCTCCAGATCTAGTCCCATGTTCCTAAGGAGCTGACCTCTCCCAGCTATACACATCCACTTTCATCTCGTTAGCCTTCCAAGTCAACATGGAAGTCTCCCCAGGCTGGAGTAGAAAGGAACCTCTGCCCATCCAAGTTCCACCAGCCTCCCCTGCCTCTGCTCTCTGAAAAGGAGCAGAAAGTCTCCAACTTTATGGCCTTTATGGCCTATAACTATCTACTTTTGGTCCCCTCCAACTACTACCAGCCCATTTAAAGGCAAATCTTTCCTCAGAGATATTTAATGAATCCTTGACTATTTAAACTATCTTTGTATTAAAAAAAGAAAAAAAAGTTCTGCATGAACTACATGTGGAAAGGACAATAACCAACAGAAGAACAAAATCCACCAGGGTATGTAACATTCTGAACCTGTAGTTCCCTACCTCTTCACTATAAGGAAGGAATTGCTTCCATATCTTTTCTCTGAGGTCAAGATCAATCCGTGCAATTACTCAGAGAAATATTGACTGTGGTAACAAAAATACAAAACCATATGGAGAGGTAGATTGGAGCAAATGAATAGGAATGTGCAGATGTCCTCTTCTACTTGAAACTTTGCTCTACAAATAAGTACTGCCCTCCCCTTCCCCAAAGCTGCCTTGAGCTGGGTCTCCCTTTCTCCCCTGCCTCCCTCAGCACCGGAGAGCCGAAATAACATTCCTCAGCAGGCCCCACAATGGAGCAGCTCCCTCCCCGCTCAGGATGTTTGCACAAATGCTTCACGGCATCATTTATCTTGAGGGATGTCAAATCGAAAAATGTTAGCTCATGTCACTGTCATTGTAAATGCCAAAATTTAACTTTCTTTCATCTGAAAAAGGAATAATTAGCTTTGCAACTGTTTCCAAAAGTGCTAATTAATGGGTTTTACCAACTTGATTTGTCAGGACACATCTTGATCTGAACAATAGTGTGCCACCCCTGCAAGATTACCCACCTCCCTCTGGCTCCTTCTCTCCAGCTTTCTCCTTTCCATTCAGGCTGAACTGCAAAGAATTCATACACTAATGTAAAGCTAAAAGCTCAGAGCATCAAGGCCAGAAGACATGTTGCCATTTAGCATCTCATATTTTCTTTCCTTTCACAGTCCATCTTCTTCCATCCTTCCTCTCTCAAGTATCTCTGTACTATCACTTTTTTCCCTTCTTCACACTTCCCTTCCCTTGAATGTTACCCAGTTGAAAGCAACTACATAAGAAACCCTCTAGTTTTGTTCCAACTCATGTCATTCTCCAAGAGTTTCTCTGATTCCTCCAGCACATATTGAGCCTTGAATCTATAACTAGGGGAAAGGGATAACTAGGACTTTGTGCCTATGTCACAAAATGTAAAAGGTACTTCCTTCCCTGCCCACAGTGTTCCACAGTCTAATCCCAGGCACACTTTGTCTTCTTTCAATGGCTTAGAAATCTCATGCTTTCCCTGAAGTGTGCTTTTCTCCCACTGGTGGCCAAGTCTCAAGTGAACTTACTCCCTACCACTGCCATTCGCCCCAGGTATAAGAATCGTTAGTTACAGTTCTGTAGGACCATACTGTCTCTGATGTCTTCTGGAGCTTACAAGCCAGGCACAGACAGTCTCACATAGGATTCCATCTGGTGTTGCTCTAACTTCCAGGCAGTGAGTCACAGTAGGTAGAGAGCTGGCCTCCGAAGCAGGGTAACCTAGATTCTGACACATGATGACTTTGTGACTCCCCCACAACAAGTCATTTCACCTCTCAGTGCCCCAAACCAATCTCAAAGACAAAGGTTGCCCAATAGTTGCTGATCTGAATTAGTAGAGGGACTTTCCTCCCCAGAAACTCCCCAAAACAATGAAATCACAAACATAGACTCAAAAATGGTTCGATGGTTGTTTCCTGTATATTAATCTTATCTCCTCAATAAGACTACAGTCTTCTTGAGGGTAAGGATCAACAATTTTACATCCCTGTTCTCTGTGCCTGGCCCATTTCTGTCAAGAAAGGACTAAGTTTCCCTCACGGACATTCCCTATGTGGAATTCATAGCCTTTGGCCTAAAGTATTCTGAGGGTCTCCTTAACTGACCTCATGCCATCCACCTGCAATCCAGCACCAAGTATAGTGAAAAGAGAACTGAACTTGGAGTCAAGAGGCTTGGGTTTGAATCGCAGCTCTGGGTAACCTGAGGCAATTCACTCCACCTCTTGGGAAGTCAGGTTCCTAATCCGAACAGTGAAGATGGCAATTCTTGCTTGAATCATCTACCTACCGAATGAGAATAGAGCTTAGTAAAACGTAAGGCCCTGTGTAACTATGAGTGCTTAGCACACAGTAAATGTCAAAAAATGTTTGCCCATCCATGCACTCAACCAACATTCATTCATTTATGGTATGTGTACATACGATTCCCCAGTAGAATATAAACACCTTTAGGGTAAGAACCATTTTGTATTTATATCCCCAACACTCAGGATAGTATTTAGAACATAGCCAGCCAGCCAGCCATCCCTCCATCCTTTACATATGAATGCATACTGTCTCATTAAGAGCAGGACTCTTCTATTTTTTTTCATTCTATACCTAGAGCCTAGCATAGTGCCTGGCACATAGAAGGCACATAATAAATTCTTGTTCCTTAATTAGAGATGAAAAAATCTTCAAGATTATGTACCCCAAGAGCTCATACACTTTTTTGGGTCTTGTGCTCCTTGGCTTTTAGTAAAATTTACCATACCTCCCATTCAATTGAAAGGAAGTAAATTACACTTGAACAAAATTCTCTATATTTTCTTGATAGGTTTTTGGTACTCTGTGGGGATATAATTGCCCCCGATTGGAAATCTCCCATATATTCTAACAACTTTATGTTATAGATATAGAAATTGAGGTCCAGAAAAAGGAATGACTTCTTCAAGGTAGCAAGTAAGTGTCCAAGATGGGACTCAAACAAGCTCCTCTGACTCTAAACTGGTTCCCAGTGTGTATGGCTGGAACCATTCCAAAGTGGCTGTTCACTGTCAATAGAACATCTTTACACTAAGGCCCAGGCCCCAGTCATTTATTCTATCAACAACTTTAATATCAGGATTGACTGGCCTTCCCTAGGAAGCTGAGAGAGTGACATTAAAGAGATGGAAGATTTACACTCTTCACGTTTTCTGACAGGATGTGGGATAGAGCTTTCCCAGTTTATGTCAAAGATTCACACCCTGCCTAGAACAGGACTCTTTTCTGAAGTGAAACCTATAAGCTGAGATTTAGCCTGATGCACAAAGCACAAAGACACCACAAAAGTATGCAGAGGCATTGAGCAGCTTCAGGGCTGAGCACTGCTGGAGCTGATACTAAGTGGGTAGGTTTGAGAGCTCCAAGAGCAGGGGTGAACCTAAGGGAAATGGGCAGCACAGAACTTTTCCCACCATGCTTTGCAACCTTTGGTGGGGAGGGAGGGCAGTGCTTTCTGAATCTTGTCCAAATCTGTCATTTACTGGCTAAGTGAAACCAGAGTAAGCCACTTAACTTCATGTCTCCGAGTCTCGGTTTCTTCAAGGAGTGAAAAGTAATAACATTGAAAGAATATACCATCTATACACAAGTAAAATACATTAATCCTTAAAACAGAATACACAGAGACATATAAGGATCATAGGCTTTCTAGAGGAAGATAACTAGTCAAAAAAATGAAAACCATAACTCCAGGAAAATCATGTTCATCTTTCATTGCCAAAGAAGATCATGCCATCAGAGAAACGATGACATGACTTGCACTTGACTTTGTTTTGAGTGAGGGAGGGCTGTGCAGGTCACCATCCTCACTTCTCCTCCAGAGCCATCTGAATCCAGTGACCAGATATTCATCAGGATGATGGGAGATGGCCCAGGATGCACTGGGAGACCTTGACCCCTTTAGGTCAAGGTCTTTGCAGGTACTCACTTAGGATGAGGTAACTCCCATTCATTGAATAGGCCTGTTTAAGAAGTAGCCAGATCATGGTCCCTTTAATGAGATCAAGAAAATAACATACAGACACTATCCAAAATTTCTGAATGAAAAGCAAAGCACCAATTTTAAAAATCCACAGGTAGCCTTAAAAAAAAACTGTGCTTCAAACTCCAAGACACATAGTGATTAAATTTAACATTTCCAAAGAAAAATATCAAACTCTTTAAGAAAATAAGAAACCAGGAGAAAGACCTTCAAATATAAAGAAAAGGAAATTGAAATTACACAAGACAATTCTGCATTCACAAGAAACCACAAAAGGCAATGGAATAATATACTTCAAAAACCAAAGGAATTCAAGATGCAACCCCAAATGACATCCTGCAGTCCTAAGTCAAATAATCAATGAGAAAAGTTCAATAAAAGGGAGGCATAGAAAGCATTCCTACCCAACCCCCAAAAAATGCACCAGGATTCACCTTGGGCAGGCCTATTGGCAGGAGTAAGAATGAACAAAATAGCCAAGGATTATTGGAAAACTGTTTAAAGGTAAGAAAGTATCAGGTAAATTAAAAAGAAGCTCCAGAGGTATAGGAGATTTCAGCTCCAAATCAAAGGGACTAAGTGCAGAAACACAGTGTTCAGAACAAGGGAGTGATTTTTGGCATCTCCCTCCGCCTAAAACTGATTTCATTTGGAAGGCAATTTCCAGTTCTGCAACCATACTGTAAATATCATTGATAATCTAGAGGAAGATGACTAGGAAGGTTGGAGAGCCTGAACACTATCCCATGAATATTGCTTCAATTGAGAATGTTTAAACTAGAGCAAAGAAAACTTGGGGATTGGGAGGTTACAATCTCCATCTATAGATATTTGAAAAGCTGCCATGAGAAAACAAGTTTAGAGTTTTTATTTTAATTTTTGTTTTGCTTAGCCCCAGAGATCCGAACTAGCAGCCATGGGGGAAAGGAGAAGAAGGGCAAAAAGTTACAGGGATGCATATTTCCCCTTAATGTAAGGTAAACCTTCTATGATAATACAAAAAAACTAACTGGTGTCAATAACTGGTGGTCTCTACTATAGACTTGTCTGCTTTTCCTTTGTAGTACTTTCTCCCTTTTGTAGAGTCATCAAAACCTGACCCTTCCCCTACCTGAAATTTCTATTCAACTTTGCAAACTGACTCTCCCCGCCTGTGCTATCAGAAATGGGAAACTAATTATACAGGCCTGTGGCTTTGTCCTTCCTGTAAAAGCCCCGACCCTTCTCCATATCAGAAAACATCCTTATTGTGTGGAATGGGGCCCAGCATCCCTTCACCTATCTAGAAGGAATGAAAAGAGCATGGCATAACCAGGATGTGACCTGATTGTATCCTTGTCCTTCTAGTGTCTGTGATCCAGATGTATTCTTTGCCCTGGATCTCTCTTCCCTTACTCTCATCTTCATGCCTCTAAGGATCTCAGGTTAGACCTTATATACTCCTTTGTGCAAGTTAAATTTGTGCATAATAAAAATCTCTTGTTTTTTTTCACATCACAGACTTGTCTGTCTCTTCTGTGACAACCTTTATACCCTCAGAGAAGCTGATATGGAACCGAAGAGCTTCCTAACAACAAGAGCTGTCTACAAGTAGGATGGCTATCTCAGGGTGTTGTATTTCCCATCACTGAAGGTCTCTTAGGTAGAGGCTACATGGCCACTTGCTGAAAATGTGATAAAGGAGATTTCTCATTAGGTGAGATCAAAGATCACAGATTTAGAACTGTATGGGACCTCAGAGGTCAACTGGTCCAACAATCACACTTTACAAATGAGGAAACTAAGGCCCAGAGAAATTAAAAGACTAGCCCAAGGTCACATAGGTAGTGAATGGCAAATTCAGGATTTGAACCCAGGTCCTCTGACTCCAAATTCAGGAGTTTTTCAACTACACTATGCCACTCTAGCTAGAGGTTGGATTAGATAATAGGAGAAGAAGAAGGAGGAGGAAGAGAAGGAGAAGAAGAAGGAGAAGGAAAAGAAGAAGAAGGAGGAGGAGGAGGAGAAGGAAGGAGGAGAAGGAGAAGAAAAAGAAGAAGGAGGAGGAGGAGAAGAGTTAGCATTTATATGGGGCTTTAAGGTTTGCAAAACACTTAACATGTGTTACCTCATTTTACTGTAATTACAG
This sequence comes from Potorous gilbertii, assembly GCA_028658325.1. Lineage (NCBI taxonomy): Eukaryota > Metazoa > Chordata > Mammalia > Diprotodontia > Potoroidae > Potorous > Potorous gilbertii. Next base: position 349,867,512 of record CM053769.1, read on the forward strand.
TAACAGTTACTGTTGTTATCTTTCATTTTCAAAAAGGAGCAAACGGCATCACTATGCTGGAGTCAAGTTTTAGTGCATCTGACTGTGGCTGACCAGACCCATACGAGCTCCAAATGTTCTACCACAGGTCAGGCACAAATAATCCATGTGAACATTTGGGGTGAATTCTCCAGGTTTGTGTATCTTGTGTTTCTCTTGAACTATTCCAGTTCTGCTTTGCTCATAGAGGACAGCACCTTCTCTGAGGCGAGCACACCATACTGGGTGGTCCAGTGCCACTCTCTCCCATGTCACACAATCAACTCCACAGTTCTTAAAACAAACGTTGAGAGTGTCCTTGTATCACTTCTGACCACCATGTTCATGCTTACCCCGTGTGAGTTCTCCTTTTGACAAATGTACATTTTGGTGTTCGAACAACGTGACCAGACCACGGGAGCTGTGCTCCCTGCAATAGAGTTTTGGTTCTTAATTGTCTTAGGGAGATACTGAAGCTCACCTGGCAGGGTAAGATTTGGCTCTAATAACTACCTGGTGAAATGGGTGCTATAAGTATCCTCCTTTCGTAAATGAAGAAACTGAGGCTCGGTAAAGGTAACTTGCCCAGGGTCACACAGCTTATTAGCATCTGAGAGAGGATTTGAACTCAGGTCTCCCTGACTCCAAGTCCAATACTCATTCTGCCTTAGAACCCTTCTGGTTGCGAAATTCTGAGGTTCTAGGTAAGGGTGAGGACTTGGAATTGTACCTAGAACAAAGGCTCAAGAATGAAATACGATAGACCAAGAATGGCAAAATAAATCTGGTTGAAGGGAGTTGTAGAAAGGTGGGGAACAGAAAGAGTAGTTACCACTCACATGTCTACAATGCTTTGCAATTTACAAAGTATTTTCCTGAAGATTTATATGAAATGATACAAAGTGAAGTGAGCAGAACCAGGAGATTATTGTACATAGTAACAGCAACATCATGTGAGGATCAGCCATTAATGATTTAGTTCTTCTCATCAATAGAATGATCCAAGACAATTTCAAAGGATTCATGATGGAAAATGCTGTCCCACATTCAGAGAAAAAATTGATGTAGTCTTCATGCAGATTGAAGCATACTATTTTCACTTTATTTTTTTCATGATTTTTTTTCCTTCTAGTCTGTTTCTTCTGTCACAACACGGCTAATATGGAAACATGTCTTACATTATTATATATATAAAACCTACATCAAATTGCTTACTGTTATAAGGAAGTAGTGGGGAGAGTGGGAGAAAATTTGGAACTCAATTTTTTTTAAATGAATGTAAAAATCGTCTTTACTTCAATTGGCAAAAATGAAACAGCATTTATGTACAAATATATAGTGAGAGGAGGGATAGCTGCATGCCCCACTGAATCAATGCAGTGTCAAGATTTATGAGGGAGCCTCCCAGCACTTTGAACCACTGTGGAGAATGTATGGGAAGATATGAACAAGAAGTAGGCAAGTCCCTTGACACAATCCTTTAAAGTGAATACTCGCAAGTATCATCTCCATTTTGCAGACAGGGCCACTGGGACTCAAGTATTAAAGGACTGACCCATCGTCACCCAACTAGTTAAGGCAAAGTCTTCAGCCCACATCTCCTATGGACTAGATCCAGTCCACACTTTCTATATCAGGACTTGCCTGATGAGCAGGCAAGTTTGACAGAGGCCTTTGTATAAAACCTGACAATCTATGGGTAGAATATTCTCTGCAAGTCTGTCCATCACTCCTCAAGTAAGATACAGTGTGGTTGGAAGAGAGAGAACTAGATAGAGTAATGATATCAAACTCAAATGATACTTGTGGGATGTATATTGACTTAGAAAACCACAAATTAAGGTTATCTATGTTGTATTATATTTTTATCTGTTTTGTTAAACATCTCCCAATTACATTTTAATCTGGTTTAGACTCACTCAGAGCTCTGTGACACCTCTGGACTAAAGAGATATTGGTCATAAGGCATAAGAGAGATACCAGTCATTTAAAGCAAATGAGACCTTTTTATCTAGAGAAATAATAAAGTAGTAAGTAGCAGTTATACAGTACTTCCCACAGATTATGGCAATTGAGTTCCACTACAATCCTGTGGGATAGTACTTTATTTTACAGATGAGGAAACTAAGACTCAGAGAAGTTAAATGACATGCTAAAAAGTATCTGAGCAAAGGATTTGAAGCCAGGTCTTTTTTATTCCAAGTCCAGGATTTCTATCCACTATATCATACTAGATCTTGGTATATATAGCCATGAATAATCTGACTAATCTGACCATAGACCTATTTACCATTTCTGTATCTAGAATAGAGCTGCCCACCACAGTAAGATCATGAATCTAGAGCTGAAGGGAACCTTAGCTTTCATCTAGTCTAATCTCTTCATTTTCCAGATAAGGAAACTGAGGCCTAGGAAGATTAAGTGACTTCCTGCCCAAAGTCATATAGGTACAAGTGTCAGAGGAGAATTTGAATTCAGCACCTCTGACTCCAGAGGTGGTACTCATTTCATTGAACTGTGTTATCCCCTAGGTCTGCCATAAATCTCTAATTGATACTAGACTTAGGGGGTTCCTTGAAAAGTGAGTAGGTAAAGTTTAGGACAAAATTTAGAAAAGTTGGCTCCAAACAGTGGAATTCATTCCCCAAGTGGTCAAGTAAGTTGAAAACATAGGTCAATGGAAAACATATCCATACCAGTCTATTAAGGAAATTGAACTGTGTAGGGATGTCACTCATCTCTGAGACTGACATCAGGAAAGAGACCATCCTCCCCCTAAAGTTATCCTTCAATACTCCCATCAAAAACAGAACAGAACTTAAAGCAGATTTCAACCAAAAGGTTGAAATTCAGAACTGATTGAATGACCAGACCACATTAATGGTCAATCATTCATCTATTTGGAGGGAAGTCTATAATGTGCCCCAAGGATCTCATCCTTATACTGTTCACTATTTTTGCCAATGATTTGAATGAAGCATAAATGGTACATTCATCATTTCTGAGGATGCCTCAGAGATGGCAGGATTAGCTAGCTAATCTTTGGATGACAGTCAGGGTCCAAAAGTTATCTCAACAGGTAAGATAATAGGCTAATCTAGAAAAGTGGTATTTAACAAATACAAATATGAATTCCTACACTTAGGTTCAAAAATGAGCTATACGAGTGCAAAGTGGAAGAATTGTGACTCAACAGCACTTTGTCTGAAAAAGAGACCTGGCTACATCAGGCTACAAATTCAATTTGAGTCAAATGTAAAATGTTGGTGAAACAATTTAACGCAAGTCAGGGATCCATGAAGATACACATAGTATCTGTAATAAAGAAAGTGGTAGTTCCATCAGTTTCTGTTCTCATCAGCCCACTTCTGGGGTACTGGGTTCAGGTCTAGATAGCACATTTTAGGAAAACAGTGACAAGCTAAACAGTGTCCAGAGGAGAGAACATATTTGTTGTCTAATCATTTTCGGTTGTGTCCAACTCTTTGTGACCCCATTTAGGATTTTCCTGGCAAAGAGACTGAAGTAGTTTGACATTTCCTTTTCCAACTCATTTTAAAGATGAGGAAACTGAAGCAAATAGGGTTAAGTGACTTGCCCAGGGTCACACAGCTAGTTAGTGTCTGAGGTCACATTTGAATTCAGGAAGAGAGCTCTTCCCCACTCCAGGCCCATCCATTGTGCCACCTACCTGCCCCAGGTGGACATAGTATCCATAATAAAGGACATGGTAGCTTTCTGCTTTCATCAAGTCATGCTGGAGTATTGGGTTCAGGTCTGGGGGGGGCACATTTTAGAAAGAACATTGACAAACTATAAAGTATCCAGAGGAGAGTGACCATTCTGGTAAGGGGACGTGAGACCACACCAGAGGATCAGTGGAAGGATGTTGAACCTGGAGAAGGGAAGACTGAGGAGGGAAATGATAGTAGCTGTCTTCAAATATTTAAAGGCCTGTCATGTGAAAAGGGATTAGACTTATTTGGCATGGTCCCAAAGGGTAGAACTAGGAGAAACGGAAACTGAAGAGAAGCAGATCCACTAAAAGTAAAGGGGAAATTTCTTTAACATTTAGAACTGCACAAAAGTAATAGAGACAGCTCAGGAGATCATCTTTCCTCACTGAATTCTTCAGGCAAAAGCTGAATAACCACTTTGGGGTGGGGTGGAGGAGGGGGATTGCTTGTGGGCAGGGTGGACTAGGTTACCCCATTCCTGCTCTGAGGTTCTGAGATTCTGTAACTGTTCTGGACTCTGACTCTTCAGTCCAAGGGAAACCCTCCAACTGGGAAATCGACAGAGCAGAGCAAGATGTCCCTGGCCTGACTCACAGACCAATGAACTGACTATAGCTTCCTCATGGACCTGTATGCAGATCCTACAACTGTCCAAGATCAGTCAGGCATGTCTCTAAACACAATGTCCTCCGGGCTTTTTTCCCTTCTCTCTCTGGATTGGGTTCATTTGCTAAAAATTAGTTGGGGGGAAAAAACTCAGCTAGTTTATTAGTGTGATATGATTTTCCCCCTCCCCCAGTATGATGAATTGCCTGGTGTGGAGATGCTAACTCCAACCTGGGAGTTAGCAATCTCCTCCCGGTCCCCTGTGCAGACAGATGGGAAGGCCCGGGCCCTGACCATGATTGATTAGCTGGAGAAAGCCTGTTGAGTGGAGTTCCATGAAGATTGATGCTTTCTCCTTCTAACAGCATTTCCAAAAAGTTTCTATTACATTTTGATTATGTTTATAGAATCTCCCTGGTCTGGGGGAAGATGCAATCTTTTCTTCCTGTGCGGGCATGCATATGCACACAGCCTTATACAGGCCAGGCCTGCCTAACTGAGCACAGACCTCTTAGCTGGGAGACCCTAGCATCAGCTCCCCTCCCTGGGAGGTTCCCTCATTCCTGTCCCTGTTCTCCTGCATCCCTTCTCAGAGACCACTGACCTCTGTGGGCAGATCTGCTTCATCCACCTACTATTCCCTCTTCTCTTGTCCTTCTTATAATGCTAACCTTCCTATTTGTCCTCCTTTTTCCTCCATTCATCTTCCTCTTCCTTTCTTCTTTCCTTCTCTCTCCCCCCTCCCTGTTGCCCTATCTGCATTCCTCTTTCTAGTTTTTTATTCTCTTCTTTGTCCCTTCTTTCCTCCTCTCACTTAATCCCTTCCCCCTCCATCTCCTCCATCCCTCTTCTTTCTGTTTTCCTTCTTTCTTCCTCTCATCTATTTCCCTTTCTCTATCTCCTTCATCCTCCCCCTTTCTTCTGTCTCTTCCTGCTGCCTCCCTTCTAGGGTCATAGGATTATAAAATTTAGAGTTTTAAGAGATCTTAAAGATCAGCCCCTCCAACAGTCTCATTTTATAAAAGAGGCCCTGAAGTCCAGAAATGTTCGATGCTTTCCCCTAGGTCACACAAGTAGTAGAAATAGAAGAGCCAGTATCTTATGGGTGGCATGATGGAAAGTGCTCTGATCTAAAATCAGAACACCTTTAAATACAAGCCTGCTCATTCTGACATATACCTGCTGCATGACTCTGGGCAAATCACAAGCTCTCAGTGCTCCTACAATTCTTTAGGACTTGAAATTTCAAAGAAGGTCCATTTCAGGCATTTTTCAGTCATGTCTGACTCTTTGTGAAGCCATGTGGGGTCTTCTTGGCAAAGATAATGGAATGATTTGCCTTTTCTTTTTCCAGCTCATTTTACAGATGAGGCAACTGAGACAAACAGGGTTAAGTGTCTTTCCCAGGGTCACATACTAGTAAATGTCTGAGTCCAGATTTGAATTCAGGAGAACGAGTCTTCCCAACTTCAACTTAGAGCTGTATCTACTACACCACTCAACTGCCCTTCAGAGAAGATATCAGATCCCATATTGGTAGAGAGAGTTTTCTCATCCAGGAGTTCCCTAGAGCATGACATTCCAAGGCCAGTTCCTGTCCCTATTCTCTGCTCCTCTGTGCAAGCTGTGTGAGGCAGAACAGGTCCCTTCCCCTCTTTGGATATGATGACCTCCAAGGCTCCTTTCATCTCTAAATCCTAACATCCCTTAGCTCCCAAGCCAGGGCTCATTCCACTGTACAGTTCTTGCTGTACCCTCATCCCTTTCTCCTCCTTATTATCTCCATCCTCTCACTGCTGGAGACAACAAGGTTGATCCAGCTGGGAAGCCTGGCCATCCTCAGAGACAGCCTAGATTACTTGATTACTCTTCAGGGGAAGTGGTTTGGGTTTTTTTTCATAAGATCATAGAAGGGACTGGGAAAGAACCTTAGAAGATGTCAAGTCCAATGGACTCATTTTTCAGATCGGGTAACTAAAGGGCAGAGAGGTCTAGTGACTACACACAGTTAGTGAGTGTCTAACGTAGTATTCAAGCCCAGATCTCCCTAACTCAAGTCCAGCACTCTATCCACTCTGCCCCACCCCAGAGCCCATCTAACTCATTTTACAGATGAGGAAACTGGGACCAGGGAATTCATCAGATCATAAATTTAGATTTTTAAAAACCATAGAGTCAATCTAGTATACCACCCCTCACTTTTAAAAATGAGGAAACTGAGGCACAGGGAAATGAGTGATTTGCCCAAGTCCAGACATATAGTGAACTTCATCAATGAAATTTAAATTCAGGTCCCATGGCTCCAGATTCAATAATACTCTTTGCACTATTGCTGATGCTCAGTCATTTTCCAGTCCTGTACAACTCTTTGTAACCCCATTTGGAGTTTTCTTGACAAAGATATTAGAGTGGTTTGCCATTTCCTTCTCCAGTACATTTCACAGATAAGGAAACTCAGGGTCACACAGCTAGTAACTATTTGAGACTTGATTTGAACTCAGGTCTTCCTGACTCCAGGCAGGGCAGTCTATCCACTGTGGCACTTATTTGCCTGCTTTCCACTCCCCCAGGTCTCTTAAGTACAATCATGTACTTTTTCTACTATATCATACAGACTCTCTGAGCTAGAAAATGACGATCTCTCCTATATGTGTAAGCCCATTCATGCCTTCATTCCTTTCTGGGCTTTAATCCTGGCTCTGTGGATTTCTTTCTCCACCACACTCCCATCAAGTACCTTCTTCCTCCTCCCCTTCTGCCCTCTTTGATTGTCAGCCTCCTCTTCCAGGTAGTCTTCCTCCATTTTAATATAGTTTAGGCCAAAAAAGATAATATAACATAACATGATGCAATATAACATCAACCAAACATGTATAAAAATAAAAACAAGATCATTTATTTGGGAGAGTAGGAGAGAATTACACAGATATGGAAAGACTTCATATAGCAATCAGTGCTTAAGCTGAGCTTTGAAGAAGGCTAAGAATGGTAAGAAGCGAATGTGGAGAGGGAGACAATAGGGTATAGTTGATGGGACATTGGACTTGGAGTCAGGAAGACCTGGTTTCAGATCCTGCCTCAAGATAACGACTGATTGTGTGACCTTAGGCAAGGCACTCTCTGTGCCACATTCTATCCTCTGGAAAATAAATGAGTCAGATGAAATGGTCTTTAATGTCCCTTCCCTCATCTGTAAAATGAGGGGTAGTGGACTAGATGAGCTCTGAGGTCTTTGAAAATCTAAATCTATGATCCTATTACCTCCATGGCCTCAATTTACTCATCTGTAAAATGAACTAGATGGTCTCTAGAGGGAGGCAGTTTGGCAGAATAGAGTAATGGACTTGAGTAAGGAGGACCTGGGTTAGAATGCCACCTCAGACACTCACTAGCTGTGTGACTACAAATGCAGTCAATCAACCTCTGCCCTTCAGTTTCCACATCTGCAAAACACCAAGTTGGACTTGATGTCTTCTAAGGTCCCTTCTAGTTCTTATGAAAGAAAACACAAAAAAATGTATAATTTTTTGGTGCATTCTAGGCACAACCACTGCAAAGGATCAGAAATGGGAAGCAGAGAATCATGAGTTAGGATCAACAGGAAAGTTGGGTTGACTGGATTGTAGAATGCATGGAGGGAAATAATGCACAATAAGTCTGGAAAGTTACTCCAAAGCCAGGTTGGAATGGGCTTTGCATGGCAAATACAGGAATCAGTACCAGAGCTGAGACCTTGTTCTGGCATTGAAGTATCTCCCGGAGAGAGGGTGCCTTGTCTCTGTTAATTATTTCCTACTTACCTTGTATATAGCTTGTTTTGTATATATTTGTTTGCATGTTGCCTTCCCCATTAGAGTGGAATCTCCTTGAGGGCAGGGACTGTCTTTTGCCTCCTTTTGTAGCCCCGGTGATTAATACAATGCCTAGAACATATTAGATTCTTAATAAATGTTGATTGGTTGAATGAGCACCCCTACCCTAAGCATTGCTGCCCATCTTTACCCACTCTTGGGATGGTTGATTGAATCATGGCTAGTTATCCACCCAACCCATACCTTTGGAGTTGATCTTTGAAAGATAGACACAGAGGTGGTTGGGAGTGCAAAGCAAAGCAGAGCTAAACTAGAAACATAGCTAGGAGAGGTGTTTCAGAGAGTGAAACTTGGTTCCTTGAAATAGAATTCTGCACACCAACAGCAAGCATAAGAGCTTTAAAACCAATAAAGGGCTAAAGCAGAGGAGTAGCAAACCATGAGGAGGAGCAAATCTGGACCTTCTGCTTCAAGGGTACTGGGAGCAAGGTGGACTGTGTAGTCAAAGAGAAGAGGGCTGACTCTAGCAATCCTCAGCTTATTCTTTTAGTGACTTCAAGCACAGGATAGTTTTCTAAGTATGAAAAATCCCCTGATGAAGGTGAAACTCAAAGGAGAAGGAAGGGAGATTTGTCTTTTGACTGGGCTAGGATTTGAGTTTGCGGTATTTTATGTTTTATATTGAGTGAAATAAAACTTGTCTTTCTCAATATGTTATTAGCTTGAATGCTTGCATGAGAGCTAAGGGATATTTTACGTTTTCTGTTGAAACTTAGACAAAAGTTATATTCTGATGTTCCCAGGGAAAACCCTTAATTGTGGCATAAACCAAAGAGAGTAATCCATGAGAAATCCCCCAATATTTCACCAGCTCCATGTAATCCCAAAGTTCTAGTTCCGGACCACTGGTTACAGGAAGAAAGCAATTTCTAAGCCTTAAAGAACTATAGAACTGGGAGCTAACACTGGACCTCCTGAATATACCACTTCTGCTTGAGACTGTATCAAGTCACAAACACATATTGTATCTTTCACACATGGAAACCATTTCGTGATCCCTAGAGTTACTAGTTCCTTTTAGGGGTTTATGGGGAGTATTTTTAGTCCCATGTTCTATACAGTAGACATGCTATAATGAGTTTAATTACTGGCTTGGAATCATAAGACCTGAGTTCATCCTGGTCCTGATAATTTTGAACAATGTGACCTTGAGTAAGTTGCTTGATCTGTCTAGACCTCAGTTTCCTCAGCTATAAAATAAGGGATCCCTGAGTTCCAATCTAGCCTCAGACACTTACTAGCTATATGACCCTGGGCAAGTCCCTTAACCCTGTTTGTCTCAATTTTCTCACCTGTAAAATGAGCTGGACGAAATAACAAATAGCAAACCTCTCCAGTATCTTTTCTAACAAAAAAAATAGGGTCATGAAGAGTTGGACATGACTGAATAAGAACACACTAGATTATCTCTAAATCCTGTCATTCCATGTTCTAAGATCTCCTCGGCTCTCACATCCTATGCTCTGTGTTCTAAGGTTTCTTCCAGCACTGAGGTCATTCCATGTTCTATGATTCTTTAATCTCAGTATCAAAATGTGGATAATGTATATATTATCCAAATGGAAATTGAAGTCACACTGTAAGATGCGGGCCACAAAATTCCTGATTTCTTCCCTCCCTTCTCCCCCACCCTTTCCATTTGGGTCTGTTTTTATATAGATCTAAGTTTTATTTCTGCATTTATTACACATGCAAATTCCAGATGAAAGCATCCACTACACAAGCCATTACTCAGAGGACCATCTTTCCAACGGCTGGACTTGGACTGAACAGCTTGTGCTTAATTTGCTATATAATCACTGCCTGCAACAGGGAAGCAGTGCTCTGCCCATGTTAATATTATGAAAGGGAAGTTAACCACAGAGAGAGATTCTAGAGCTTAAGTGAAGAAAGAAAGAAAAAGAAAGAAAGGAGAAAGAGAAAGAGAGAGAGAAAGAGAGAGGAAGGAAGAAAAGAAAAGAAAGAAGGGATGAAGGAAGGAAGGAAAGAGGGAGGGAGGAAGTGAGGAAGGAAAGCAAGGAGGAAGAAAAACAACTAAATGTGCTTCCCAAGAAGGAGGGTGGTAAAAGTGTCCAATAGTACTTTTCAGGAATAAACAATAATAGCAATAGTAATATCTAATATTCATATAGGGCTTTAAGGTATAATAAAGGATCTTATATTGATTTTCTCATTTTCCTTCACAATAACCCTGCGAGGTGGGTGCTATACGCATCCCCATTTTACAGATGAATTTATTGAGACTGAGAGAGTTCGTTTATTTAGCGTCACACAGCTAGTAAGTGTCTGGGGCAAGATTAGAACTGAGTTGGAGTCTTCTTGACTCCACGTCCAAATGACATCATTCTTTAGCTCTCTGTGGCTCCTTACTGCCTGTCCCAAAGAGTGTAAGCTTCTGATCTTGGCTATCAAAGCCCAGCATCATCTCTCTCCAGTCTTCCTTTCCAGCCTGTTCTCCTTCCCAAACTCTCCATCTTCTAATCTTATTCTCTCCTCTCCCAACCCTGAAACTTAACCTCAAAGCCTCAAGGCTGCAGGTTCCCCACCCCTGGTTTAGGAACTCCAGGCTTGTATGTTGGGATATTCTGACAGTTCACAGGATCGAATTGACTGGAAGGAACCTTAAAGATCATTCACTTCTTCAGTCTTTTCACTTTATAGAGGAAGAAATGGAGGCTCCAAGAGGATAGAGGATAGGTTGCATAGGTAGCAAAACAGGTATTAGAACCCAGATCCTAGGATCATAGATTTAGTTTGGAAGTAAGTGCCATTCACATGGCAGCCCTGCTCTGTATCTGCAGGACAACAAATATATTTCATAGTTAAAGGGTGGCCACATCCAACTCAAAATGCCAGTTCCTACCAAAAAGGAACAGTGTCATAGACCCAGAGGGGATACACTTCCAGACACATCCAGAGCTTGACTATCCACAGACAGTGCAATATAATAGAAAGAGCACTGGACTAGCATCAGAAAATGGGTTCATATGTTGGCCTTACAATTTGCCAACTACATGACCCTGAGTAAGTCACTTCTCCTCTCTGAATCTCAGTTTCCTTATTTCCAAAATGGGAAAGTTGTATTATATAATCTAGAAGGTCAAGTGAACAAGTAATTAAGATGTAATTAAGTAAACAGAGATTTAAAGAAAGGCAAAAACCTGATCCCTGCTCTCAAAAAGCTCTCAGTTTCTTAACCCTTGAATTATAAAAGCTTCATCCTAGAACCTCCAGATCTGAAGGTCTAAACAGCTATCTAGGAGCTCCTTGAAATAAAGACTGTCTTTTGTCTTTCTTTGTATCCAAAGCTCTTAGAATAGCACCTGGCACATTTCTGTTACTGTTCAGTTATCTTTCAGTCATGTCTGACTTTTCATGACTCCATTTGTGGTTTTCTTGGCAAAGATGCTGGAGTGGTTTGCCCTTTTCTTTTACAACCCATTTTACAGATGAGGAAACTAAGGCAAACAGCGTTAAGTGATTTGCCCAGAGTCATACAACTGGTAAGTGTCTGAGGCCAGATCTGAGTCTTCTTGACTTCAGGCCTGACACCCTATCCACTATGCCATCTGATAGCAGTGGACACAATAAAAGCTTGTAGACTGACTTAGCTGAAGGCAGAATGTCCAAATAGTGCAGCAGAGGCAGCCATGGTCTTCCAGATGTTTTGTCTATCTCTCTGCTGTCGCACGCCCCCATATAGCTGTCAAGGAGTAGGGAGGGGTCTGGCTGAGCCAAGAGATACAGTCCTGCCCTGTCCCTCCTGAGCTGACCACACCTAAAGAACCTTCTGGGCCTCTTTCCTCTCTAAACAACATGGCAGGACCCATGCCTGTCTGTCAGCAGAACGAATTCCCCTTCCACCAGTTGATAATTGAACAAATGGCTGGGAAGGCTAAGCCTGGTGGTAAAAGGACAGCGGCAGCTCCTACAGCTCAGGTCTGAAGGAGGAGGGGGAAGGGAAAGAAAAAGGAGAATAATCAAACAGGTCCCTGAGCTATTCAGGCAGTAGAAAGGCAAGAAGTATTAGGGAGTGAGGGGACAAGGGCAGAGAATGGACCTCAGGAAATTAAAGTGCTGGCCTTGTGGTTTCAGTTTCCAAATGCTAACACAGAGCCTGGGAAAGTCCATTTTAATCACAGCAGGGAGGGGAGTGTTGGTAGACCTCCACCACCCCGCCACATCTAGCAGCTGTCCAAAACTCCCTCCCTTCCCATGAGTCCTGACTCTCCTCCAGATATTAAGATTGAGAGCTTGGAGGGAACTTTGAGACCAACTAATCCAACCCTATCATTTTACAAATGAGGAGTTCCTAGGTTCACAGAGTTAGTATCTGAAAAAGGATTTCAACTTGAGTCTTCCTTACTCCAGATCCAGTGCCCTATCCACTGGACTACACTGCCTCTCATTGTCTCCCCTTAAGCTTACAACTACCACAGAATCATAGAATGTGATGATGTATCACGATCTATGTGAGATGTGTGAAGCTGTTCAGTTCAGTTCAGCTGAGACAGGGAGGGCTAGGGTGAGAGTGGAGGGGAAGGGAGGAGTCGGTGGGAAGTACCTTAGATCTCTAACACCCCATGACACATCCATTCAAGACATAGTGCAAAAGGTAGAGGGTTTGGGGCTTGGGCATTTGGACAGATTTCATAACTCCTCCTGGGCAGAGAACTTGCAGCCTAGAGGGCACATGTGGCTTTCTAGGTCCTTCGGTGCAGCCTTTTGATTTGAATCAAAGTTTTACAGAAAAAAAGTCTTTTATTAAGGGGATTTATTCTGTAAAGTTTGGATTCGAAGGGCTGCACCTGAGGACATAGAGGGCCACATGTGGCCTTGAGGTTGCAAGTTCTCTACCTGTGCATTAAATTGATATTTGGGAAATAAAGTAAGAAGATGAGAGTGTCACAAGTAGCCTCCAGCTCCAGACCTACGATCAGCTTCTGCCTCCTCTCTCAGCATTCTGCCTGACAGCACCAAATGGGACTACCCACTCATCCTCACACCAAACCACAGCAGTCCCTGTGAAGAGCTCAGACCAACCAGAAGAGAGGAGCCTTCCTAAGAGCTTGAGCTAGGGAGTTCAGAGGAAGACCTTGACTATGGGGGAGGAGTGCCCTGGGAGGCACGACAGAGGTAGTTTGGCATCCACACCATAGCTTCCTTTGCGTTAGTCACTGATAATGAACAGAAACATGTTGTTTGGTAGGGGTAGTGGAACTGTGGACTAGGAGTCCAGAGACGTGAATTCTAATCATAATTTAACTGAATTGTGATTATGAGCAGATCTCTCCCTTTCTCTGGGCTTCTTTGTTCCCATTTGTAAAATGATGGAGTTGGATTAAAGTCCAGGGGTGGGGAACCTGCAGCCTCAAGGACACATATGGCCATCTAGGTCCTCAAGTGCAACCCTGAATCCAAATTCAGTCAAAGGGCTGCACCTGAGGACCTAGAGGGCCACGTGGTCTGGAGACTGCATGTTCCCCACCCCTGGATTAAATATTCTCTAAATTCCCTTATAAGCTGACATCTATGCTCTAAGAGTCCCTTCAGTCAATCAACAAGCATTTTTTTCCTCAGAACTTACCATGTGTCTGGCACTTTATTAGATTCTGGGGAGACAAAAAAGTGAGAAAGTCTCTACCATCATGGAGTTGGAATTCTATTCTCATTCTACTAACAAGCCTAACACTACATATATTCTCAGCTCTGACAGTCTCTAAGTTCCCTTGCAGCTTTTAAAAGGGGGAAGGGAAAGAAGTGGGGAAACAAAGTATATTTGAGAGGACGAGGAGATTGTAAGAGTTGGGGGTTGAGGCAAGTGAAGTATAACTTGGACTTTTCCTGAAATTGTGCTCTGGGAGAACCATTAACCAATCAGAAGACTGGGTCTCTAGAGTCTAAGTTTCTCTAACTCAGGAAAGTAGTGGCTGCTGGTAAGACTATAGAGGACATGTTGTCACTGTGGTGTCTGGCTTTCACACAGACCGCAGTCACTCTCTGAGAATCTCTGGAAGTTGACTCCCCCCATCCCCACCCCAACCTTGTGCTGCATTCTGAGTACAGGAAAGAGAAGTAGGAGTAGAAATGTGGAAGGCAGACAAGGCTTGCTTGACAGGGTATCCTAGAGGGCTCCCACATGAATGCTCCATACTGTACAGACATGAGTCCGATACTCCTCCAAGCAATTAATAGATCAACAAGCATTTATTAAGTACTTACTGTGTGCCAAACACTGGTAGGTGCTATACACACACACACACACACACACACACACACACACACACACCTGTGCTCTCTCAGACTTGCTAGAACAGAAAGATTTCTCTCCACCACCCTCACTCCCATAAAGCACCTAAATACAGAGCTAAAGTGCTTTAGACTTCTATCTTTCATTCTTTCATTCTGTTGATGGAATGGTGCACTTGTAGAAGTTTAACAATTAGTTCTCAAAAAAAAGTAGGCATGACACTTTTAAATTTAATCTACACTATTAACATTTTTCTCATCACTATCTTAAGTCTAGATTAGGGGTAGGGAAACTTTGACACTCTAGGGCCTCAAGTGCAGCCCTTTGAGTGAGTCCAAACTTTGCACTTAAGGACCCCGAAACCTTGAGGTCTAAGTTTCCCCACTCCTAGCTAGACAATAAAGCAATAAATAAATAAGCCCTGATTCTTAGTATTTGCTGAGTTCTGACCTAGAAATACTCACACTGAAAACTGAACAGTTGACAGCATACCTCTATCCATAAATAGGAAATTTGACCCTCCTTTCTGAGGGCAAAAAGGGTGCTCAGAGTTGAGTCTTTGAATGTGCTCTGGCCTAGTCTCACCAGCATTATTCAGGCTAACAGAGCGCAAAAATGTCTCGATCCACAGTCATGTACAACCTCTTATACCCATCTTCCATCTCTGCCCATCCCCAGGACAGGACAGGGCTGCTCCCTCCCGCAGTGTCAAAGGGTTTGAGCTGAACTCTTACTGACGCTGGTGTTCCACTTGAGAAGCAGCCCATGACCAGCTTAGCATTCGGTTTTAAACTTGCCAATGTGGGCCTGAGATAAGTTATGTAAACATGACAAGCAGCACCTGTAGTGGAAATAAGTACTGACATCAGTGGGAACAGGAGACATCAGGGTGGGGAGACCTCAAAACACTCTTTTATGGTGGTTGTAACACTGCCCAGGTAAAGCAATGTAACAGAAAGACCCCTGGTTGGGAGTCAGAGGGCCTTCTTTGAAACCCCAGATGGTATAATGAAGAGGGTACTGGATTTGAAGTCAGGAAGACAAGAATTCGAATTCTGACTGGCATTTACCAGCTGTGTAATCCCAGGCAAGCTGTACTTAACATCTCCCTGTTTTCCCCTCTGTAAAATGAAGGCATTGGCCTATCACCCAATCGACAATGATTTATTAAGATGAAGTAGATTCACTAAGCACCTACTATGTTCTAGGTACTGTGCTAGATGATAGAGATAGAAAGCCCTCAGTGGGGTTCCCATTCTAGTGCAGGAAACCCTTGTAGAAATATATTTTTTAAAAATACAAGACAATTCTGAGGGAACGCAAGCAGCTGGGGTGTGGGGGGCAGGGAGGAGGACCAGGAAAGCTTTCATACAGAAGGCAGTGCTTGAACTGAGCTTTGGAGGAAAGTCTTGATTTCAAAACAGAGCTGGAAAGGGAGAACTCTCTAGCCACGGGGATAACCCATGCAAAGAAGCATGGGAGATGGTCTATCATGTAGGAACAAGAGTAAGACAAGTTTGTCTTGACTGTCGTGTGAATGAAGGGAAATAATATATCATAGATCAGATGACGGCTAAGTCATTCCCAGTTCTATTTCTATAATACTAGCATCCATGCTACTTGCACGACCTTGAATAAATCATTTGTCTCAGTTTCCTCATATGTACAATGAAGAAGGAGGGGTATACTGTATAATATCAAAGCTTCCCTCTGACTCTGAATCCAATGGTCCCAGATGCCCATTTGTCAATTTATCTGTCCCTGACTGGCAATACTCCAGAGTCCCAAAGCTCCTGCTGTCTCTCTCTCTGAAAGGTGATCAGATTAGAGGGCAAGGAGAGAATGGAATTAGGGAATTATCCTATGGGAATTAACACACAAGGGTGGCAAGGTGGCATAGTGGATAGAGCAGTGGGCTTGGAATCAGGCAGACTCATCTTCATGAGTTCCAATTGGCCTCAGACACTTACTAGCTGTGTGACCCCAGGCAAGTCACCCAACCCTGTTTGCCTCTGTTTCCTCATCTGTAAAAATGAGCAGGAGAAGGAAATGGCAAATAGTATGGTATCTTTGCCAAGAAAACACCAAAATGGAGTCAGGAGGAGTTGGACATGACAGAAACAACCAAACAACACCAACAATTAGCACATATAGAAAAAAAATCAGTCTCACTATTTGACAGTCAGATGTCATTTGTGATCCTAATCTTTCCCAGCCTAATTATAGAATCATAAATTTGGAGCTAGAAGGGAACTAGAGGTCATCCAGTCAACCGCATTTTATAGATAACAGATGAGGGAACTGAGATTCAGCAAGGCGAAGTGATTTGCTCAAGGATACACAGGAAATAACTGAACCCAGCTCCTGTGCTCCAGAGGCAGCCCTGTTCCCATCACCACCTTTTGCTTGGCTCCCTATTATGATATTATTCTGTTGCCATAGGTTTCCAAAGCGCTATCCCTCCTACAACCTTGGGTGGTCTCAGTATCATTATGTCTATTTTATAGATGAGGAAACTGACGTCCACAGAGGCAAAGGGAGTTTGCAAGACCACCCAGCTAAAAAGAATCAGAGCCAGATGCCAAGCCTAGGTCTCCTTTTTCCAGATCTCTCCATTATACTACACTGAATGACCACCTGAACAACCTTAAACTGTTTCTAAAGAAACAGTCATGGTTTTACTTCTAGTATCTTCTGGGAGTACATCCTGCATTCAATAAATGCTTATTGAACTTAAACCTGAAAGGACAAAGGTTTGCCACCCTCGAGGAGCTTTGAAAGAAGCCATTGCCAAGTAGGAATCCCAGACTTCTGGAGCCTGTGGACAGCATCTCAGGAATATGTGCATGGTCTCCTAGGGAGGCCAATTTGATGGGCAAAATTAACTTGGATGAATGTGTTCTGGTTTACCTGGGGGTTCCCAGTTCTGGGTTCTTTCCATCCTCCCTCAGACAGCTGAGCCCCTTCTTTCTCTGTCTGTGAGCTGGGAGTCACACCAAACTGCCGAGGGGAGGCCATGCTCTTTCTTAGCTGTGATTTCCTGGCAGGGGTTGGCAGGGATGATGCTGCCAAGGCACCTTGCTTTTGTGAAATATGTTGCTCTAATTTACAAGGAAACTGTGAAGCATGAACATAAATCAAGAGACAGCGTTGTCCTTGTCATTCCCAAGCATATCCCAGGGTGGAGGAGACAGGACTGCCTTTCCTAACCTCTCTGTGAGGAAAAACTACTTCTGAACCCAGACCAGGACTGTGCTTCCCTGAAAGCAAGGATGGTTAATACCATGGCATTTAGATAAGATGTTGTTCCTGCCCTCATGGTGTTTCCAATCTAGTAGAGGGATGAAGTGAAAATACAGACCAAAAACAAAATAGTGCAAAATAGGGCTTTTGAATGGTATGATTTAACATTTCCAAAGTTTTATATTTGAAAATATGTTTAATTTGAATGTCTATGTAAAGCCTATATCAGACTGTATGTCATCTTGGGGTGAGGGAAGGAGGAGAAAATTTGGAACTCAAAATCTTATGAAAGTGAATGTTGAAAAGTTAAAATAGATAAATATTTTTTTAAAAGTACTTTATATTTGCTATCTCATTTGTCCTGATAACATCCCTGTGAGGGAGGTGCTGTTGTGATCTCCATTTTACAAATAAGGACAGAGGATAAGAGAAATTAAATGTCTTGCCCTGGGTTACATAGCTGGGGCAAGATTTGAACTCGGTTCTTCCTAACTTCAAGTCTAGTACTTTACTGATTGCCTCCTGGCAAGGCTCTGTACGAGGCTCTAAGGAAATTATCATCTAACCCCAGTCAGGAATTACAATTTCTGAGTCTGTACATGAGAAATGTGATATCACATAGAATATGATGGTATAAAAGGAGAGGTCTGAACAGTGTCCTAGGAAAATTAAAGGGAGAAGGAAGATGGTGACTATCAAATCAGGAGACAGGGGAACGAAGGCTTCTCAGGAGAGCCTGAGACTGAACAAGAGTTCAGTCCTGTCAGACTCTTCATGACCCCCTGGACCATATCATGCCAATGTTGTTCATGCTATTTTCTTGGCAAGGATACTGCAGTGGTTCACCATTTCCTTCTCCAGTGGATTAAGGCGAACAGAGATTAAGTGACTTGTCCAGGGTCACAGAGCTGGTAAGTGATTGAGGTCAAATTTGAATTCAGGTCTTCCTGACTTGAAGGTGAATACTCTATCCACTGAGCCACCTAGCTCAGAGGAGATGGTACCTCAACTATGGGGCTTTGAAGGAAAAGAAGAATTTTAACAATAAATAACTCCAAAATCTCCCATGACTCCTTATTAACTTTAGCATCAAATACAAACTTTAAAGATCTTTATGATATGACTCCAATCTGCCTCTTCATTGTTATGTATCCCTCCTCTCTATGTCCTAGACAGCCCAGTCAAACTGGCTTTCCTTGCTGTTGCTTATACTTGCCCCCTCCATCTCCCATTTCTGTACCATTGCACAGGCTGGAATGGCAGATTAATTATTCAATTAAGCAAGTAAGTATTTATTAATGACCTACTATGTGCCAGATACTATGCTGAGCACTGGGGATGCAAAGACAAAAATGAAATAGTCCCTGTCCATTTAAGAAGCTCACATTCTATTGAATGTG
>CM053769.1:349887137-349957733 GCA_028658325.1 Potorous gilbertii
GACACTCACTAGCTGTATGACTTTGGGCAAGTCACTTAGCCCCAATTGCCTCATCCTGGGTCATCTCCTGTCATCTTGATGAATATCTGGTGACTGGATTCAGATAGCTCTGGAGGAGAAGTAAGGCTGGTGATCTGCACAGCCCTCCCTCACTCAAAACAAAGTCAAGTGCAAGTCATGTCATCATTTCTCTGATGACATGGTCTTCTTTGGCATGAAGGACGAACACACAATAAGTCCAAGTATAACACATATTTTAAAAGTATAAAATACTTAAACACCTTTAAAAGTATATCGTGAGTATGTTGTTTGTTTGTTTTCAGAGAACCAGCTGTTAAACATTTACCAACATACTGCTCAAACTTATAATGCTTTTAGATTTACACAGTGCCATTCTAGTAACAGTTCATTAGGTACATAATGCCAGTATTTTTTCCATGAGGAAACTAAACTGAAATTCGTGAAGGTGCTATGACTTGCCCAAGGTCACACAGGTACTTAGAACTAGGATTTGAACCTGGGTCTTCTGACTCCAGATTCTGTGATCTCTCCACTGCATACCATACTGTCTCCTCTTCTGTCTCCTGTATCCTGAAGAAGCTTATAAATGAGTCAGGGAGTCAAGACTAAAACACAGGAAACTGATAGAACCAAGAAAACCAGGACATAATCAAGTTTGAACTGTGTTATACATACAAGAAGCATGCCAAGTAGTAACTGACCGTGTACCCTCCATTGAGTGGAAGAGTGTTTGTGCTGTCTAACAGATAAATAGATAGATTGATAGATAGATAACATTATATATCATTTAATCACATATTATTAGTATATGACACAAATATCTTATTATAATATTATATCATACAATATTTTATAATTATTATTTACAATAAATGGAAGGAAGGAGGAAGGAAAGAAGGAAGGAAGAAGGTAGAGAAAGATTTCAATGCAGTTTGAGCTCTAAGACTCACTGCAATGAGCATAATTAGAGGGAAGGGGGTCCCATCACAAGATATTTTTCAGGGAAAGATCTAGAGGGTAAGAGAGCTCCAAGCATTAAAATTACTGAGGTTTAGGGGTCACAGTTTCATCTGAGGACAACTCAACAGTACCTATCCTTCCTCTGGAGAATAAACTCAGAATTGACAAAATAAAACAGTGACCAGAGAGGCCAGAGAGGAAGGCCACTGAGAGGGTAGAACGCTGCCCACACTTCCAGATGTAGTCACTGCGTTGGTTGTTTCTGCTTTGGCACTTTTCTTTGTCATGGGCATGGGGGTTCAATTCCTTGGACACTGGAGGAGGCAGAGGTAGGAGGGGGCAGATATCTAGAAGTAAACAAAGGGCACCAAAGTTACTGATTTAAAATAACAAAATTAAATTAGAGGAGGGAGGGAAGAAGGAAGGGTGGACTCCTCAGGGCCACAAGAGCAGGGAATTGCTTCAGCGTAGACACCTTCCTGGGGCCTCTGTCCCTTGTCTCTGCTAAGTTACAAAGCAAAGCATCCCAGCCCTTCCTAGATCATCTTGGGGATTATATCTAATGACAGCAGGTTCTTGTGAACCCCTATGTGCCTATTCCTACATTCAGATGAAGCCCTGTCCATATCCTCAGGAGCTCACAGTCTGGGTGGAAAGGCAAGACTATCATAGGGAACGATTAAAGGAGAGCCAAAAATAATAGATGTCAGGATTTCAAGGAGCATTAAAAGCAATCTAATCCAACTCTTCCATTTCACAGAGGAGAAAACTGAGGCTCAGAGAAGACATCCAAGGTCACATAGACTGCACATAGCAGACGTAGATTTTAACCCAGGACTTCCAAATTCTACAGTACCATGTAATAAAAGGAATACAAACCAGGGCCAGTATCACAGGATCAGAGATGTAGCCCTAAAAAAAGGACCTCTTAAGCCATCTAGTCCAACTCTCTTATTTTAAAAGTGAGGAAAATGATCCCAAGTAGGTAAAATTACTTGCCCAAGGTCACATAGGTAGTAGGTATCAGGTGGGTTTTGTTCACAGGTCCCCTGACTCTGGATCCCCTGTATCATAGTGTAAGGTCCTATCAATGAGAAGAGCAGGCAAGATAACAGTGGTTAAATAAAAGTAGGGGGAGGACAGGAAAAAGCCAGGCATATACTATAAAAATCCCTTGAACTGACACACGAACAATGGGTATAACCAATATGTGGGATTGTACATCTGAAGGTCCAGCTTCCTTCTTTAAAAGCATGGGAGCCCATGATCCTCCCACCTCATTGCCCAGCCCCCATACCCTCAAGAGGTTTGGAGATGTATCCCCCAGGTGGGCCTCCCCCTCCCAGGGCTACTTGGCTGGCAGCCACAGTAGCAGCTGGAGAAGAAGCAGATGGCAACTACTGCCTCTCAGATGGTATGTGGTGTGTGTTGTTGTGTTTCTTTTTTTTTAGTTTCATGGTATCTTTTTTCTAAAAATTCCCAGAAAGGATAACTTCTCACTAAGGTGAGAGTGGGGGTGCCTGGAAAGAGGCCAAGTGTGGAAATCCTAGAACATTGACTGCCTCTCATTCCTTATACAGGGAGGGGAAGAAGGACATCTGGACTAGGACCACCTTGAAAAACACTAGAAAACCAAATACACTTATGTGATGATCTATGCTGTCTTCAGTATTTCAGTAGATCGGGGGGTTCATCTATTCATGCAGAGAGGATGCTTTCTTATCCTGTATGACTCATGTTCCTTTCCTCCCATAAAACCTCCATGGAGAGTTGGCCAATATTATATGGGTAGCAAAGTAGCACATGAGCTATTCATCCATGACACAGTATAAAGAGTCCTGGCTCTAAGGTCAGAGGATTTGGGTTGAAATCCACTTCTGCAGCTGTAGCTAATCTTAGGAAGATCACCTAACCTCCATGGATGCTTCCTTAACAAAAGGAACGATTAGACTAGATGGCCTCTGAAGTTTCTTTCCAAATCTAAATCTATAAGCCACCAACCATTATCCCTCAGTTTCATAACCAGCCTGCATCCATTTCCAGTCATGCATTTCTTTGTTGCAATTTGGGCAGTCCATTTAACTGAGGCTAAGAAAGATTTTCCAAGATCACTCAGCTAGTAGCATCCGAGACAAGACTTATCAATTTGGTAAGGAAATTCTGGTGGGGCATCTGAGACCCAGAATCTAATTGGGTAGGAGGCTGAGGAAAAATCTAAGGATCCATTTCTTTTGTAATTATCCTTTTCTTTTGTAAATGATCAACCCTGGCTAAGAAACATAAATCATGGAGAGAGAGCCATGATGGTGGAGTAAGAGTTAACATTTTGGTGTAGTCTCCCAGCACTCCACCTCCTCAACAACCTAGAAAATGTGACAGATGGAATTGTGAGGAGGAAAGTCAAGAAAAAGTCACCGTGAGTCATTTTTCCAGTCCAGGGCAGTTTAGGAGAACAGACAAAGAGGTCTTCAGACACTGGGGTGGGATTTGGCCAACTCATCCTGCAATTGCAATGGAAACAGTGAATGACTGAAAGCATTCTAATGTCCAGTGATACAGATGGAGTCAAGACAGAACACCCAGGCAGGAAGCACTGGGGACCCCTGAACTAACACTGGGAACAGGAATGGGTGCTGTCACCCATTACTCTGCTGTATGTCACAAATCCATGACAGAGAGGAGCTGCTGCAATTCAGCACAAACCCCTATCTGAGTACTGAACACAAAACAAATTCCAGAAACTCAGCTGTGTGACTCTGAACCCAGGAGCAGAGTGGCAATTCAATTCTAATTTTTAGCCCAGTATATAAGCCTGCAGTAGAAAAACCAGGGAAGGAGACCAGGAACAATGGGGAGCCAGCAGTTCAGTCACTCTGAACCTGCATAACCTCTCAGCAGGCTAACAGTGACTGAATCCAACAACAGTCTACTAAAACTTAATTACACACAAGGCAGTAGACCCAAACCTATGTCAGGAATTTGCAGAGCTCAGACCAGGAGGACAGGGAATAGATCTCTCCCTGGATCATATCACTCTGGAAGCACTGAAAACTTGCAGGCCATCTATCTGAGCTGTGAAAGCAGCAGAAACTCAGGCCAGACACCCTTCCCTCCAGAAGTGAGTAGAGTCTAACACTCTGTGTGTTGGAAGTGGTAGGCTTCAAAAATGAGCAAACAAAAAAAGCAACTGAACATAAAGAGTTACTATAGTGAAAAGGAAACTCAAGACACAAACACAGAAGAAAATGATGACTTGAAAATATCTAAAAGGAAAGCATTAAGAAAATATGGATTGAACTGAAGCCCAACAAGAATTCTTAGGAGAGCTAAAGAAAGTTGTTTAAAAAAAATGTACTTTAAAAATGAAATGAGTAGTATAGGAAAAAATGAAGAGGGAGGAGAAGTCAGGAAGAAAAATAAGAGCTATCCAAGAAAGTTGTGAAAAGAAAATTAACAGTTTGGAAAAAGAGGTGCAAAATCTTACTGAAGAAAATAACTCCTTAAAAATTAGAATAATTCAAATGAAAATTAATGATCCTATAAGACATCAAAAAATAATAAATCAAAGTCAAAGGACTGAAAAAAGAAGAAAATGTGAATTATCTGACAGGAAAAACAATTGACCTGGAAAGTATATTGAAGAGAGATAATTTAAGAATTAACCAGAGTACATGAAAACTGTGAACAAAAAAAAGAGCCTAGACATCTTTTTTTTCAAGAATTATAAAGGAAAACTGTCCAACTATGTTAAAACCAGAAGGCAAAGTAGAAAATGAAAAAGTCCATTAGTCACCTCCTGAAAAAAATCACAAAATGAAAACTCCCAGGAATATTGTAGCCAAAATCCAGAACTCCCAGGAGAAAATATATCAAGCAATCAGAAATAATTGAAGTCCTGAGAACCACAGTCAGGATCACACAAGATTTACCAGCAACCTCTATAAAGAAACAGAAGGTTTGGAATATGATATTCAAGAAGGCAGTATTGTATTATAATCTAGCATTATAATCAAGAATAACCTACTCAGAAAAACAGCATAATCCTACGGGGGTGGGGGGAGGACAAAGAAGAATATTTAATGA
This sequence comes from Potorous gilbertii, assembly GCA_028658325.1. Taxonomy (NCBI): domain Eukaryota; kingdom Metazoa; phylum Chordata; class Mammalia; order Diprotodontia; family Potoroidae; genus Potorous; species Potorous gilbertii. The sequence continues at coordinate 349,892,202 of CM053769.1, forward strand.
AATAGGGGACTTTCAGCTGAAATGCCAAAGCAGAATAGAATATTTGACATTCAAATACACTATTCAAGAGAAGCATTAAAAAAGTAAATAGGAATGAGAAATTATAAGGGACTAAAAAATGTTAAACCATTTACATTATTATACAGAAAGATGGTACATGCACTCTTTTAGAGGAAGTCTAATCAGACACAGAGCCTGGGTGCATTTCTATTATGTCTTAATGATTTCAAAAGAATAATGGAAGATAAGGGAAGAGGAATGTACTGGGAAAGAGGAGGAGAAAAGGGAAGAATGGAGAAAATTATCTCATAAATGAAGTATGCAAGGAAGAATTTACACAATGAACAAATTTAGGTAAGAGTGACCTAAGAGGGAAGAAGACACATACATATTCAGGTACAGAATTTAGTATTACCCAACAAGGAAATAGGAAAGAAAGAGGATAAGGGAAGGATGGGGAGAAAGAAAGGGAGAATAGTTAAGGGACCAGTAGGGTCAAAAGCAAAACAGAAACTGAAAATAAAATTAAATTGACTTTTTAAAAAATAAGAATATATCACTGTTGGTTTGGGAAGAAGGAAGGAAAAAATGATGAATGTCCATAAGAAGACGCTGCCTGATGGTAACCATTTTTGAGAGTACAGAAGCAGCTGAAACTTGAACAAACTAAGGGGACCTTGCAGGTAGGAATCAGTCATATTAGGATCTACCAGAAGCATATTCAGCTGACCTAATTCCTCTGGGTCCTGTGGGTTCTCATCACTTTTCACTCATCTCCACCAACATCCTCGTTTCTCTTCCAAGTTTTCCTTCTGCCTTCTTTTCTTTCCTTCGTCCCCTCTCTGGCATTCAGCTTCTCTCCTTCTCCTGCACAGTGTAGGGCACCTATTGAACATCACATGTAGCAGTGGCTCCTGCTGGTGCGTGGTCTGTCATCTTTCCAGGCCAGAGGCCCAAATTAACCATACAACCTTCACTCAAGCCCTGAAGAACATATGGCAGAAAATAACAAAAAGCCATCTTCTTAATTAATTTATTAATGTATTAATGTAAAGAAAGATAAGTACATCAGTGTAGACTACATTAGAGTTCATTTGCACAGACAATTAACTGCACTCAATAACTCATGTGACTGCCACAGATGTTGACTTGTGACAACCCAAAGGTCATTAGTGAGTGACCCAGGTCAATTTCTCTGATGTCCTTGCCGGACTGAGAGTCATGACCCCGTTCTACAGCTGCTGGATATAGGAATGGACAGAGCCTGGTTCCTATACTTTGTTCTACCCCATCAACATTCTCTTGCTTTGGATAACCTTCCTTCAAGATCTTGATTTCCCGCAGGGCTAACTTGATATACTAATCTGAGATTAGTCACTGGTAATGGCTATATGAGTTGTCCAACCTAACAAGTAGTGATTGCATTTTAGAATCTTTGAATATGAATTGGCAGAGATAGAAAGGATCTTTGAACATATAACACAAAGCTGGGAGCAGGGTCCTAGAGCATAGACTGGAAAATGTCAGAACTGGAAAGGAATATGGAGACCATTGAATCCAACTCCCTCATTTGTAAAATGAGACCCCAAACAAGTAAGTGGCCTGCTTAAGGTCACACAACCAGAAGCTTTTAAATGCTTATAGACCAATCCTAAGTTGGTGCTCTGTCCTCTATAAGGGGGATGGAAAGAGAGAAAGGGAAGGGGGATGAAGTATTTATGGAATGCCACATAAGTGCCATATATGTGCCAGGTTCTATGCTAAGTGCTTTTCAAATAATATATCATTATAGAGGTAAATCTTAGACAAGAAAATCTAACTTCCACCAAAGTATAGCCTTCAAGAGACCCAGTCTAAGTAAGTTTTAGTCTTACTAAAAATGCTATAAATTGTTTTCTGTGCTCTCTCCTCTCCAGCAAACCCCCATCAGGTTTCCTCTGCTTTCAATCCTTCAAGTATAGACCTGCTTATATACACACTTGAATACAAGGTGTAGGGGTGTATGCTGGAATGGTGGAAAAATGTTATCTGGCTCTGGTTAATTAATAAATGCATTTGCAACTTTGCAGGACCAGAAAGGGATGTTTTCACACCTATTACAGCTTCCATCTATATTTCCCAACTTATCACAGGTAAAATTTACATCCTTACAAATTGTTTCTCTCACACTAAAACTCCAAGCTGACATGTTTCCAGGAAGAGGGGCACTTGGTCTTCAAAGCTGAAGCAAATCCAAGGGAGCCTTTAGTTAGAAACCCAGAGAAAGTAAGAAACAGTTACAGCATCTCTGTTGCTGAGAGAAAGCTGAGGATAAATTCAGATGTCATACGATGTGGCTTCTTCCTATCTAGTCTCTACCAGGCTCAAGGGTTCACAGACTGAAGAGATTGGCCTGAAGACAGTGCAGTATAGTGGGAAAAGTGACAACTTGCAGTCAGGAGGGTCTCAGTTTGAATCCTGCTTCAGACACTTATTAGCTAGTGTCACCCTGGGCAAGTCAATCAATCAATAAACATTTGCTAAGCACCTACTATGTGCTAAGCAAAGTGCTAGGTGCTAAGGATACAAGAAGAGGCAGAAGACAGTTCCTGCCCTCAAGGAGCTCATAATCTAATGGGGGAGACAACTTACAAACAAATATATATTAAAAAGTGTGCTATATATGGGATGAATAAAAAAAATCATTGACAGAAGAAAGGCATTGGAATTTAAAAGGATTGGGAAAGGCTTCCTGTAAGCAGGTGGGATATTGGGTGTGGTTTAAAGGAAACCAAGGAAGTCAGCAGTAAGAGAGAAGAAGGAGAGCATTCCAGTTATGGAGGATAGCCAGAGAAAATGCTTGGAGCTGAGAGGTGGAGGACTTTCTTCATGGAACAGCCAGGAAGCCAATATCAATCCATCAAAGAGTACATGCTGGGAATTAAGGTGTAGGAAGACTGGAAAAGTAGGAGGAATCTGGGTTTTGAAGGGTTTTGAATGCCAAGGAGAATATTTTGTATTTGTTCCTGGAAGTAAAAGGAAGCCACTAGATTTTATTAAGTAGAGGGGATGACATGATCAGACCTATGTTTTAGGAAAATCACTTTAGTGACTGACTAGAAGATGGATTGGAGTGGGGAGAAACTTGAGGCAGGCAGACCCATGAATGGGTTATTGTAATAGTCCAGACATGAGGTGTTGAGGGCCTCCTTCACCTCCTCCACCACCAGGGTGGTGACATTGTTAGAGGGGAGAAGGAGATATATTAGAGAGATGTTGCAAAGGCAGCTCCTGCCTTGGCAATGCATTCGATATGGGGAGTGAGAAATAGTGAGGAATCCAGGATGACTCCTATGTTTCAAGCTTGAGGGACTTGGAAGGGGGAAGGTGGGAGCGGGTGGAGGGGAAGAGTTTAGCGGAAAAGATAATGAGTTCTATTTTGGACACATCGAGTTTAAAATGTCTACTGTACATCCAGTTCAAGATGTATGAAAGACAGAAATTGGAGATTGGAGGTCAGTAGAGAATTTGGGGAAGGATAAGTAGATTTGAGAATCATCAGCATAGAGATGGTAACTAAACCCATAGAAGCTGAGGAGATCGTCAAGTGAAGTTGATCAAGAAGAAAAGAGGAGCCGGTACAAAACCCTAAGGGATGCCTATGGTTAGAAGGTGTGATCTAAAGAGAGGATCCAGCCAAGCAGACAGAGAAAGTACAATCAGATAGGTAGGAGGAGAACCAGAAGTGAGCAATATCCTAAAAACCTAGATAGAAAAGAGTATCAAGGAGAAGAAATTATCATGTAGAGCGATCAAGAAGAATGAGGATGGAGAAAAGGTCATTGGATTTGGCAACTAAGAGATTATTAGTAACTTTAGAGAGAGAAATTTTGGTGGAATGATAAAATCCAAAGCCGTAAGAGGAGAGAAAATGGAGGTACCTATTGTAGATGGCCTTTTGGAGTTTGACATCTAGAGGCAGAAGAGCTACAGAATGAGAAAGTTGATGGAAAGATCAAGGTAAGGTTTCTTCAGTATAGGAGAGACCTGGCCATGTTTGTAAGCAGTAGGAAATGAGCCAGTAGACAAGGAGAGATCATTTAACTTCTCTGAGCTCATCAGTTTCCTCATTTGTAAAATGGAAGAATAATAGCACCTACTTCACAGGCTTCTTGAGAAAGTCGAATAAGTTAATGTATGTCAAGTCATATTTGGCATGTGAGTTATGACTCTCAGCTTCTGATGCAGGGGCAGTGATGACAGCACTGAACTCTGGTCCTGAATCCATAACTCTCTAATATTTATGTGGCCTTTGTGGCATCATTTAATCTGACCCTCAGTTTCCTAATATTTAAAATGAGGGGTTTGGACTAACATATTTCTAAGCTCCCTTCTAGTTTTCAGCACTAGGATCATGTGAGCCTCTCTGAGCCTCAGTTACCTAATCTGTCAAATGAGGGTGATAAAAACACCTGGGTTATTGTGAGGATCAAAGGAGACAAGAAATACGTCAGTGTGTTTTTTTAAACTGCTATTTAAAATGCGCTAAGAGTATGCAAGGCATTGTTATTAGTTCACTTGGGAATATTTGCAGATTATTGCTATATTTATTTATGTAATATCTCATATGGTTCTGATCCCAGTGGGAAATGGGATAGCTAGCAGTCAGGCGATCCAATGGATAGAGCATGGGACCTAGAGTCAGGAAAGACCTGAGTTCAAATCCAACCTCAAACACTAGCTGTGTCATCCTAGGCAAGTCAGCCTCTGTCTCTATTTCCTCACCTGTAAAATGGGGATCCTAACAGCACCTACTTCCTAGGGCTGTTGTGAGGATAAAATGAGATGACATTTGTAAAGTATTTTGTACATCTTCAAGAGCCATGTAATTACTAGCTACTATTATTAAAGGAGAAAAACAATGAGAACAGAATCAGAACCAGGGAATAGCTTTCTCCTTCCTACCCTATTCTCCACAAATGTAAATATGACCCTAATAATCCCTGCAGTGAGGTGGGGGAATAGTCTGAGAATCTATTGACTTCCCCAATTAACGAAGGGAAAGGAGAGTGCTTTCTGACATTTTGGTTGGGGAACCAGCTGTTCAGCTCTGCCCTCATGGAGGTAGGGGCTTGATCTTCAAAGTTGAAGAAATTCCAAGAGAAACTTTAGAGTACAAGAGGGAGTAAGGAAAGAAAGTTACAGCATTTCTGCTTCTGAGAGGGGAGCCGATAAGCTTAAATGACACATAATGTGACATCTGCCTATATGACTTCCGCTAGACTCAGGTGGAGTTGGAGGATGTGAGCAAGACAATAAAGGGTCAAGATGAGTGTTGTTGGGGCTTTGAACTTGGATGATTAGAGGAACAACGGTCCTCTAGTCTAGGACAGGGAAGTCCAAAGGACTAAGGAGTTTAGAGGGAAAAATAATCAGTTCTAGGTTTTTGTAATTTATTATATTCTCAACTTAAGAAATGAAATAATCATTTCCAAAACATGGTAAAATGGAAAAAAGATGATTGTATAAGAAACTGCAAATCTATTATGTACAACTTGCTATTCCCTTAAATATATAATAAAGTCATCACGTAAATTTCTTTTTTTCCTGCTTTCTTCCCTCCTCCCCTGACCCTGTCCTAGATATTACTATAATTAGATATAAATAGGTATATATGTAAAACCGTACTATACCTATTTCTATTTATCAGTTCTTTCTCTGGATGAAGACAACATCTTCCTTCACAGGTCCTTCATAATATAAGTATTTATAGTAGTCAAATTGACTTAGTCACTTAAAGTTGTACTTAAAATAATATTGCTGTTACTATGTACAATGTTTTTTTGTTTGTTCATTTTGGTCTTCATTATTTCATGCAAGTCTATCCTTGTTTTTCTAAGATCACTGAGCTCATCGGGTTTTATAGCACAGCTGTATTCCATCATGATCATGTACCACAGCTTGCTCAACCATTCCCCAATCAAGGGGCATCCCCACAATTTTCAGGTTTTTGTCACTACAAAGAGAGCTGCGATAAATATTTTAGAACATATGGGGTCTTTTTCTTTTCCTCTAATCATCTTTGGAAACAGACCTAGTAGTGGTATTGCTGGGTTGAAGGGTATAGGCACTTTAAAAATTCTTTGGTTATAATTCCAGATTGCTTTCCAAAATGGTTGGATAAGTTCACAGTTTCACCAACAGTGAATTAGTATCTCAATTTTTACATATCCTCTCCAACATTTATTGCTTTCCCTTAAATCATTTCAGTCAGTCTGAGAAGGGTAAAATTATATTTCCAGGTTGTTTTAATTTGATTTCTTTAATCAATAGTGATTTATTGATGTTATTTTAAATTGTTTTGATTTCCTCATTGGAAAACTGCCTGTTCATATCCTTTGATCATTTATCAATTGGGGAATGATTCATATTCTTTTAGATTTGCCAAAGTAATTTATATATTTGATATATGAGACAGTTATCTGAGAACTATCTATAAAAATGTTTTCTCAATTTTCTGCTTTCCTTCTTACCTTAGCTTCATTTGTTGTATTTGTACCTAACCTTTTTATTTTAATACAATCAAAATTGTCCGTTTTCCATCTCTTACTGCTCTCTAGCTCTTGTTTATTCATAAATTGTTTACCTATCTATAAATCTGATTGGTAACATGTTCTTCAAATTTTCTTGTAGTATCTCTCTTTATATGTAGGCCATGTATCCATTTTGACCTTATCTTGGTAACTAGTATAAGATACTGGTCTATGTCCAATATCTGCCAGACTGCTTTTCAGCTTTTCCAACAATTTTTTACCAAACAATGAATTCTTATACCCAAAATTTAAGTCTTTACACTTGTCAGTGCACAGTTACTATAGTCATTTGCTTCTGTAAATTGCATGTCTAGTCTGTTTCATCAATCTACCCTTCTGTTTCTTAGCTAATGCCAGATACTTTTGATAATTACTGCCTTATAGTATACTAAACTATGGTATAGTTTAAGATCTGGTGCTACTAAACCTTCTTCCTATATATTTTTTTCATTATTTTATTTAGTATTCTTGACCTTTAGTTCTTCCAAATGAATTATGTCATTACTTTTCCTAACTCAGTAAAATAAGGTTTTGGTAATTTAGTTGGGATGGCATTGAATATATAAATCAGTTTAGGTAAAATTGTCATTTTTATTATATTGGCCCTGCTTACCCATGAACAATTAATATTTTCCAATTATTTAAATCTGATTTTATTTGTATAAAAAGTTTTCTAGTTATTTTGTTCATATAGCTCCTGGGTTTGTTTTGGAAGGTGTACTCCCAGGTATTTTATACTGTTTAGAGTTATTTAAATAGGGTATCTCTTATTATCTCTTCTTACTGGGTTTTCTTTGTGATATATGGGAATGGTAACGATTTATATGGATTTATTTTATGTCCTACTACTTTGCAAAACTTATTAATTAACATTTTAGTTGAATCTTTGGTATTTTCCAAATATATCAACATATCATCTGTAAAGAGAAATAGTTTTATTACGTCAATTCCTTTTCTGATTTCTTTTTCTTCTCTTATTGCTATTGCTAGGATTTTGGATACAATAGCAAATGATAGTGGTGACAGTGTTTCCTTGTTTCACACCTGATCTCACCGTGATGGCTTCTAGCTAATCCCCATTACAAATAACGCTTTCTGATGGTTTTAGGTAAATATTTTTTATCAGTTTAAGGAAAAGTACATCTATACCTATACATCCAAGTGTTTTAATAGAAATTCTGCATTTATTGATATAATGATATGATTTTTGTTACTTTTATTATTGATATAATCAATTATGTTAATAGTTTTCTTATGTGAAACCATCCTTGCATTCCTGGTATAAATTCCAGTTGACTTTCTTTTAACAATCTTCTTGATTTTCTTGAATTTTTTTTATCAATTTTTCCTTGAGCTCTCTTATTCTATTTTTTGAAATCTTTTTTAAGAACTCTTTTTGGACTTGTGACTATTGTTTTAGAAATATTGAGTTTGATATGCCTATAAATCATGCAGATGTAGATATCCATTCAGCCGTTGGAGGTGCAGGACTGTAGCTTAGGAGAGAGATGAGTAATGGATATATAGATTTATAGTTGAATCTATGACACCTGATGAAATCACTGAAAGAGAGAGAGTCAAACAGATAGACAGACAGACAGAAACTGAGAGACAAGAACAGAGGTAAAGATAATGACAAAGACAGAGAAGCAAAGAGAAAATGAGAGTGGAGGGATTGAGAAATAAAGGGGGGAAGAAAAGAGAGGAAGAAAGGGAAGAGGAAAGGAGAAGAGAAGAAAAAGAAGAGAGGAAAAGAGACATGCAGATGGAAGAGGAAAGGAGGGGCGAAAGAGAGAGACAGAAGTGAGATGGACAAAGAGAGAAGACAAGATAAGAGAACCTGGAACAGAGCACTAGGGACATACCTACACAGAGAAGTGGGCCATAGATAAAGGAGACTGAGGTGGTTAGACAGAGTAATCTAGACAGATTAGGGGCACTAGTACCTTGTGTCTTCCATTTCCTGCTGGGCATACCATGTTCCCGAAGGAAAGGCTGCTAGGGACCAGGACAGGCATCTTCCATCTACCTCAAAGCAACCAATTCTCTCTGTGCCAGAACAAGAAAACTTCCATGTCATTCCTCTTCAAACCTCCAATAATTCTGCTTCCTCCCACTCTCTCAGTTGAGAATCTTGACTTATCATTCCCCAGGAATGAGACCTTTCATGAACTCCCTCCCCTCCCCTCTTCCTTGTCTCCCGTCATTTAGGTGCCTTCTGCCACTTTCTCCTTTTTCAGTCCTGTCTGCCATGATGAAGTTGCCTGCTCCCTACTAAATTAATTCCAGTGTTTAGCACAGTGTCTAACATAGGTGCTTAATAAATGTTTACTGATTAAGAAGAGAGGAAGGAAGGAAGGAAGGAAGGAAGGAAGGAAGGAAGGAAGGAAGGAAGGAGGGAGGGACAGAAGTAGAAAAACACAGTAGAACAGGGTCCTGAAAACCAGCAAAGGGGGGTGGTCAAGCATTTCAGAGAAGTCAAAAATAGCAAGAACTGAGAAAAGACCAGGAGTTTTGTCGATAAAGAAAAAACTCCTTGGGGAAAGAATGCTAAGGTTTGAGAAGTAAATGGGAAGATAAAAAGTAGAGGCAACATTCTTCAACAACTTTTTCTAATAGTCTATATCAAATAAATGTTCTTTAAGGAAGGAAGACATTTGAGGGTGTTTGTAGACAGCAGGCAAGGTGCCAGTAGATGAAAAGTTGAAAATTAGAAAGAGGGAATAGGAAAATGAAAATACCTGGAAGAAATGGAAAGGGATGGGACCATGGGCACAATAGAGCATTTGGCATATGAAAGGACTTTCTCAGAATCAAAGATTTAAGAAATGCAAAAGACCTTCACCAGCATCTAGTCAACCCTAACCTGAAAGGAATCCTACTAAGACCTATCTGACAAGTGGTCATACAGTCTTTACTTGAAAATCTCCAACGAGAGACAATTCCCACCTCTCAAGAGAGTTTATTCCACTTTGGGACAACTTTAATTACAAAAAAAAAAGTTTTCTTAACATCAGATTTAAATTTCTCTCTTTTCGACTTCTGCCCATTATTCTTGGTACTACCCTCTGGGACCAAACAAAATTAATGGAATTCCTCTCCCACCTCATAGCTCTCTTGTTAGCCCTTCCCTTACCTCCCACTCCCAAACCTTCTCTTCTCCAGGTCATACATATTTAATTCCCTCAACTAATCTCATGTGTCATAGTCCTTTACCACTTTGGTTGTCCTCTGGATACTTTCTAGATTAGCAGTGAAATTCTTAAACAACCTTCGAAGAGAACCCAACATTCCAGAGGTAATCTGACCAGGACAAAGTATAGCGAAGCTATACCCTCCTAATACAAAGATAATATGTTCCTCTTCATGTAACCCAAGAGCATATTAACTTTTAGACTGGTACATCACACTGTTGACTCAGTTAGCCCACTAAGACCTCCAGATCTTTTTCAGACAGACTCTTGCCCTCCAATCAAAATGCAAACTCCTCAAAAGTAATAACTATCTCACTCTTCTATTTGTACCACCAAGGTCACTGCCCTGTTAGAGGATCTGGTGGCATCAAGATGGTGGCAAATTGGTATCTGTTGTTGTGGTTCAGTCATTTCAGTTGTGTCTGACTCTTCCTGACCCCATTTAGGGCTTTCTTGGCAAAGAAACTGGAGTGATTTGCCATTCCTTCTCCAGCTCATTTTAAAGAAGGGGAAACTAAGGCAAACAGAGTTAAGTGACTTGCCCAGGGTCACACAGTTAGTAAGTGTCTGAGGGCAATTGAACTCAGGAAGATGAGTCTTTCTGGTCATAGCTCAGTACTCTATCCACTGTGCCATCTAGTTGTCTCTAAAGTGGTATAAGTTTCCCATTAAATATTAATCAGGGAGTTCCTTTTCTGGAGGTACCTAGAGAACTGAACTCCCACCAGACCCTTGTCTATTCCCCAATCTAATTTTCTATAACACCCAGGAATAGTTCTGGTCATTTTCATACAGGGGAAAGAACAAGGAGACTACAACAAAAAGGGTTCACCATTGTTCTTCTTGCTGCTGCTTTCAACCCCCTCCCAAATGCAACATCATCTCCCCTCACTTGTGGGGTTGACCCAGGTCACTCAGCTATTTTACCTCCCATAAAGCAACGGGGATATCATGTTCAGTGCTTTGAGATCCCTGAATGAAAGGCTGCCTTCTTCACACGGTCCTGGTGTTAGCCAGACCAGAGTTGGGGGAAAGGGGTCTCATTGCAAGTCATTTTAGCCTGTGGGAACAGAACCGAAAAGAAAAACAAACCCTACACCAACTCCAGGAATACAAGTTCCCTATAGGAACCCTATATCAATACTGTATATTACATTTCCTTTCTCTATTAGACCCATAAAGAATTCTAGGAAAAGAACGGCCTTGAGTCATTTGTCATAGAGGTGAAAAAACAGATTTAGTTTCTAAAGTTACTGCCTCTTAGCTTATGTGAAATAAAGGGAGTGGCAAGATTGAATACGGAATTATTTTCTCCAGATAAAAACTGTTCCTCCAAGTCCTTGGGTTGAGATGGGGCAGAGGGTGTGCTTGCCCAAAAGAACCCTCTTGTTCTCCCATCATCCAAGAATTACTAAAATGCACCAAATTCACTCCTTTGAAAGCAGCTTACACCTTGTTTCTCCGGGCCCTTCTCCTTATAATCTCCAGATTAGAAATTCCAAGTATTTCAGATCCTTAGAGATTCCCTTCTGTGTGCCTCGGATCCTATGATGGTCTGTCTAACTACCTCAAGCATAAATGGGTTCTTTCTGGGTGGCCCTACAAGCATTTGGTCATTGAACTATAAAATGAAGAGCTGGGGTTTTAGAGATGATTCAGTGCAGGAGTGCTGACCATGGATTCACAGGACCCAAGTTCAAATTCTACTTCTGCTACTTACTTCTTGTGTGACTTTGGCAAGTAACAACCTCTCTGGGCCTTAGTTTCCTCATCTATAAAATGAAATAGTCAGACTAGATACCCTCTAAGGTCCCTTCCAGTTCTAGGTGTATGATCAGATGAGGAAACTGAGGCAAAGTGATGGACCTCAAAATCACATAATAAGTTGGTGGTAGAACCAGAGGCAGAGAACCCCTTTCTCCTAACTCCCAATTCTATTTGGGATGTTTGATTTTGTTATTTTATTGCTTGGCACAGTGGTTTGCTTGTTTGTTTTTCCTACTTAAGCCAGAAAGTTTGGAAAAGAAACAAATGAGAAGAGATAACTCAAGAATTTCCAGGTTCTCCAATGCACCAATTTTGCCACTAGAGAAGGTTCAGCTTTCTGAGTAGCTTATCTTTTAAAAACCTCTGTAAAACAATTTCTCTTCAGTTTTTAACAAGTTTTCCTTTAACTTTTCACCTGCTTATGGATGATCAGAAAGAAGAAATTCATTTGCCTGGCAAAAAGCTCCCAACAGTTTTTAGGCTCCCAAATCACTCCTGTAAGAAGTTAGGACAGCTGTATTTAAGGCAGAAGAATATGATGCCTCCGTGACAAATTTTTTCCTTGCCATCTTGAATCCTCATCATTCAAAGTCATATTGGCATAAAAACAAATTTGCAATGGATTCTTTAAGATTAATAATTCAGAGGCAACTCTGACATAGCCCAAAAAGTACTGGCCTTAGCGTCACAAAGTCCTGGATTCCAATACCACTTCAGATAATGTCTGTGGGATGTGGGCAAGTTAGACCAGACAATATCCTCCCCTGGGCTACTCTTCCAACTCCCACTAGCATTAGCTAGCTGGGTTGCCTAAGGGCCACTGACTACTACCCTCCTCAGGGGGCTACAGGTAACTCTGAAAGGTTGAGGTTTGGGGAACTTTTACTCACAAAGCTCTATTTAATGTGCTCCCCAATATCAATCAACCAGTGAATGTCACATAACCTTTACAAAGGAGATACGTACTGAAAACATATAGCAAAAATAGTGGTAAAACTGGAAACGTTCTCTGCCCTTACACATCAGATCCTGAGGAAAGTGGGCTCAAGCTCAGTATATGTAGCTAAAGAGCAAATCACAACTCCTGGTTACTGGAAGTCTTTCTTCCATGGAATCTCCATGAAGTTCCCTTAGGTACAGCTCTGCTGGACTCTGAGGGTCAGTATCCCTGCAAATTTTTGAAGCTTCCTTGCCTTAGTGTATCTAGTTTGTCCCCAATGTACCTCTCAGCTTCCAATACAGATCCTAGTATAAGTCACTGCAACTTAGGGAACCCTGCTACCAGCTCAGGTAGACACTGCTACCAGTGCTGATGGGAATTCCAGATTTGCCAATGTGTTGAAATTACTAAGAATATTAGCTGGTCAGTGAGAATTGAGGAAAAGAGAGATAGTCACCCATCCCTTTCCTAATCCAGGGGAATTCTCTTAGTTACCTGATGTTGACTAATTAGCTTGTTGCTGCAATAATCCATTTCCTGAACTGGCTTGAGTTTTATCCATAGTCCTCCCCAGAACTATCTTTTTTCCAACTAGTCACAAAATATTTCCAGTATGGGCTCACCTGCTTTCATTCATCATGAAAGTAAACCTCATTCCTCCCATGCCAATTAAAGACTTGTCCACACCAGGTTTATACCTTTAATTGATTGGTTAATTCAATCTAGGTTTACATTCATGGGGTTAGGGTATAAACCCTCCATATCTCTAAGACTATAAATTAGAGAATAGTTGCCCATCTGCATCTATTAAGGAAAATTCCTCCTTGAGAATTACCTGTCCTGTGAAATCTCAGGTCCTCTAAAAAAAAATAGACATCTCTTAACCACCCTGTCAAGCTTTCAATGGCCTTAAAATCAGGCTTTTCTTTAGTTTTGTTTCTTAAAATAATAACTTTTATAGCCCTTTACAGCTGTACAGTGGCTTCCTCACAATCTTACAATTTAATATGATTATTTTTGTCACTCAATTAGCTTATAGCCTGCAGGATTTTAAACAATGGACATAATTCTGTGAGCCTGCCAGGAACATCACTGGAAGCTGGGGCAGCTATAGATACCCATTTGTCTCCTCACCTCTGCTAGAGCCTTGAGGGCTTAGAGTCACAATGCTCTCAGGATGGGAGTGCAGATGGAGATAGTCATCCTCTGGAGATGGGAACACCTTCTACAAGCTGCTAGAAGTATTGTGGTACAATTCATTGGGGTGCTTGAAGACGGAGTAGAGTCTGATATCTCCTGTGGTAGAAATAAGCCTTTTAAGTCTACGATAGACAAGTCAGAGTTGATGGAGCCTGGGAAGAATTTATCTTTCCTTGATTTGTCTAGTTTGTCCCAAGTGTCTTTCTCAGCTCTCATCTGACTCAGGTAAGTGGAGCCAAAATGTGAAAAAGGCCATATATCTCCGGACTGTCTTTATTAGCATCCATCCATACTTTCATCTTTGATGTAGAATTTATAATGAAATTAGAATGATGGGAACTATTCCTCTGGCTTCCTGTTCTTTAAGGGAACATGGACAAGTCCAACATCTCAACTTCCAGAAAAATACACATGAATTTGGATAGAGTTTTCTCTCAATATTTCACTCCATTTATTGCATAGATATGTACCTCAGTTGAATGTGTTAACATCCAGCTTTGTTCTCAACTCCTCAGTTTGTCAAAGTATTCATTTTTTGTTTTTGCTCTGGAGACAGGATTTAAATTGAAAGACTTGAGCTATGTATTTAACATTAAATGTATGATCAAGCATTAAGAACAAATGAATTAACTTTAGGAAAAGAACTATCTAGACAGGAAATCTTCATCCCTTTTGTCTTTTGGATGAAATTATCTATTATGTATTTTAAAGCATATTGCTGCTGCTATAGATCATAGTAGATCAAGGAGCTGTTGAGGGTTGGTATATCCTCCAAGTTGAATGATTTCCTTGGAAATTATTAGTCACCTCATCCAAAATGAAAGTAGGAAAGGAGGCATTGCCTCAAGCCTTGAACCCTCTTTCCCTACCCCACCTTTACTCACTTGCCTCTTGATGACTAGTAACTACAGAACACCTCAAGGCAATTTAAACCTATTTTGTTGATGCTCATTTTTTGTTTCCTGTCTTGTTTTCTAATGGACTAGAATGATTTTTTTAAAAATTAACAAAGACCATCAAAGTTGTGTAACTTCCTAAATTTCAAGAATGTGAATTGATTGTTAAACCAACTATTTGTAGAAAATTTCAACCCAACAAAAGGCCAAAACAAATTGTTGGGTGTTCTCTACAAAAACAAACAAGGAAAAAACTCTAATAATAATCATTACAACGTCACCATGTGATGTTGATGTTCACTTCCCCTACTGCTAATATCCCCAACCTCTCCCCACTGTCCATACTTACTATCTTTCTCTTCCCAGTCTCAGTCCCCTTTTACTGACCTCTCTAGTAGTAATTTGGTAAGGGCTACCATTCACTCTCTCTCCTCCACATATGAGTTTCAATTTTTATTGTTGAAATAAAATACTTTATGCTGGCTTTTCTCAAAAAATACACACAGTGAAAATGTAAAAATGAGCAATGGCTTCAAGAAAAATCATTCTTCCATTAGTAACATTCCTAGGCATCTGGGATTACGATTAAGGTAATTTTTTCTGCATAATAATAAGTAAACCAACTCTTTTTACAAAAATATAGTGAACTTGAATATTGTATGATGGATAGAGATCATTTAAACTAACCTAACCCTCACTGAGTCAGGCCTTTCTTATCACCTTTTCTCTAATATGAGCAGGACCAATACCAGTCTGCTCAGGTATAAAATGCATAAGCCCATGCTGCACTGTAACGAGGCCTATACCCAGATAGACTTTAAGGATATTTCCCCTACAAAGACCTATAATGAAAAAAGATTTGAAACAACATACCTGTCCCATATTTTAAATGGTCTCCTAAAATATTATTAAAAAGTCAGGAGAGCTGGGCAATTTCAAGTCAGTAAATAGTCAAAAAGCATGGAGTTTTAGAGACAAAAACGATCTTAGAGACCGTCTAAACTAACCCTGTCATTTTATATATGAAGAAACTGAGTCCTTAGTGTTGACAGTCAAGTGAGAATAGCACTGGAGCGGAAATCACTGGCTTCTAGTCCCAGCTCCTCTAC
The DNA here is from genome assembly GCA_028658325.1 of Potorous gilbertii. NCBI lineage: Eukaryota > Metazoa > Chordata > Mammalia > Diprotodontia > Potoroidae > Potorous > Potorous gilbertii. Next base: position 349,907,880 of record CM053769.1, read on the forward strand.
CTTATCCTCTCAGGACATCAATTTCTTCATCCATAAAATGATGGGATTAGACTAGCATGATCTGTCTTCAAAATTCCTCTAAATTATTTTCCACCTATGAAATTTATGTTTCTAGAATTCACCTTTCTCAGCTCTATTCCCCTTTTTATGCGAAGGAAGGAGTTTGCTTTTCTTTTCAACCAAAACCACACTTGACTTGAAGGGATAAATAATATAATTCTTGGCTTTCAAAATTGTGATTTCTTACAGACAATAGGACTGATAGGAGTCTCACTCCTAAGCCTTTCTGTTCAGTCAAAGGCATGATAGGAGCACTGTATTCAGAGTTTGGGTCTGTACCTATTCCAATATTCAGGTTTCTTAAGCTAGAATATGGGGATGAGGACTTAACACAATCAACTCTTAGACTTGTGAAATAGCCACACACACACACACACACACACACGTACACACGCACACATACACCTTTTTGATTTGGGGATGTTAACTGCTCTTATTGTTTTCACGCTCTTGATTATATGTGTACATCATGAAGGGAAGAACATGCCCCAAAGGAAGCTCTGAGTTCACATAAACATGGATTGATCCTGAGGAGACTGACCCCATAAAGGAAGAACAAGTCTCTCTCTCTCTCTCTCTCTCTCTCTCTCTCTCTCTCTCTCCCCCTCTCTCCCTCCCTCTCTCTCTCTCTCTGGCTCTGCTCCCACCACAGGTCAACTACTTCAGGGATGATGCTCAGATTACAATTCTTTCTCTTTTCCCTTTGGAAAATCATATTCCAAGATTTTCCCTCCTTTATATAAGTTGTTACCAAATCTTGTGTAGTCCCATTTGTCTTCCCCTTCAACAGGTAAAAGCAACTTCGCTTGGCACATAACTAGCAAAAAGTCCAGAGTAGTTCTCATTCTGAGCAGTGAAAAGCAACAGGTTCTAGAAAGTGAATGACTATAATATGGTGATTACAACTGAACAAGAACTGCTGAATGCAACCAACATGGCTTTATTTTATTGATTTTATTTATTGGCCTTCTGGTCATAGTTTGCCAACCCCTGATATAGATGAAAATGTAACAAAGGAGAACAAGGAGAAGCCATCCGATAGATAGGAAGAGAACCAGGGTGAGAGTAGTATTGCAAAACCCTAGAGAGGATAGAGTGTCCAGGAGGAAAGGGTGGTCAACTTTAACAAATGCAATAGAGAAGAGGTCATGAAGAATGAGTACCAAAAAATACTATTAGATTTAGTATTCAATTGTAGATGAGAGGGCAGAGAAAAGGAAGGTATAAGAAATGTAAAGAAAGCAAATGTTGCCATGTTGATTTAGATAACATAAACATATAGTATGGACCTAGTTAGATCAGGTGAAATAAATGCATAGTATATGTGACAGTCAGCTAGGTTTTATAAGTTCTTCCAGCTCAGTAGCACATGAGTAAGAATGAAAGGGAAAATGGTGAGAATGATCCAGAATTGGGTTATAATGGAAAGGGATGAGTAGCAAAAGAGAAAGACAGAAAAAAAATTCAAGAGTTGAGTGCAAGGTAGAATTATCCTGATTAACTAAAAAGTGGGGGTGGTCTGCACCTTTCTTGGACTGTGGCTCCCTTTGGCAAACTAATGAAGTCAGAGTAATGTTTTTAAATGCATAAAATAAAATATGTAGGATTACAAAGGAAACCAGTCGCATTGAAATACAGCTATTGAAATATTCAACAACAAAAAAAATAGTTCACAAATACCAGGTCAAGAAGTTCTGCTGCAAGGTAAAGATTTGGAAGGGGGAAAAGTGAAGTCACAGCAAAGGTAATGACCTAAGAACTACTGAGAGGGGAAGGGATAAGAGACAGTAATGAGCAAAGAATAGACTTAAGAGAGGGGAAACTTAGGGAAAGACAGAATAATAAGAGGGATGGTCAGATTTTTTTGATTACAGAAGTTGAACCCATCAATTATCATTAGGGTCATCTCATATTTGGCTGGGATGGAGTGTAAGAGGAGGTCATGAGATTGGAGATGATTGAGAAACAGGAAGGTTAGAGTGTTTCAGGGATCTTCTCTACCATAATGTCCCTCTTCTTCATCTCTTCCTTCTATCTGCTGGGTAGGGCCATAGGCCATCGTAGAGCCCAGACTGGGTTTGCTAGCACATCCTGGGAAGAGCATTACCATTGACTGACCCTTCCCAGTGGGGAAAACCTTCAAACATGGGCTTCCAAGGAAAGGGAAGGGCCAGTGTTAATATTTGCCTCAGGGCATGCCAGCAAACATGGGTATGCTTGGCCCATAATCTGTGTATATCTATGAGCAGAGTCAGATAAGCCGGTGGAGGAAAGGAGGGGGTAAAGATCTGCACCTCCATTTCAAAACATTAATACTTCAAGGACCCATTGTCTTATCCTGATCGGACAGAGTGACACAGAGAGCAACTCCCCTATGCTCTATGAATGAAATGAGGAATGAATTAACATTTATTTTTGCTGTATGCAAAGCTCCTTACTAAGCTCTGGTGATAAAAAACAGACTGCTTTCAAAGAGTTCAGCAGGAGACCATATGGTATAAAAGGATTGAGCGGCAAGGCAGATGGCAAAGCCTATGGGTCCGTAGGATGCAGTGACAATAATGATAGCGAACATTTATATCATTCTCACCTGGTCCTCACAACAACCTTGTGAGACAGGTAATACTATGATCCCCATTTTGCAGGTGAGAAGACTCTGACTAAGAGAGAGAAGTAACTTGCCCAGGATCACACACTTCTCTGAGGGAGAATTTGAACTCAAGTCTTACTGACTACAAGTCCAGCACTCTATCCACTTTGCCACCTAGCTGCCAGTAAGTGGCAAATGCTCTGGTTTTTAGGGTGAATATGAAGGTCAGATGGCAATTCCCTAAGAGTCTGGAGAGTGTGGCTACAGAAAATTTTCGTAAGTTGCTGTAGAAGAAACAAGTCTTCCCCTGATGATTAGTCTTCTGCTAATGAGCCTTTCATAATGCGCAAAGTCAGATGTCAAATGACCAACATATAGGCCAACACCAAGCTGAGACTTTCCGAAGCCTTTCTAGCTTGGCATGGCCTTCCAAAGCACAGCCTTCAGTCGATCAATCAATTAACAAGTATTTATTAACTGCTTACTATAAGCACTGTGCTTCTAACTCTGGGGACATAAAAAAGGGCAAAAACAGACCAGCTTTCAAGGAGCTTACATTTTAATGGAGGGAAATAAATAGGTACATACATGTAAGATACCTTCCAAATGGATAGAAGGTAACCTTAGAAGGGAAAAGAGGAGAATATTAGTGGAAGCTCAAAATTCAAAGGCAGCTTCAAGTTTCACAGGTAAAGAATTACCATCATTTAGTTCTGGGATAGCCTTCTGATGTTTGCAAAAGGCTTAGCTTCAGACAGGGTCATCCCAAAAACTCAACCACTTCCCAGTAATAAGCGTACTCCATAAGAAAGAACTAGAAAAGATTATTAGATATTCAATGATATATTGAATATATTCAAAAATATATTCAATTCTATCTCACCATTCTGGGATATTTATTTTGTCTTAGTGTAAAGTAGTTTGTTATTATCATGACTCAGGTGCCTCCAAATCTGAAAACAGCCAGGTGTCCATGGACCTTGGAAAGTCCCTGTTCTCAGGCTCTGTGTGAGATCTTGGGCAAGTTATTTCACCCTCGTCAGTTTTCATTTCTCTAAAATAAGGACAGCCAAGGGGCCAATACAGTGCAATGAAAAGAGCCCTGAATTTGAGAGGCAAAGGACCTGAGTTTTTTACTCTGAGTTTATTGCAAGAAAAAAAAGTATAGAAATTCCTAAAACCAGCAGTGAGTTATGAAGAGCTGACCCAAAACCTATCAAAATGGGCAGGCAAGACGTCATCCTCTCAAAAGATGCCATCTTGGATCTGTGGGCCCCTCCAATCTAGAGCCAACCACAGCTGGAAGACAGACTGCATCTGGATTGATTATATGTTATATAAGTAATTCTAATATATAATACATACTTAATATTATAATGATATATAATTAATTATTATAAAGTAACTGATCAATTAATTAACTGATTAATCTTTTGGACCTAGACCCCCACCCACTTTCATCACTTGCTAAATAAATGACCGTGAGTAATTAGCTTCATCTATGTAGGCTTCAGTTCTTTCATCTATAAAAAGGTAGTTGGGGGACCAGGGGTAGAGGAGGATGGCTGGAAGATTAGAGAGAGTGTGGCATAGGGGAAAGAACTCTGGCTTTAGATTCAGAAGTCTTGGGTTCAAATCCTACCTGTATGAACTTGTACCTTCCCTGAATCTTAGTTTCTCACTTATAAAGTGAGGGAGTTGGGGGCAGAGTCAAGATGGCAGAGTAGAAGGACAGACCTGTAGAAGCCCCCCTCCATACCCCATAAAATACCTGTAAAAATTACTCCAAACAAATTCTACAGCAGCAGAAGCCACAAAATAACAGAGTGAAAGAGATTTTCAGCCCAACACAGCCTGGAAGGCCGACAGGGAAGGTCTATCACACCAGGAATGAAGCAGAGTGCAGCCTAGCCTTGGCCACAGCATGGCAGTGACAGGACCTGGAACAGGCTTCAGTGGGCAGAATCCCCAGCAGTTGCAGTTCTCAGATTGCTCAACCTACAAATGCCAAAGACAGCTTCAAAGGTCAGTGAGAAAGCTCTTTCGCCTGCATGAGAAGGGAATGGGGCCTGGCCCTACCAGCAGTAGCAACTGCATCAGTAACATCCATTTTTGGAGCCCTCAGCCTAAAGTCCCTGGGGGAGTTGAGCTGCTGATCTGAATCTCAGTCCTGAGTGGCTCTCCTAGGCTGATGAAAAATGCTGGTGTGGTGGAGGTGGAGGTGGTTGTGGAGAGGGAATTGTATTCATAGATCCTGGGCAAAACAGAGTGCTTGTGGTTGCTCATAGACAAGAGTGCAGGCCAAGAGAGAAGTAAACTCCTCTCCCTTGATTGTGCCATTTTGGAGGAACCAAGAACTTACAGGTCCTCAATAAAGCGAATACCCTCCTCGTGACAAAGGACTCAGAAGTCAAGTGCTTGGCTGGGAAAATGCCCAAAAAAGGGTAAAAAATAAGACTATAGAAGGCTACTTTCTCAGTGAACAAGTATTTTCTTTCATCCTTTCAGATGAGGAAGAACAATGCATACCATCAGAGGAAGACATAAAAGTCAAGGCTTCTGCATCCAAAACTTTCAAAATAAATATGCAACGTTCTCAGGCAATGACAGAGCTCAAAAAGGATTTTGAAAATCAAGTAAGAGAGATGGAGGAAAAAATAGGAAGAGAAATGACAATGATGGAAGAAAATCATAAAAAGCAAGTCAACAATTTGCTAAAGGAGATGCAAAAAAATGCTGAATAACACCTTTAAAAATAGGCTAACTCAATTGGAAAAAGAGGTCCAAAAAGCCAATGAGGAAAAGAATGCTTTAAAAAGCAGAATTAGCCAAATGGAAAAGGAAGTTCAAAAGCTCACTGAAGAAAATGGTTCTTTAAAAATTAGAATGGAGCATATGGAAGCTAATGACTTTATGAGAAACCAAGAAATTACAAAATAAAACCAAAAGAATAAAAAAAATAGAAGATAATGGGAAATATCTCATTGGAAAAACAACTGACCTGGAAAATATATGCAGGAGACACAATTTAAAAATCATGGGACTACCTGAAAGCCACAAACAAAAAAAGAGCCTAGACATCATCTTTCATGAAATTATCCAGGAAAACTGCCCTGATATTCTAGATCCAGAAGGTAAAATACGAATTGAAAGAATCCACTGATCACCTCCTGAAACAGATCCAAAAAGACAAACTCCTAGGAGTATTGAAGTTAAATTCTAGAGTTCCCAGGTCAAGAGAAAATATTGCAAGCAGCCAGAAAGAAACAATTCTAGTATCATGGAACTACAATCAGGATAACACAAGATCTAGCAGTTTCTATATTAAGGGATCAAAAGACTTGGAATACGATATTCCAGAAGTCAACAGAACTATGATTAAAAACAAGAATTACCTACCCAGCAAAACTGAGTATAATACTTCAGGGGAAAATGGTCATTCAATAAAACAGAGGACTTTCAATCATTCTTGATGAGAAGACCAGGACTGAATAGAAAATTTGACTTTCAAACACAAGAATCAAGAGAAGCATGAAAAGGTAAATAGGAAAGAGAAATCATAAGGGACTTACTAAAGTTGAACTGTTTACATTCCTACATGGAAAGATAATATTTCTAACTCTTGAAACTTTTCTCTTGAACTTTTATGTTCTAAAATGTTTATAGCAGTTTTCTTTATGGTGACAATGAAATGGAAATGGGTATTTGGGTATACACATATATATAGACAGAGAGCAAAGGGTGAGTTGAATATGAAGGGATGATATCTAAAAAAATAAAATCAAGGGGTGAAAGAGGAATATATTGGGAGAAGAAAGGGAGAGATGGAATGGGGCAGGTTATCTGTCATGACAGAGGCAAGAAAAAGTTTTTTCAATGGAGGGGAAAAGGGGGGAGGTGAGGGGGAAAAAGTGAAGTTTACTCTCATCACATTTGGCTTAAGGAGGGAATAACATGCACACTCAATCAGGTATGAAAATCTATCTTACACTACAGGAAACTAGGGGAGAAGGGGATAAATGAGGTGGGGAGATGATAGAAGGGAGGGCAAATGGGAGGAGGGAGCAATTACAAGCAAACACTTTTGGGGAGGAACAAAGTCAAAAGAGAGAATAGAATAAATGGGGAGCAGGATAAGATGGAGGAAAATATAGTTAGTCTTACACAACATGACTATTATGGAAGTCTTTTGCAAAACTGGACATGTATAGCCTATATTGAATTGCTTGCCTTCTCAGTGAGAAAGGGTGGGGAGGGAGGGAGGAAGAGAAGTTGGAATTCAAAGTTTTAGGAACAAAGGTTGAGAATTGGTTTTGCATGCAACCTGGAAATGAGAAATACAGGCAATGGGTTGTAGAAATCTATCTTGCCCTACAAGAAAAGAGAGAAGATGGGGATAAGGGAAGGGAGGGAATGTGATAGAAGGGAGGGCAGATTGGGGGAAGGGGTAATCAGAATGCATGGTGTTTTGGGGTGTGGGGAGGGGAGAGAGGGGGAAAATTTGGACCTCATAATTTTGTGGAAATTAATGTTGAAAACTAAAAATAAATAAACACTAAAAAAATCTAAAATAAATTTTAAAAAATGAGGGGGCTATGTTAGATTCCCTCTGTGCTCCTTTCTAGCTCTAAAGCTAATTATCTCGTCTCTTTTGCTGGCTCCTCCTCCTCTTCCTTTCTGCAACTGTGATTGACCCCCAAAGCTTAGTCCTTGGCCCTCTTCTTTTCTCTGCCCTCTCTCAGTCAGTGAACTGAGTCTTTCTCACAGCTTAACTCATCAGCCCAATGCCAGGAACTCCTTAATCTGAATCTCCATCTCTGACTTGTCACCTGAGCTCTACTCTGTTATCTCAAAGTACCCACAAGACATTTGCACTGGAAAATCTCCTGGCAGCTTCATCTCTGCATTTCCGAATCTAACCCCATCATCTTTCATTCAAACCAATCTCATAGACTGATGATTTGGAAAACTGTACAGGAGAAAAGCAGTATGAAAGAATGTTGGAGACAGTGGACCCAGGTATGAATTCCAGCTCTGCTTCCTACTATCTGTGTGACCTTGGACAAGTCACTTGACTTCAGTTCATTTGTACAATTAGAGGATTGGACTAGGTTGCTTCTGAGGTCCCTTGCATCCCTAAATCCATAATTCTAGGAATACAACAAGTTATTATTTCTATAGTGTTTTAAAGTTTGTACAGAACCATCCTCATAATTTTGAGAGAAGTGGTACAAATATCATTATCCCCATTTTACAGATTGGAAAACTAGGGCAAAGAAATGACATAATTTCCCCATATTTACACAAGAAGAAAGTGCCAGAGCCAGGATCCAAGGTCAAGTCTTCTTATTCCAAATTCAATGAACTTTCTGTTACAGTAAGTTGCATCTGATAATTTAAACTGATAGAGCTAATTATTATTTTCATATTTACGCTCTCTTCTTGAACCTAATAGTCCTGTGAAGGATAGGACATTGGGAAAGTGAAGACACTGAAGCTGAATGAGCCAGCACTAGAACCTATGTCTCCCGTCAACCACAAAGCCAAGGTTCTTTCTATTGAGCTCTGATGTAACCTCTCTGTACATACTGAATATGAAGGTCACTTGCTCCTTCCTTTGAAGCTTCCATCAGTCCTATCATTGATAGGTAAGAGGCCCTGTGGTCCTACCCATCCATCACCTTTCCCTTCACCTAGTTCCCATAAGCACTGTGGGCAGCAGGACTTTCTTGGTTTGGCAGTGATGAAAATATAGTCTTCTGAGGTGTCTGGACAAAGATTGGTAAGCAATGTCAAGCTGGGGAAGACAGAGCACCCAGAGAATGGTTCACAGATAAAGAAATTGACTACCCACAACCCAAAGAATGCTCTTGGATGTAGTGAAAAGAAAAATGACCTGGGAATCCATATACTTAGATTTCAGTTTTGGCTCTGCCATTAATTTACTGAGCAACCTTTAGCAAGTCTCTTCTCTTTTCACGGATCTCATTTCCCTCTTCTGTAAAATTAGTGGTTTAAACTAGATCTCTAAGTACCTTTCCAACCTTGATATTCTATATTTCATATTCTAAGGTCCTTTTTATCTCTATCATTCTATGTTCCATGTTCTAATATCTCTTCCAGCTCTAGTATTCCATGTTCTAAGAACATTATATGTTCTATGTTCTCATGTTTGCCTCTGACATGCTAAGATTCTACGAGTCTATGATTCTCTGCCAGGTACTCCAGGTGGTGTCTGGCTCCCAGAAGGGTGCTCTCCAACATCAACAACCAGGGCTGCCAACACAGAGGTAAGAGTGCCACCTACTGAATCCCCAGTCCATGGTTGATTGCTTACCTCAGAGAAAAATCCTGAAAGGAATTGTTTGAATTTGCAATATTCAAAATGGTGGTAGCCTGTCATCCCCATCTGCCCCAGAACTAGCTCTGTCTTGGGGACCAGTTGGTTAGCTTGTCCCTTTCTTGCACTATTCATGGTGTTTGGAATCTGGACACTCCCCAGGGGAAACCAGTATCCAAGGCCGATACCCTCAGAGCAGCAGAGCTGAGCTGGGCATGGCCCGACCGCTGCCCGAACTCTTTCTGCATGCTAAGGCCCTGTGGCATGGAGACCAAACAATGACATGTATTGTGACTAAATTTCCCCCTGAAGATCTCATTCAAGATGTAAGAGTGAGAGATCATAAAATGAATTAATAGTTGATTCGCTGTATAATTTCCTAGTTCAATATACTTTAGTGTAGCGGCTAAATGAGGCATCGAGCCCATTCAGTGCGGCCAGATAGCAGCTTTATCATTGAGATCTCAGGCTTAGAAATAAAAGCAATTCTTCTGAAGTAATTGCGTCTAATTAAAAGAAACATTTAAAAAGTGTAACCAAAAGGAATTCATTTCAAATGGAAAATTAATGCTGAAAAATAGCCCTAAGCTCTCTTGTCGCAGTAATAGCTGAGCAGTCTCAGAATAATTAAACTGTTTTGAAATGTTGATACCTTCCCCTCTGGAAATGATAGCCCTGGCTCAACATATCAGCCTGGCACCAGGATGAAGCCTCTGCCTCCTAATGGTGCCGGGCCCAGGGCCAGGCGCCAGCACCAGGTTCCTATATGGGGAAGGGCTGGAGAGGCCATGGGAAGCCTGGCAGGCTCTGGCATCAGAAAAGCCCCATGGCCAGGAAAGAGGAAGCCAGCACTCTGGGCTTTGTGAGACAGGATGGCTTTGCAGGAACAAGCTGCCTTTACCAGCACTTCTCAGTAATGTCTCCATGCTGCCCCCACTTCCTGAATCCTTTGGACAACAAATTCCCATTAAGAGTTTTGGCCTCGCTAAAGTCCTCTGTGAGAGCCACAGCAGAACTGACCCTGGTTTGGGGTGAGAACTGAGCTAACTTGGGGGCAGGTGCTTGACCCCAGAGAAGCAGATCTCTTTATAACAAAAGAGTTTCAATTCCAAGAGAATGGTGGCCCCCTGGCTAACTTCACATGTATGCACAGGTAATGGAATCTTTGGGAAATATGTCAAGGTAATTGTGTCTGAGGCAGAAGAAGAAAGTCTAGACCATTCAATATGAGTTCCTTGAAGCCAGGACCTGTTTTTCATTTTTCTCTGCCTCCCCAGTGCCTAGAAGGAGGCCTTAAGTGTACTAGGTCCTTCATAAATGTTTGTTGAAGATTTCTGAAATATAAATATGAAGGTATCTCCTTCATGAAGCCTTGCTTCCTCTTTGCTTTAAATTTCTCAACCAATTCTACAAAGTTCTCTCCCCTATATTGCAGGGAGGTAATCATTTGTATCAAGGTAATCATTTGCCCTACCCCCAATCACCGTTAGCTGTTAAACTCCTTGAATATAGAGCCTGTACTCTTTACTATACCTGCCTAATTTCAGCCATTAAGCATTGCATATTGTGGCCGTTGAGTTGTTTTAGTCATGTTGGACTCTCCATTATCCCATTTGGGATTTTCTTGGAGAAGGTACTAGAGTGGTTTGTCATTTCCTTCTCCAGCTCATTTTACAGATGAGGACCTGAGGCAAACAGGATTAAGTGACTTGCCCAGGGTCTTGCAGCTAGTAAGTATTTGAGGCCACATTTGAACTTAGGTTCTTCTGACTGTAGGGCCAGCCCTGGGCCACCTAGCTTGCATATTGGTGGTGCCCAAAAATACATGAAATGAATTATAGATCATGGGGTAACTCAAGAGAGGCAACATGGCCCAGTGGAAATCCAATCCAATAAATATTTATTAAGCATACTACTATATGACAGGCACTGCACTAAGAGGTGGGGCTATAATAAATAAAAAAAATAGAGTCTCTGCCCTCAAGAAGCTTACTATCTAATGGGGGGATTGGAGGGCGGGAAGACTATACACAAAAGAAGGCAGGAAAGGGAGGTCAAGAGACCAGGAGATACTCTGTCCAGGGACATGTTATTCCATAGAATTAAAATAAGGAAAAGCGGCAGATACACAGCAGAGTTATTGAAGAATGCAGTACCCACCCCCTATAAAGGAAAGTATTGAGGTAGAGAGAGTTTGGTGCCTTTAGTGCCCTCCCTTGCAAGCCCTCCAATCAGAGGGAAGAGGAGGCTGAGAGAGGTAGCATTAATCAAGGTTAGGGTTAGCAGAATAGGGGCAAGTTGAATTAGAAGTGACGAATTTATCCTGGGAAGGGCAGTTTGCTTTGTGGAGCTGAACAAAGCAGAGAAGCATCAGATGCAAAATCCAGGCAGGCAGGAGTCCTGGATTCCTATCCAGTTCTGCCATTTACTAGCTGTGTGAACTCAATCAAGTCATTTCACCACTGGACCTACTAGGTTCTAAGTTAACTTTGCGATAACTGACCAGTCATATTTGCTTCTGTATCTCTACTAGGCAGTACCACAGGGCATACATAGAATGCTAGACCTGGAATCAGGAAGATTTAAGTTTGAACCCATTCTCAAATCCCTTAACTTCTGTCTGTCAGTTTCCTCATCTGTAAAATGTTAATAATAGTAAGACTTTCTTTCTAAGACTTTTGCAAGGATCCAATGAGATAATTAATAGAGTGCTTTGCAAATCTTAAAGGGATATCTAAATGCTAGCTATTACTATTTCTCTCTATAACTAACACAATACATAACACACAGCAGATATTTAGTAAATGTTGGCTCACTTTCCTCATGCCTAAAAGAAGGGCGCTGGACTAAATGCTTTTCCAGCTCTAACTAATTAGAACTCGTTCATAGCATCGCTATAATAACAGTGATAACCAATATTGGACTGTTTTTTGCAAGACCCACAATTTCATTGACAAAAGGAACTCCTAGTGAGGAAATTTCCCCTACCAAGGCAAATCATCCCTTGCTCTGCAACTTAGAATCTTAAAGAGGTAATTTGGGTGCTGAGAGGTTAAGTGATTTGCCCATTATCACAAAGTTAATAGGCAGAATGGGGACTTGAACTCAGGTCTTCAGACTGGGAAGCAAGCTCTCTACTACATTTCTATACTCATATTTATGTATTTATATATACTCATATTTAGGATTTAGAACTAAAAGGAATTCAGCAATGATCTAATCCAGTAGTGGGGAACCTGTGGTCTCAAGGCTACATGTGGCCTTCTAGGTCCTCAAGTGTAGCCCTCTGACTGAATGCAACATCAAAGGGCAACCCTTGAGGACCTAGAGGGCCACATATGGCCTTGAAGTCACAGGTTCCCCATCCCTGATCTAATCGAACCCCCTGGTTTTTCCCAAGGACACATGAGTAGTAAATGGAAGAGCCAGGTCTCCTTTCCTCTGAATTCCTGGGGTCTCAAGCCTTCCTTCTCGTCTATTATGCAGCTGGCCCTGATGTTGTCAGGGTGTAACTACACATTACCTTCACTTCTTCAGTCTCCATCAACTCTAACACCTACCCCAGCCAATTAACTCACACAAACAACCACTCACAAAACACCATCCATAGGAAGTAACCTATAACAAAGGAATTTGCAAAATACACAAAGGGCAAGTAGAGGCCTTGTTATGGGCTTTCTTCATGAATATGGATTGAGAACCACAGAATTCAATCAATGGATTGAAGATAAAAGATTAAGTCTTCTTCAGATGGTCATGGAGCTCCACAAATGACCTCCTCTGATTCCACATCCTGGTTTCTAGAAGGATCATCTATTTAGAACCCGAAGATCTTTCGTCTAGTCCACTCTCTTATTTTACAGAGGAATTGAAGTCTAAGGAGGTTAATTGATTTACCTAAGTCCACACAGGCAGTAACTTTACCAGACTTCATACTGAGGAGAAAAGAAGTCAGAGTATGTCCTTGCGATGGATTGTGTGTCTACTGGTCCCTGAACCCAGGCAAGCTGAGTTCATAAACACTCATCTTCAAAAGGTTAGCCAATGGGTATCACATATATTTTCGACCACAACAACTCATTAAGTCATCTACTAAGGTATGGATTGGCTGTATTTTGCATTGGTGAAGGTTGCCCCTATACTGATGAAACCAGAGGTCATTTGGAATGAAATGGAAAAGCATTTTACTAAGCACTTACCCTATGCTAGGTTTCACAGTGGATAATGGCTGGGCCTGAATTGAGTTCAAATCCTGCACCAAATACTAACTGCTATGTGATCCTCTACAAGTCACTTGAGCTCAGTTTGCTCCAGTTTTCCTCATCTGTTAAAAGGGGATAACAACAGTACCTACCTTGCAGTGTTATTATAAGGATTTAATGAGATAATATTTGTAAAGCACTTAGCACAGTGCCTGGCACATGGTAAGAACTACATACATGTTAGCTATTGTTATTATTCAATGCTGTAGTAAGCACTTCATTACAAATATAAAGTCAAGATAGTACCTTTCAAGGAGCTCACGTTCTAATTGGGGAAAACAACCTGTAAAGGAGGATTCATGTTTATGTTCAGTACATGCCAGATGGGAAGGCTAGGTAATACTTGGGTTCTGGTAGCAAAAGTATAAGGCCAGTGTCCATGGCTGCTCCCAGTTATCAGATCACCATAATGGGGATGGGGCAGTGGAGGGTAAGATCAATGGAAGCATTTCCATCTTCAGGTAGAAGAAGCATTGGATTTTGAGATAAAGTATTTGAGTTCAAATCACAATTCTCATACTTTCTATCTAGGCAACCTTCTGTCACTTATTCCCCTGGACCTCAGTTTCCTCCTCTGTAAAACAAAGAGGGTTGGACCACATTATCTTTGAGACTCTCCTCATTCTTAATCTATGATTCAGAGATCCATATCATTTTTCCACATTGTAGACCCAACGCTAATGATCAGTACTCCTTTCACCTGTATTTGTTACTTCTACTACTGTCTCTTTAAAGCTCTGGAAAATACTGACTTATTATCTGCCATCAGCAAAAATATTCAGAGAGCCATTCCAGGAAAAGCAGGAGGTGATGGTCTTTTTATACTATTCACATCCTGTTTCCAAGGTTATTGGATCATACAGACAGCTGAACAGATATAACACCTGGCTCCTGACTGTCCTAAATCTCCTTGCTCCCTAGAAAGGGAGACCAGCTTGAATTTGGGTGGGTGAGAACCAACATGATAACATTCAGTCTAGAGACTCTTAAGGCTTAGAAGAGTTTCTAATCAAGAACCCTTCATGACCTGGCCCCAAACCATCTTTCCAGCCTTGTTACCCATCATTCCCTTTAACTCGCTCTGCTATTCAGTCTGGGTGGGCTTCTACGGTTCTTCATACACATTCCATGTTAATGTCTCGGCATTGTCCATCCCTCATGCTTAGAAATGCATCCCTCCTTACCAGTACCTCTTAGAATGCTTTGTTTCCTTCCAGACTGCTCCAATACTACCTTCTACATGAAGGTAGCAACCTTGCCCTCACAAAAGCTCGTAACCATTTTGTATACATACCTACCTGAAGCCATCTCACCTCAGTAGATCAGAAGTTCCTTGGGAACAAGAGCTATTTCATCGGCTTCATATCCCCAGAAAATGGCACCGTACCTGGGTCAGAGTGAGCATTTAATAAATACTTATCCATTGTCTCACTCAATAACAGTAATCACAGCCCTAGAACACTTTAACATGTATAGTGAGTTTTCCCCTCCAACTCTGTGAGGGGTTTGTGAGAAGACTATTGCCCCAGTCTGGAGGAGGAAACTGACCTGAAGTGACTTGCCCAAGGTCACAGAGCTAGGAAAATTTTAGAAGCCAGAAGTAAAGCCTAGTCTGCAAGTTCAAGATGTTTTCTGAGAGACCCCTCCTTGTCCACCCCTGCATCAGCCACATCTCTGTGGTTTCTGCTACCATTCCCTTTATCTGGCATCTCCTTTCCTTCTAATAGAATATGCTTGATTCACCCAAAACTTTTCCTTTATCCTCAAACCTTTCTAATTGAGCTAACATTATTAGAAGGTTTAAAAAAAAAAACTCCCAAATTCCCTTTGCGTATCAGTAGCTCTTTAATATGCGAGGCAGGGAGAGATGAGCTGGGTCTAATTACAAGTCCCTGGAGTAGCCAGTCAGAAAATGAATTGATGCGTTTTTTCCTTATGAACAATGCATGTCCCACAAATTAGAGCCGCCATCGCCAGAGATTTAATTACAAAATATCATTACTTTCACACATCATTTCAGATTTGGCCTGATCAAATCAAAGTTGGGGAGAGAGGGGGAAAACTGCACTCCTAGCAGGGTCAGATGTTCAGGGGGACGTGAGCGAGAGTGGGAAGGAGGGAGGGAACTTTCCTTGTTGAAGCTTCCTTCCCCAAAGCCTGCTCTGGAGAGAGAATTGAAGGCAGAGGAAGGCAGGGAAATGGAGAAAAGCTGCCTGGGCTCCAGCTATAGGCGATCAGGGCTCCTGAGCCTGACGGAGCCCACGTGGGGCCAGGACAAGTCTGAGAAGGAAGAGAGATAGGACAATGAGTGGGACAATGGGGAACCATGACAGGTAACTCGGGGGAAGCAATGTGGAAGTCAGAATCGGGAGTCAGAATACCTGAGTGCACATTCCCCACTGTTCCTCACTACCTATGTGACGCTGAACAAGTCACAACCTCTCTGGGCCTCGATCCCTTATTTGTGGTGATGGATCGAACAGAATAGCGCCTCTTGCAGTTCTTAATCTATGATCATTTGATCTCATGACTCTAACCCTCCTCGGGAAAATCTCAGCTGAATGTTGTCCTTGTTTTAACAATGAGATTGAGCTAGGGTATGGGACCTTCCCTTTGAAAGGGATTTGTTTCTTCCCCACAAAATCTCTTGAGATGGGGTCGAAAGTGACCTACTGAAAACAAATTCTGTTCTGGATTACAAGGCATGATCATGAAGGTCCCCTGAGTTCAGCATCTGAGCTGAGAGAGGGGCTTAGGCTCCGCACCATACTAGACAACCTAAACCAGCAACCAAAGTTGACAGAAATGACACTATTGAGTTCTTCATTGTTGCTCAGTTGTTTTCAGTCATATCCAATTCTTTGTGACCCCATTTGGAGTTCTCTTAGCAAAGATACTTGAATGGTTCACCGTTTCCTTCTCCAGTTCATTTTACAGATGGGGAAACTGAGGCAAACAGGGTTAAGTGACTTACCCAGGGTCACATAGCTAGGCCAGATTTGAACTCAGGAAGAGGAGTCTTTGTGATTCCACATCCAGGAGTCTATCCACTCTACTACCTAGCTGCCCCGAGAGTTTCTAGGGGAAATATTAAGAAATTATCTTAAGAAATCATCATTAAGAAATTCCATCTGCTACATTGGAAAAAAATTGGATCTGGAATGAGAAAAACTTGATTTGAATCTCAGCCCTGCCACTTACTATCTGTGTGACATTGGTAAGTCACTTAACTTCTCTGAGGCTCAGTTTTCTCATCTGTAAAATGAGAGAGTTGCACTAGATGCCCTCTGCAGTCCTTTCTAGCTCTGAATCTATAGGTCTGTGATCCCAATTTATATGTACAGTCCCTGCTCCAACAGTGAAGAACACCAACTGGGAATTTACAACAGAGACAGAAAATAAACTTGGCCTTTTGTCCTTGTATCCTTAGCCCCTAATACAGCACCTTGTGCCTAAGAGAAACTTCAAAGTTTTTGAATTTGTCATTTTATCAGACTGAGAATAACCCCAAGTTGTAGCCCTGAGCCCTTCCTATCCCAAGATAAAGTGAGGGACAATATTTCAGTTCATCTTAAGGAGAAAGGGACACTGACTTTAGTTCCAAGAAAGACTCAGGATACAAGTGACAGCAATCCCAAAGTTATGGGACTGGGAATGCCTGAAAAAAACAAGAGAAACCTTTCTTAGAATACCATTTGCAATCAGGGGCCAATGGACACCAAGCCTTGTCATGGATTTTGGATCCTGGCCTAGGGACAGAGCCATCAGACCAAGGGCAGTGTAAGAAGGTATATTTCTCTTCGCCAGAAATGAAGAAATAAATGAAGGTCTGTTCAGTTCTACATTAACCTAAGGAGCAATGAGGTCAATAGTCGTCCTCTATAGATGATGACAGGTCCCAGATGAGAGGACCCCCATGGGAGAGGGACATTGGAACTGCCAGATGTGATATACAAGGGGATGGATCAAAGGAAGTCAATGTCTGAGACAGGAAAAGCAGCCAGGCTCACTGATCACAGGGGGAAGACAGGCTATCAAACATGGTCATAAGCTTCCATGCCCATTCCAGTAATTTGTACGATCATCAAACTGTCCATTTTGACAGGAAAGGTCACTGGCAGTCATCATATCATAAAGATAGAGAATCTTAATCATAAGGATAGCTAACATTTATATTGAAATGATCTGTACACTTTAAGGTGCATGTGTACACTTTGCAAAAATTATGTCTTCCACAACAACCCTGAGTTAACTACTATGGGTGTTATTATTCCCCTTTTACAGATGAGGAAATTGAGGTTTGGCAACTGGCTTTTGGTCACCACTTACTAAGCAGGATGTGGTGGTTGTTGTCCTTCACCTTTGAAGAGGACCAAAATGACATCACCACCGTAAAGTGAAATTTCACTGTGTCTGACTGTGGCTGATCAGACCAATATGAACTCGGAATGCTCTACCACAGGTTGGGCACAGATAGTCCGTGTGAATATTTGGGGTGGATATCCTAAATTTGTGCATCCTGCCTTTACTTTGTACTGTCTTAGTTATGCTCTGCTCATAGAGCACAGCACCCTTTCTGATGTGGGCGTGCCATGCTGAGCAATCCTGTGCCAGTGTCTCCCATGTTGCACAGTCAAATTCAAAGTTCTTGAGAGAGACCTTGAGCATGTCCTTGTATCGTTTCTTCTGGCCACCATGTGATCGTCTGCCCCATGTGAGTTCTCCATAAAATAGTCTTTTTGGCAAGTGTACATTTTGCATTCAAACAACGTGACCAGCCCATAGAGTTGCGCTCTCTGAAGCATAGTTGGAATACTTGGAAGTTCAGCTCGAGCAAGGACTTCAGCATCTGGTACCTTATCCTCCCAGGTGATCCTCAGAATCTTCCTAAGACAGTTTCCTGGCATGGCACTGGTAGACTGTCCATGTTTCACAGGCATACAACAATGAAGTCAGCGCAACAGCTCTGTAGACCTTCAATTTGGTAGTCAGTCTATTATATCTTCTCTCTCAAACGTTTCTTTGGAGCCTCTCAAACACTGAGTTAGCTCTGGCAATGTGCGCATCAACCTCATCATCAATGCGTACATCCCTGGAAAGTATACTACCAAGGTAAGTGAACTTGTCCACAGCATTCAGAACTTCTCTATTTGTTGGAACCAGTGGTTCCATGTATGCATGGTGTGACAGTGACTGATAGAGCACCTGAATTTTCTTGGTGTTAATTATTAGGCGTAAAATTAGCACAGGCAGCAGAGAATTGATCCATACTTCGTTGCATCTCAGCTTCAGAAGCTGCATTGAGTGCACAATCATCTGCAAACAGAAAATCATGCACCAACACTCCCTCCACTTTGGTCTTGGCTTGTAGACTTTTTAAATTGAAGAACTTACCATAAGTACAGTAGCTGACCTTGATGCCGTGTTCATTCTCATTGAAAGCATTTGTCAACATGGCTGAAAACTCTAAGCAGGATAGACAGGATATGAATATAGGTCTCTTCCAACCCCCGATCAAGTCAAGTTAACATTATTTATTAAGCACTAACTGTGCTAAAGGGAGATACAAAAATACAAAAAATAGTCCCTGCCTTCAAGGAGCTTTTAGTCTAATGGAGAAATGTCTAGGGCTGCCACTCTTGCCACTACATCATGCTGCCTTTCATTAAAGAAAGATAATTGTAAGAAACAATGAGCATGAGGAATTTAGAGAAACAAAAGCTTAAATGAACTGATACAGACTGAAATAAGAACCAAGAAAACAATGACTAGAATAATGTCAACTAAGGTATCAGTAAAAGGAGGCCAGATTCTGTGTCATTATAATAACCAGTCTTGGCTCCAGAGAAGAGATGAAGAAACGTACCAAATTCTTTTCAATGCAGAGGTGGAGGGCTATGACTGCAGAGCACCACATACGCTATCAGACATGCTGGTATTGTTTAACTGTTTTTTCCTCCAAGGTAAAATTCCTTGGATTGGAAGGAAATATCTGGAAATAACTTTTAAAAAATAACATAAAAACCAATCATCAATTAAAGGGTTTTTTTTTTTGAAAAAAAAAAAGGAAAGGGTCCAAAATAGGGTCATTTGGAGGTAGATATGTTACATTTCTCAATCCAAAACAACAGATGAAATAGATCCTAAGACTGATGAGTCCCCAAGACCCTTTTGGGGGGGTCCTCAGAAGTCAAAACTATTTTAACAATGATGCCAAAACATTTTAATTTCTAATATGATAAAATAAATATCTGATATTACAAATAAATTTATAATATGATAAATTTCCAATATGACAAATTGATAGCTCTAATCCACGTAAGCAAAAGTCCTTTGAGGTCTCAATAATTTTTTTATTCAAACCATGTTTATTACAACCAAGTCATACTTATACCAGGGATACAAGGCTGCTTCTATATTGGGGGAAAATTGGCATAACTAATCACATTAAGAAGAAAATCATAAAATTATAGAACAGATGCAGACAAAACCTTTGTCAAAACAAAGCATTCATTTATGCTTTTAAAAAAGCCCTTTAAAAAGCACACATATCAATGGGATATTTATTAACCTGAAAATTTATATAATTAAAATCTAAAGCAACTATTATTTATGAAGGAAAAATTCTAGGATGTTCCCAATAAATGTAGGGAAAGCAAAGGCACTTCTTTTACCACTATTATTTGACATAGTTCTGCAAATTCTAGCCATCACAATATGACAAAAAAAAGCACAAGTACTGGAAAAGATGAGACAAAATCATTCCTATTTTATGATGACATCATACCATAGAGAAATGGGAAAGAAGCTAATTGAGAAGATAATTTCAGTAAAGACAAAGGACAACAGATACCTCAAGTCAACAATTCTATATAGCAATGACAAAAATCAGGAGGAAGTGGTAGAAAGAAAATTCTTCTTCAAAACATCTCTAAATGCATGAAACACTTGGGAGCCAATCTACCAAGACATACTCCAGACTGGTATTGATAAAATTAAAAATACTTTTAACAAAGACCAAAGACAAATAATAAGAATATGAGCTCATAGTTGGATCATACAAATATAACAAATAGACCACATTTAGTGCCTTACTATTAAAACAGAAAAAAAACAACAAAATTCATTTGGAGAAACTAAAGGTTCAATTTTATTTATTTATTTTTAGTTTTCAGCATTCACTTCCATAAAATTTTGAGTTCCAAATTTTCTCCCCATCTCTCCCCTCTCCCTCCCCCGTGCAAAAAAGTCCAACATTCTAAGATAAATATTGGTAATTGGAATGAGGGGGAATAGTACTACCAAACCTTAAAATGCCTCAATAATTTTTAATATATAAAAATGTAAAAATCCTAACATGGGAGCGTTTATTTATTACAAACTTAACAAATATGAATGTTTCCATGTACAAAGAAGAAACGAGGATTATATATGAAAACTGAATATTTGTTATGTGTGTTATTTTTAAGTCTATATTCAACTTAACACAATAGTCCCAGCAATTTCCTGTTTGTTTTTGTCCCCTCCTAATTTTCCTTCTGCTCTATTCTGTGTATCATCTTTAATGTTCCATGGATGCTTTTTCTCATCAATATCCTTACTCACCCACTTTCACATCCCACAATTCTTCCCTTTCAAAATAAAAGTGCCCCCTCCCCTTGTAACAGAGAGGTAAGGAAAACAAATCGACTTATTGGCTATATCTATACATGGATGTCTCATTCTGCACTTCTAGTTCACCTTCTCTATGCTAAGAGATAGGAGGCAAGACATGCAGTCTTCTAGGGTGATGACTGGTCAATGAATGGATCAGAGTACTTAAATCTTTCAAAATTGTTTTCCTTTATGTAATTATAGTCACTATGTAAACTGTTCTCCTGGTTTGATTTATTTCACTCTGAAGCAGTACATACAAGTCTTTCCAATTTTCTCTGATTCTTTCCCTTTCATCATTCCCAACAACACAACAATATTCCATTACATTCATCTACCACTTTGTTCAGCCATTCCCCAGATGGTAGACATGCACTTTGTTTCCAATTCTTTAATACCACAAATATCATTGCTACAAATATTTTGTACATATAGCCCTTTTCTTCTGTCTTTGATCTATTTTGGGGTATGCGTAGCAATAGTATTTGGGAAGGTTAAAGTGCTTTTATTAGTTCCATTTTTTTGTATAAAACACATGAGAGAAACCTAGCCAATCAACGCACAAATTGCTTCCATATGACAAGATATTTCTTCAAACTTGGAATCTAAAGAATGTACAAATGTTTTGTCATGTCTATAGTCAATCATTTATGTATTTCTATTTAATTTTTTAAATTCCATTTATTGTCATTTTTTATTATGTCTTACATTACAATGACAAGGAAGAATAGGGCAGATTAAAACAATATTCTATGTACTGCGAACCCTTTTTTCACTGACTCTTTTTCCAATCAAACCAAGCAACATTATCAATGGATCAAAAGGTATATATAGTTTAATGACTTTTGGGTATGATTTCAAATTTCTTTCTAGAGTGGTCAGACCAATTTTAAGCTCCACCAACAGTGTATGAGTATGCTGATATTGCCACAGTCTCTTCTGTAATTGTCATTTCCTTTTTTTCACTTATTTGATGAGTATGAAGTGGGTGCATTTAATACAGTTAATATGCATTTCTCCTTTTATTACTTATTTGGATCATTTTATATAGTTGTTGATAGTTTGTGTTTCTTCATCTGAAAACTGCCTATTCATATTCTTTAACCATTTACCTATTGGGTAATGGATCTTATTCTTTTATATTTGCATCAATTTGCCATATTGGTTAGATATCAGACCTTTTCCTAAGAAATATAGTGCAAAAATTTTTCCCAGTTAACTTTTTTCCTTCTAACTGCAATGGTTTTGTTTACATAAAACTTTTCAATTTTATGTACTCAGAATTGTCTATTTTATTTTTTATAATCTGCTCCTTATTTGATCAAGTACTAGCTTCCTGTCTAAAACTGCAACAAGCATCTCTTTCCTTCATCTTCAATTGCAAATCATGTCATCATCTCCCTGATGTCATGGTCCTCTTAGAGAATAAAGGGCAAACCACAACCCATGTATGGTCCAAGCTGCCAGGATGTGGACTCAGTTCCAGTTGGGCAACTCATATCCTCCACTTCTCTCTTCTCTTGCCCTCAGGTATCATGTCCTTACTTGAAGATGTTCTGCCCAAAGGAAGGTAAATTTTGACGACCAAAACCTACCTAGTTAACTTGTTGGCAACATCTCTTTCTCAAAACCATGCCTTAAACCCAATTCACCCTGGATCTCGTTGACTGGACAACAATAAATCCCTACCCAAGCAGCACTTAATGGTTATTTTGGGGCCCTCCAGGCTCAGAGTGAATGTAAATAGTAACCGTTTCTCTTTTGGCCAGTCACCCTGAGGGTCTTCCCCTTCCAGTTTGATTTTTTTTTAAAGGGGCCATTCCTAGACTCACTTCTTAAAGAGGTCTATTCACAGAATGGGCTGTTGCCTCACTCAAAGTGAAAACCTGAAAAGGTCTTAGCTTAAAAAGGTCAAGGTTTCCCAATGTATCCAGGGCCATCATCAGTCAATCCTGATGAATATCTGGTCACTAGATCCAGATGGCTGTGGAGAAGAAGGTGAGGCTGGTGACCTTGCCACAGCCCTCCCTCACTCAAATCAAAGTCAACTGCAAGTCATGTCATCATCTCCCTGATGTCATGGTCCTCTTCGAGAATGAAGAACAAACTATAACCACAACCTACTTTGTTTATATTAACTTTTTTTTTTAATCTAAGTCATGTATCCATTAGAAACTTATTGTGGTATATAGTGTGAAATGTTAGTTGAAACCTAATTTCTGCCAAGCTGCTTTGTGGTTTTCTCAGTAGTTTTTATCAAGCAGTAAGTCCTTACCCCAGTAGTTGTCCTTAGGCTTATTGAACACTATGCTACTTACAGCTGATTGCTTCTAAAAACAACAGCCAACATTTTTATTTTTTAAGCAGTACCGAATGGTTTTGATGTAGTATAGGTTGAGATCTGATACTGCTAGTTCCCCTTTACTTCTCACTCTTTTTTCATTATTTCCCTTGAGATTTTTGACATCTTGTTCT
The DNA here is from genome assembly GCA_028658325.1 of Potorous gilbertii. NCBI lineage: Eukaryota > Metazoa > Chordata > Mammalia > Diprotodontia > Potoroidae > Potorous > Potorous gilbertii. The sequence continues at coordinate 349,931,260 of CM053769.1, forward strand.
TCCAGATGAATTTTCTTATTATTTTGTTCATATTATTTCTTATTATTTTGTCATGGGAGCTTTTCTACCAAGCCGGGTCTCAGTTGCATCTTCTCTCAACTATGACTTCTTTCCCATTCTCCTTATGCTATAGGGATGACTCAGTTATGACAGTGGCTATGACCAGACAGCCCTGGCCTGTATCTCCCTAGGCTTGTAGGAGCAGTAAATGGGTAGAAGGTATACAGCTGTGGCAATGTGGCTAGTAACTACCCTTTGAAGTTGTCTACAATAGACAGGAGATGATGTCTATGGTGAGAGAGGACTTAGCCTTTCTCATCAATGATGAGGTCCTAAGAAATGTACACTTCTGATGGGAAAAGGGATAAACTCATAGCCTTACCATTCGTTGTATCTTTTAGACCACCAGATCTCACCCTCTGCCCTCCAGGTGATTCTTCCAATGACCCATATTCCCTGCAGCTGTACCCTAAGGGCCCCCAATCCTTGCTATCTACTCTGCTCTAGCCCACTAGAGCATTGGACCTTTCCATCCCCCCTCTTCAGCTGAACCATCCTATATGTGTTCTTACCCCCAACTGGAATGAGGTTCCTGAAGAACAGGGATCATCTCAGTTTTCAGTTTGTACCCCAGAGTGCTTAGCACAGTGGTTGACACACATTGTTGTGAGTTGTTTTAGTTGTGTTTGACACTTTGTGACAAAGAGTCTTTGGCAAAGATGCTGGAGTCATTTGCCATTTTTTTCTCCAGCTCATTTGACAGATGAGGAACTGAGGCAAACAGGGTTAAGTAAGTGACTTGCCCAGGATCACACAGATAGTAAGTGTTTAAGGCCAGATTTGAACCTCAGGAAGATGAATCTTCCTGACTTTGGGCCCTGCACTCTATCTAATGTGCCAAATAGCTGCCCACATAATATATCGTAAGTGCTTAATTCATTTATATTACTATCAGTCCAGTTTGAGAAGATGAGCTGCACTGAGCTCTCTTCTCTCCTCTGAGAGATCCACCCAAACAAGGTGTGAGGAATGACCATGAAGATCCAGGGAGTGGAGAAAGAGCACGGATTCCCGGAAAGAACATTCGTGTTAGGTGCAGAAGGTTGTACCAGAATCCTTCTAAGACTGATTCTGAGATTCTTTATGCCTAAAATTTTGAGTAATTTCATGAAGAAGAAACCAAAGACATGAGGAAGAGAATAAGTCTGCTTAGATTTCATTGCGGCACAAAGAATCATCCCTGGACTTGCAACCCTGGCTACGACGTCCTCAGCAGGAGTTTGTGTATATCTGACCTGACTTTTTTTCAGAGACACTCAGGAATCAGTATGATGTCATGGGGTATGAGGTGATGCACAGGAAGTAAGACCCATAAAGCTCTGGTCCCATTTCTGCAACTGACTCCCCATGTGATCATAGGTAAATCCCTCCCTCCCCCCTGGCCTACTTCCTCATCTTCAAAATGAAGTTCTAAAGCAAATTATCTATAAAATCCTTATAAACTCTAAGTTTTTCTGTTCCTTTCCTGTAACTACGAATCAATACCGTAAAATGACACGATGAGGTTGGCACCAAGTATGGAGGGCAAAACTTTTAACATAGGCTAGGGCCCTAGAAAGAAACAGCTAGCCAGGATTCCACTGGAACAAAGGGAATCCACACACATAGAACAGAAAGGGGAAGATATTTTCTGAGAGATGGGAAGAAAGGATAGATATGATAGAGCTAAAATGTAAGTGTGAGCCTATCTGTGGGAAGCCACATACTCAAATGAATACAATGGACTTAGAATCAAGAGATATGGGTTCAAATCCCGACTCTGATATAGATTAACTGTAATCCTGGATCAAACATTTCCTCTCTTGCTTTCCTCATCTGTAAAATGAGTATTAGAATACGTGCTCTACCCACCTATTGGAGTGCTGTGAGAAGAGTGTTTTGCTAATCTTAAAGCATTATGGAAATATAGGTTCCTGTTGTTTTTGGTGATCTTTAGGTCCTAAAATATGGTAAAAAAAAATTGTCAGCCACCAATCTGGCTATACAGTCCCTTAGGAGTCAAAGCTTAGGGGTCAGATAGAGCAAAAGGGGTAAAAACCCAGCTTCCACTTGGAAACTGGCTGGTGAATCTCTCCAAGAATAGAGCAGGAAGAGAAAATTGGAGCTTAGGGCCCTCTGAGCCCCATCTCAATATAACTAACAGGATGGAGGCAGTCCATCATATTTTACGGTATACCCCCTCACCTACTCTCACCAATCTGGACTGCATGCCATGTCCTAAGCCAAGAGTGGGGAACCTGGGGCATTGAGGCTTTTGACTTTCACCTTTGACCCTTTCACATTCTTTGAAGTTTGGATTGGGTCAAAGGACCTCACTTGAGGACCTAGAGGGTCACATGTGGCCTCAAGGCCACAGGTTCCCTACCCCTGTCCTAAGCACTTCTTATATTTTTCTGCCTTGGTACTTTTGTATGTGTTGTTCCCTCTGCATATGATACCCTCCCCTACACCATTTCTGTGCTTTTAAATCTCATTCCTCTTTCAAAGTTCAGCCAAGTGCTTCCTCTTCCACATTGCTTTGTTTGATTCCCTCCCCCACTAAAGTGCTCTCTCTTTCCTCTGAACCCTGAAAACACTTTGTACCACTTTTATGTGCATGGCACATTCTATTTTTAATATAGCTATCACCATATTAAACTTATTGAGAGAAAAGACACAGTCTTATTTATTTCAGTATCTCCCTTAGGGCCTAGAAGAGAGTCCTACACAAAATGAGTGCTTTGATAAATTTCAATTGAATGAATAAACAAATGAATTGTAATATGAGTTAGACAAACCAGAAAATCACTCTCTGTAGAACTCTCCTTCTTGTTCCTTGGGGCAAAAATGGGCTTGTTCCTATTGTTTATTCTCATAGTATTTCCTCGTGATGGGAATTTTGCTTCCCTTAAGCCCCTAGTTGTCATTATGTGAGTTGGATGGAAGAGCCAGTGGAAGAGATAAAAGAAATGGAGTTGAGATGGTAAGAAGGAAAGAAAGGCTAAAGAGTCATAACTACGATAGAACAACCAAGGCTTCGCTTCCAGGGAATAACTAAATTTAAAGGAAACAGGAGCAACAAGCTGGGATGCACTTTCTACTTCCAAAAATGACACCCCAGTTGAGTTCCTACCACCCAGTCCTACCCTTGGTATTGGCAGTCTTATACCGAGACACATAACCTCCCCACAATAACCCAAGCCCACCCTACCCTCTGGCCCCAGAGCAGCAGCCAGCCCTTCAGCAGCACAAAACCTTTGTGATTTCCCAAGGGTACTTTCCTCCCTCCTATGGCCACACTCTACATATTCTTTCCCTCTATTTCCCTTCTTCCCTCTCCCCTTATCCCACACACACACAAAAATTCTGGTTATAGGTTGAGGGTGAGAGTGATGAGAAAACAAAGTATCCTTTCCAAGCTCTTTTCTTGGGCCCCAGGGGGAGGCCAGACCAAGTATGTCTGTCATAACCAAACTCAAAAGCAAAGGGTGCCCTGAAACATGAAAAATGTCTCTTGATAACTCCCCATAGTAGGACAACCACACACATGCATGCACTGTAGGAGAAATCACTGAGAAGACACAGATCTGACAAGGCAGAGACTCTTACACAGAGGACCTTTGCAAGCAAACAGCATCTGTCTGATACTAACAGTCCAATCCTAATTGCTGAACTAGAAGTTAAGCCCTCTCTTCTCACTCGTAGGCCAAGCTATGCTAAGGGGTCATCTTAGAGAGGTGAGGAGAGGAATGACAAAGGGTCCAGGTGCCTCACAGGGAGGGCCAACACTAATCTAAGTCACTGTGGGAAAGGGTCTCAGAAACTATTCAAACCCAAACCAGAAGTTTACTGGAAAGCTGGTGGGGCTGAGACTTGAAGAAATTTGAAGACAAGAGCGTCAGGAAACCAGAGGGTGAAGACATGGGAGGCTGAATGACTTATAGCACCTATTACAAGAAGGAAAAATGAGAGGGATTGATTGGTATCAATTATCAGGGACAAATTGTTGCTGCACACAGTCATGTTAATCACCTCTCTGCTGCAATTCTGGGCAGCGGGATTTTTGACCAATTTGAAAGGTTTATAGCAACAATATGATGCTGATTTATTTCCCCTTAATAAAAAAGTGATCAAGTGAAACCTGCATCTATCATTCTGTTTATCACTCAAGGTGATTTATTAACTAATTATACTTACAGTGGTCTCTTTCTATAAGGGTGGATAATAGAGTGATGCTGTGTTGGTTCAAGGCATCAGTAACACTGGAGTACAGAATGTTTCATCATAAGGCTGAGACACAAGCAATAAGACCCCCGTGGTGTGATAAGAAAGCCCTGGTCTAGGAGTCAGGCAAAGTGGGTTCTAATCCCAACAAAGTCAGGTACTCCTGGTCTGCACAAATTACTCCATTTCTAAGACTGTTTTCTTCTCTATAAAATGGAGTTGTAATTGTGATCTTAATTAAGTGATCTCTAAAAATTCCTCCAGCTCTGATATACCAATATCTTTGATTCTCTCCACCAAGATAACCAGAAAGCCTGATGATGACCAGATGTAAGGATACCAAGACTAATGATCTCTTTTGCTTTGTATCCTATACTTTTACTAATGAGACCAAAGATGACATAACTTTATTTAGCATCGGCATCATGTTGTCAGATCACATTAAGCCTGTGGTAAAATAAAACCTATAAGTCTTTCCACATAAAATTGCTGTCTAGCCTTGTTTTCCTAATCCTCTTCTTGTGTAGTTGATTTTTTGAGCCTAAATTTAGTTCTTGGCATTTATCCCTGTCAAATTTCATTCTGTTGACTTAAGCCTAGTTTTCCAAACTGCTGATCTCTTTTAAAACATTTATTCTGTCATTGATTTTATTAGTTATTCCATCCTGCTTTGAGTTATCCACAAATTTGATCAAAGGTCAAAAAGAACAAAGCCAGATAAAACTTTGTGTCATTGTATCTTGAGGCCAACCTTCTCTGTCTGTCTAGCTCTGGAGCCGAACTTAAACCAGATCCTATTTCTCTATCTTTGCCACTAAAATGTCATGAAAAGACATGGACATACTTTGGTGCATTGTTTCTCTCTGATATTGCATTTTGATAATATTATCAAAGAGTGAAAAGGAATGGAGTTAGTTTGGTATAATTCGTTCTTAGTAAACCCTTGCTGGTTCCTACGGATTATTACATTATTTTCTACTCACAAATAATTTGCCATACTCACATGACCACCAAGCAAAGCGAATTCTTCCTTCTCGGATTTCTCATAGCACCTTACCTGACCAACTCATGTGCACACTCTCTTAGATGACAGTTATTTACATTTATACATACTCCCTCCTACACACATCAAGCTCCTTAAAAGCAGAAGTTATGATGTAGCTACCTTTGTTTCTGTAACATCAGGTATAGCATCCTACACATAGCAGGTATTTATTAAAGGTTAATTGAATTGGACAAAATTGAATTATTAGATGATCTCCTGAAGGATTTTGTCTAGGATCAACATCATACTCACTGGTTTGTCTTCTTCCAGAATCCATACTTGTCCCTCTTTGAAAATTGATACAATATTTGCCCATCATCCATTTTCTGGATTCTCTGATTCTCTGTGATTCCTTAAAGTTTGCTGAGCACAAGTCTATGGTCTTTTCTGCAAACTCTTTTAATGCCATTCATGAAATGCAATTCATCCAGACTTAGAGACATGAACTTATTTAAAGCAAAGCCAGGCTCTCTTCATTTTCAATTCTCTCTCTGATTGTTTGCCTTCCCTTTATAGTTTGAAAACTACTCTTCCTAAGAATAAGATGGAAGCAAAATAGCAGTTCGGTAGTTCTACTGTCTCTCTTATTAACACTTCCCTATCTTCCATCAGTACTGAGTCTATCCATGAATGTGTCTTTGCTTAAATAAAACAAAAACTAGTGCCTTCCAGACACTAGTCTTGGGGCAGCTACCCCACACTGGAACAGGAAGAGAGTGCCAAGCCTAGAGTCAAAAAGACTGATCTTTCTGAGTTCAAATCTGGGATTATCATAATGGCAAATAATTGGAAGCCAAGAGGAACCCATCAACTGAGCAAGAGCTAAACACATTATGATATATTAATGTAGTGGACTATTATTTATTGTGCTATAAAATATGATGAAAGGGATGGTTTCTGAGAAATCTGGGAAGACTTATATGAAATGATAAAGAATAAAGTGAACAAAACCAAGAAAAAAATTTATACAGCAGCAACAACATTGTAAGAAGCAAAAAACTTTTAAAGACTCATAGACTGCTAATCAATGCAGTGACTAACCACAACTACAGAGCGCCAATGATTAATCATGCTACCCACCAGGTTATTGAAATATGTTTTCAAAATGTACAGAAGAGGGCAGAAGAAAACCCAAAATCCCCAATACAGAAGGACAACTTTAAAAGTAACATGATGAATTTATTATATGTAAAAAGGGGGAAAAGCTGCATATAATAAAGATTTAAAGTTTCTTCTACAACTCTCCTCTGTTCTGCTATGTATACAGAAGGGTTCATTTTAAGTTTAGAATTTTTTAAATGAGGAAAAAGTAAAAATAGAACAGGGTAAATGAGAAGCAAGAGGCACCATGGAAAGAACCCTGGAAAGAACTGCCATGTTAAATTTAATATACACTTTTAAAAACTGCACATAAAATTTCAGACTTTCAGACAAAATTGTCTATTCTGATCATTTTTGTTTATTGAAATATTTATGTTTGTTGGCATCTGTTAAACTTATAATAAAAATATTTTTTTAAAAACTTTAGTTTGAGAGTCAGAAACTTGGGATCTGTTCCAGACTCTGCTACTGACTAGTTAGCCTTGTGACTTTGACTCAGTTTCTTTCCCTTTCTGAACCTCAGTTTCCCTATCTGTAAAATGATGGCTTGGCCTAGATCATCTCTGAGGTCCTTACCAACTCTGATCCCTGAGAAATCTATATCTTACTATGCCCACTGTGCCTCCTTTCTTCACTATTGCAAATTCCAGGATAACAAGGTCACTTCCCCCAAGGTTTCTATGACTTCTATGCCACCACTTAAAATAATATATTTATTTTAAATTTTTTAAAAAATATTTAATTTGAAGTTATTTATGCCTCCTTGCTTTTTTGTAGCTGAGAACTAATTATGTTCCCTGAGCTAATGTCTCTCCTGGGGAGAATGAGGGTGTGGTCAGCCACCCAGTTCTGTCCTAAAAGACCGGGCTGCAGCTTGATTAAATAATTATATGGCATATATTGTGTAATCATGTTATCTCAAGGAGAAAGAAACTTCTGAAACAGCATATCACATTTCCCCAGGCCAAAAAAAAAGGAAAAAACCCAACCCTAGTAATGACATATGTGCCACCAAATATTGTAGGGGGAGGAAAGGGGGGTGCATTTACTCATTTTTTATTTAGTTGTATCTATTTATATATGTACTTATTTTCCCTCTCATTGGTCAATGGGCATTTATTAAGACCCTACTATATGCCAAGCACTATGTTAAATGCTGGATTAGAATGTAAGCACCTTGTGAATAGGGATTGTTTCATTCTTTGTATTTATATATGCAGTTCCTAGCATCCATAGGCACTTAATAAACACTTGCTGACTGGGGAGTGTGGATGTGTCTGTCTATCAATATTCTACTTCTATTATGTCACTTCTACAAGTGACAGCCATGAACTTATAAAACTAAGGGAAAAAAAAGTTTAAATCTAGAAGGAAATAAGAATCCTTTATGATGGAAAATGCTATCCACATCCAAGAGAAAGAACTATGGAGTCTGAATGCAGATTAAAGCATACTGTTTTCTCTTTTTTATTGTGGTTTTTCCCTTTTGTTCTGATTCTTCTTTCACATGACTAATGTGGAAATAGATTTAATATGATTGTACATGTATAGCCTATCTCAGATTACTTGCCATCTTGGGGAGGAGGGAAGGAAGGGAGGGAGAAAAATTTGGAACTCCTACACCTGTTCACAAGTCATAGCCTGAAGTTTTTTCCCTGGATTAAAGTTGTCTTCCTCAGTATTGCTCTATCTGTTTGGAATTGATCTCACTCAAGTTCCACCTTCTTATTGGGATTACTACCACATAGGGTTACTATAGACAGTTTTGGAAACAGTCCATTCATTCCCTTCCTGCCCCTCCTCTATTAACAAAACCTTCTTCCATGGACGGTGGCTTCTCAGTGCCTCCTTTGACTCCAGTTTTCTTCCAGGGTCTGCAAGAAGGTTGTTTCTGGCTAGGTCCCCCAGGCCTTTTGGCAGCAGTCACCTCTGTGACAGTCTGATGGCTTCAAAGGGTTTCCCAGACTACAGTAGAAACAAAATCAAGGAATCAAGGAATGTGTGCTCGCTCACAACCATCAGAGACACAAATACTAGAGGAAGTTGGGCTGGAGGTAGTGGGATTCTGAATCCAGAGCTCAGAGGAGCTAGAATGAGATGTACCTTGGATACTGAGTTATTTCAGTTGTTCCTTCAAATTTTTTTCACAAATACACCCCGTTTCTATCCTGCTTTACTCCAAGTCACAGACTTCTCAAAGGATCATAGAATTTAGAGCCAAGAGGGGCCTTACAGACCATCTGGTCTATTTCCTATTTTTTATAGATAAAGAAAAGAAGACCCAGAGAGGGAAACTTCCTTTTCTCTCCTGCACTCTCTTCCTTCTCCTTTCTCTCTCCTATCTCCTTTTATCCATTTCTTCCTCTCATCCTACTCCCCTTCTTTATGACCTGTCCTCTTCTTCTCTGTGTCCTTTTTCCTAGGTCCTCTGCCCAAACAAGGCCTAGATTTTACATCAGAAGACCTGAGATAAAATCAAGTCTCTGTAATTTGCTATATTTATAACTTTGGATGGGCAGCTAGGTGGTGAAATAGATAGAGCACTGGGCCTGAGTCAGAAAGACTCATCTTTCCAATTTCAAATCTGGCCTCAAACACTTAGTTGTGCAATTCTGTGCAGTCAATTAATCCTGTTTGCCTCAGTTTCCTTATCTGTCAAATGAACTGGAGAAGAATATGGCAAACCATCCCTGGCGTCTTTGCCAAGAAAACCCCAAATGGGGTCACAAAGAGTCAGATACAACTGAAATGACTGAAAAACAACAATTTTCTTCCCTGGGCCTTGGTTTCCTCATTTGTTAAATAAAGGAACTGGACTAGATGATCTTTAAGGTCCCTTCCAGCTCTAAGTTTCTACAAGTAGCAGAACCAAAAAATGTAAACCCAAGTTCTTTAACTCTAAATGTAAGGCACTTCCAACCATACCACACCACGTCTCTTTGTGGCCAGGATATACTCATGTCAACCATGTTACCTTAACACCCATATTTCAAGTACCAATACCTACAGGGCCAATCTTAGCCCTAAAGCCACTTAAATTGATTCACAAATTCCATTCAATTCAATAATCATTGATATATTTATATGTATTTATTTATTATTATATATTATTGTATATTTATACACATATTTTATCATACATTTATCATGTTTTATTTGTTTATATTATTTTTTTATATTTTATATTATTTATTATACATTTACATTAGATTTACTTTATAATATATTTAAGTTATATTTTTTATTTTTTATATGTGTATATTACCAATCATTTATGTATTACAACAAACCCTCCAAAGCTCAATCACTGCCAGCAGCAGGGAAGGAAAGCTGAAGGGAACCTCTCTTCTGATTGGTCTCCTTGAACACTGGCTTTCATTTTTGCTCCCTTTCTCACCCAACTGAGGAGCAAGGGGTGGTAAGGGAGCTCTGGGGTTGGAATGAAGCATTTCTTGCACCATCCCTAGCTTCACTGACCCTAAAACAATCAGTAAAACAGGTATTTGACCAGAAATGATGGTTTAAAATCCCTCTAGGTACTATCATTACTTTTTATCTTGGTTGAAGTAGCAGGGGTAATTCAGGAAAGGGGAGCAAGACAGAGGACACTTTCATTGAAATAAATCACTTTCAGGGGAAGGAGAAGTCACCTTATTCTCTAAGAAAGAACCACAAATATGATTTCCTCACATGTAGTAATGAGGACATCAGTGCTTTTTTGATTTCACCATAGACTGCTCCCCAAGTGTGACATCAAAAATGAGAATGGTGCCACACAATGCTGACCTAGGACCTGTAGAGAATTTAAGTGAGACAAGAGTTGAATCCATGCTCTCAGACCATTCCTATTCAAAGTCAATACAAACAGTTGAAAAGGAAAAAATTCAATTACCTGCTTATTTTGCATCTGTTATCTTCCCCTAAAAAAAGTTTCATTAAAAAATGTTTTAAATAAAAACATAAAATGATCAACTTGGATAAATCGAAGTGAATAAAGTGGAGAAGCAGACGGGCTAATGAGGAGTTAAATTTGAGTCTCTGGGTCCAAACTCATTAGGCCAATTCCTCTGGCTCATATCAATATGCCACTTCATTCACATGGCTGCTCTCCCTGTTACCTATGGGCAGCATGGCCTGATCAATCTCATTACAATGAAGCCCAAATTCATTAATACTGATTAGCCTCTTATTGTAAAGGGTTGTGTAATCAAAGGGCCATTAAAATAAAGTGCTAGGGAGGAGAGAGAAGGGGAAAGAGGGAGGAGAAAGGAGAAGAAAAGGAGAGGGCCATAGGATTTGTGAGTTGGAAGAAGCCTAAGGAATCATACAATAGGGAGCCCTCTCACTATACAAAAGAGGAAACTGAGGCAGTGAAACAGGAGATCACTTTTCTAAAATCATACAGGTAAGTAACAGAACCAGGATCCAGAGTTCTTTGAGAGAAAAGAAGAGAAGGCATGAAGAAGATGAGAAAGAAGAAAAAAGATGAAGTAGGGAAGGAAAGGGAGTGATAGAAAGGAGAAGAGGAAAAAAAGTGTAGAGGGAGAAAGTGGAAGAAATGGATTACTAAACCAGTAGGCTAGGGGAATGGTGTAGATATGGTTTACTTTGATTTAAGTAAGATTTTTTCAAGTTTAATCTGCATTATTAATATTTTCTCTACCACTTTCTATTTATAATCCAGTTTTATTTTATTTTCAGTTCTGTATTCTCTCTCTCCCCACTCTGACCCCTACCCATTGAGAAGGGAAGGAAAATAAAATCGATGAAAAATATCTATAACCATGCAAAACAAATTCCTTCATTAGCCATGGGAAAAGAGGAAGGAGGGAAGGAAGGAGGGAAGGAAGGCAGGCAGGAAGGAAGGAAGAGAAGAAAACATTTTCCATCTGTATTGAGTCTTTTAGCTCTCTATCTGGAGATGGAGAATATATTTTATAATGAGTCTTTTGGAATTGTGGAAGGTCATTTGTATTGATCAAAGTTACTAAGTCTTTCAAAGTTGATTATCTTTACAATATTACTTTTATTATGTAGATTTTTCTCCTAGGTGTATGCTCACTTAACTGCATCAATTCATATAAGCCTTCCCAGGATTTTCTGAAACTTTCCCCTTCATCATTTCTTATACCTATATAGCACAATAGTATTACATCACATTAATGTACCATAACTTGTTCACTCCATTCTCCAGTTGATAGGCATCCCCTCATTTTCCAATTCTTTGCCACCACAAAAAGCTTTAGCTGCAGTTCCAGACTCAAAGCACAATTGCTAATGGTTCCATGCCAACATTCCAGTGGAATGCTTGATCCTTTTCTGTCTAGCATTTTTATCAATGATCTGCTCATTAAATTTGCAAGTGACATAAAATACAGAGGATAGCTAACACAATGGATGACTAAGTCAAGATTCAAAAAAAACTTTAATGCACTAGAACCTTGGGCTAACCTAATGGGATGAAATTCAATAGGGAATAACAGACAAATGTAGAATCTTATGCTTGAGGACAAAAATCAAATTCAAAAGTATAAGATGGGAGAGGCATAGTTAGTAGTTTGCTTGAAAAGGATCTGGAACATACGTGTGTGTGTGTGTTTAGCTAGCTCAATGTGATGTGGCAGTCCCAAAAAACCCAAGTAATGTTGAGTTGCAATGAAAGAGATATAGTAGCTTCCAGCAATGAGAAAAGAATAGATGCTCTGATCTCTACCCTCATCAAATCTCATCTGGAGTATCAAGCTCAGTTCTGAATGCCAGAGTCTTAAGAAGGACATGGATAGGCTGAAGAATGTCCAAAGAGGAGAAACCAGGATGGTGAAGGGCCTTTTCATTTTGCCTCAGAGGACAGAACTGAGAGCAATGGGCAGAAGCTGCAAAGAGGCAAATTTAAATTATCTAAAATTGCAGCTGGCCACAAGAGGAATTAGGGGTGATGAGATGGCATAGCAGATAGAGTGCCAGGCCTGGAATCAGAAAGACACATATCCATGAGTTCAAATCCAGCCTCAGAAGTTTGCTAGCTATATGACATTGGGCAAGTCACTTAACTCACTCTGCTTCAATTTCCCCATCTGTAAAATGGACTGCAGAAAGAAATGGCAAACCACTTCTTTGCCAAGAAAACCCCAAATGGGGTCACAAAGAGTAGGACACAAGTGGAAAACAACTCAACCATAACAAAAGTGGAACAATAAGCTGCTTTGAGCAGAGCTGGGATTGCCTTCCTTGGAAACCTTGTAGGTTAAACAAACACTTTCCATCGTAGTGGAATTCCTTTCATCTATGGGTTGGACCAAGTGGCCACTAAGGCTCCTTCCAACTCTAAAATGCCATGATTTTGGGGGGCATTTTCATGATTCATTGACTGTTCATGATAGAAAAAGTTAAGCAGGGGTAAGGAATGGATTCTCCTTTGTTAGAAGAAAGGCCTTTTCTAGTCTGGGCTAAGTAAAAATTTGATTTCTTGAGCCCTTCACTCCTGTTCCCAGCTGTGTATTTGGATGCCCTGTAGGAGATACACAAGAAAAATGCCAAATGACCTTGCCCTCGGAGAGCTTATAATCTAATTATAGTAAAATAAGAAAGTTAGCGGAAATGAGACTGGTCACAGTACCTTGTATAGTTCTGTGTGCGACTACCTGAGTGTCCTCAGGCACAGGACACTTTGGGGGTTTCAGAAAGGCAGATCAATATGGACTGGGGTAGACAGGGAAGATTTCCTGGAAAGGGAGCAGCTTGGTTTTGAGTCCTAAAGGATAGGTAAAATTTGAATAGTCAGAGGATGAGGAAGAGGAAGCAAAAGTGCAGAGAAAAGAATGAGCTCAACTTATAAGGAATTCCCTTCTAAGTCCTCACATGTGGCCTTTTGACTGAGTCCAAGGGTTACAGAACAGATCCTTTTATTAAGGGGATTTGTTCTGTGAAGTTTGGATTCAGTCAAAGGGCTGAGCTTGAGGCCCCAGAGGGCTACATGTAGTTCCCTACCCCTAGTTCAGATCCCTGATTTATTTTATAAGAGTGTAGAACTCCTAGTAATGAGGTTCCCACTACTGAAGCAAAGCAACTTATAATCTGAGAGAGTTACCTAGAGCATTGAGAGATTGTTACAGGCCACATGACCAGTATGTTCCAGAGGTGCTTTTTCAGCCCAGGTCTTCCTGACTCCCAAGCCATCTCACTAAGCAACACTGCCTGAAATTCACAAGTGATCACAGGATCACTGGTTCAGAGCTGAAGAGAACCCTTGTTTTACAAATGCAGAAACTGAGGCCTAGAGAGCTGAAATTACTTCTGCAAAGTGACATAGCTAGAAAGTGGAAAAGTTGGGAATTTGAACCTAGTCTTTCTAACTCCAAATCTAGCATTCTTTCCACTACGCCATGCTGCCTTGCTCATATATTCATTTCATATGCATTTAATTTAATCTATTTTCCAAAACAACTCTAGTTCCAAAACATGTGGATCCAGGTTCACCTTTGAAGCTTCAATTAATCCCCCTATGCCTCTTTTTTCATTTTGTCCTTACACATATAACTCTGGGAACTTCTAAGATCTAGGTATTCCATGGTTCACCATGCTAAGAGAGTAAGGATCAACATGGAAACAATAAAATGTTTATTCAAAACACAAATGGGAGTAGAAGGCAATCACCAACTACCCTACTCCCACTGAGTAGAACTCATTCATCTACCCTCCCCAGCAGAGCAATTAGAACTCCACAAACTCAGGACTCCAATAAGAAAGTCCTATCTCCAGTATTCTTCCTCTTCTGGAAGCAGCCATTGCTTTCCCTTCTTCCAGATGCCCCTTGGATCTCTTCCTCCCTCTGCCCAGAAATCTGCCTCTTTTTACTAACTGACAGCATTATCATGAGAAATAGCTTCCTTGTTCTTCCCCAATGAATGTTAGCCTTCTAGTCCCAGGCATCTTGGGAAATGTAGTGCTTTCCCTATCTGGCATGCCTGTTATGTAATGTACACATTTGGACACAAGCATACATTCTATATAGACAATACACATTTGTGTGAATAATATTATACCAAATATAACACATATCTAATTTTGCACTTTAAAAACCTAATAGGGATTCTATAATATTTGCACAGGTCCAGCATGAGCTATGGGAGTACACCATCTTCTCAGATGAAGTATCATATTGACAAAGTATTATAGAAGTGAGGGTGAGTGGGTCTATCACTCACATTTAGAGAGTTAGAAAACACTTCTCCTTGCTCATTTGTAACTTTCTGATAGCTTCTCCTCCTCTCCTGCTGAAGCAGCATGTTTGAGCAAAAGTCCCTCCCTGCATCCACATACCTGCAAAGTCAGCGGGAGGACTGAAGAATTTGTCCAGATTATTCTTGCCCCATACCCCTGTGTTCATATATCTAGTCAGTGAGCCCCAAATGCTCTTTCCATTTAGATTTTTTGGATAATTGATGCCCTTTTCTCTTCCCTTTACCTAAAAGGATGGGCCTTTGCCCAGAAAGATGTGTATGGTAGACAGTCCAGAAGACCTGAGTTCCAGGGCAGTTTTACTGCCCCTTACCTCCAGCTTCCTAGCCTTTCTTTCTACATTGTACTATCCTGTGAATCCATAGGCCCTAGGCTTTGTGCACCATGGAACCTCCTCTGACCCTGTCCATTCCTGGACCTAGTCTGAGAAGGGAGTAAATGTGGGTAAGCAATCTTCCAGCTGAGCTACTCAGAGCAGAGACACTGGACATGGCCTAACCAGGCACTAGGGGTACTGGGCTCCCTGCTGAATGTCTACTTGGTTGGCAGCAGGTGTCACGCAGCATCCCCAGGGCAACCATAGCTGGACCCCACCCAAACTCAGAATTGGACGACTAGATGAGAAACATCTGGTCAGGTTCAAGGCCTTTTGTCCAGTCACACCCAGAGATGACCAGTGTTGAGGCTGGAAATTTGGACAGTAATAAGCAGTGGTTGGCAGAAGTGTAAATTAGCCAGGTAGTAGACATCATATCCTTGGACAGGAAGGCCCTTCCTACCTGTCCATCTCTCCAAGACATCACTGTTCTCACTTCTCATTCATCCTTTCCGCAGACTATCCCAAATTGCCAAACCTGACAACAGACAGCAGTTTCTAGATTCAAGAGTTACTCCTTCTGAAGGAACTTGACTTTCTCCTGTATCATAAATTCTTAATCTTTGCTGTGTCACGAATTCCTCTGGTGATCTGGTAAAGCCTGTAGACCCCTTCTCATTTTTTAAATGCATAAAAAATAAAATGAAACAAGAGAATTACAAAGAAAGCCAGTTTCATCGAAATGCAGATATTGATAGCCTATATCACATTGCATATTGTCGTGGGGAAGAGGGATGGAGGAAGGGAGAAAAAAATTGAAACTCAAAATCTTATAAAAGTGAATGTTGAAAACTAAAAATATTAAATTAAAAAAGAAATACAGATATTGATTAAAAATGTATGGATCATAGTCTAAGAATCCTTATCCTATATAGTTGCAACCCCCCCTCTGGCTTTCCTAAGACTGAAGGACCCAATTTTGCCCCCGTTCATCAGTATTTGATTCAGCCAAATCTAGCATTTCCTCTTTTTTTATATAACAACTAAATTGGGTAGATGGGGATGGAGAAATCACATCTTCTCTGTAATCTTATATTTTAAGTGTCCAGGAGACAGGATTAAACTCAAGCTAGGGCTACTCTCCCAGTGAAAGAGTCAGACTGTGGGGTGGGATGCTCAGTCAGGGAAGGAAAGGCCAAGGACGTCAGCAGCTCATGGATGAATCTGTCCAGTATCTTGTCCCAGAGCCAACAGAAATCCCCTGACACAGAGGAGAGCTGGCTCCTGTTCATCTCCCTTTTTCCACCACCATTGCCCACCCTCTGCCTAGATTCAGAGGTACCTTCATAGTCAGAGAACTGACACTCTCAAATTTCATAAAGTGAAACACTCAGGCCCCCAAGAGCCCTGCAGAGCTCTAGAGGCAAGCCAGTAGCCTAAAATATCTGTGGTTTCTGAAGGAACATAATCTTCAGGAGAACAAGAGAGGTACCAAAGAGAAGAGGGAGAAAGGATTTGTTTTAAGTGGCTTCCTGCTCTTGGGAGTTTCCCTGATGCTATCAGAAAGGTACCTTTTGTGCCCTAGGGTATTTTTTTGCTCTAGGAAATGGCCCTTTCCTAGCATCTCTGGAGGGCTGTCTTAATAACAAATCAAACAATAAAATAAAATATATTTTTAAAAAAACAGTAAATCAGCTTCTCTCCTTCATTCTGTTCATCAGCCTGTGAGAGCTGACCAGAACTTTCAACAATGCTGCCCCCACCCCTAGCCGGTCCTGCCAAATACAGGATGGAGAACTGTAACTCCCAGGCTCCTCCAATCTTTAAGCTGCTCCAACTGAACTGCCCTGCTCCCACCTCCGTCAAGCCTAGAAGCCCCTCCCAGATGCCAACTTCCCAAGATGTGGTCAAGTTGGTGGCAGCATCCCCAGGGCAACCATAGCTGGACCCCACCCAAACTCAGAATTGGACGACTAGATGGGAAACATCTGGTCAGGTTCAAGGCCTTTTGTCCAGTCACACCCAGAGATGACCAGTGTTGAGGCTGGAAATTTGGACAGTAATAAACAATAAAATCAGAAAGCAGTTGACTTCTCTTCCCTTTTGGTAACCATAGAATGAACAGCTCTGGCTGTTGCCAGAGCTAGGGTTACACAGGCAATATTTACAATGATAAAGAGATTAATAGGGGAACATGATGATCAGCCACCAGAGATTCAACTCAATTCACTAAATAGTAAGAGCCTGTCCTCTGTGCTAAGTATTATAATTACAAAGGTAAAAATAACATCATCCACAATGAACAGCCCCTGCCCTGAAGGAGCTTACTCTCTACCAGGAGATGCTAAGTACAGACAAAAAAGTAAAGACAAAATAATTTGAAAAAGAAGCAAGCACTAACAAGTGAAGGTATGGAAAGAGCTTCAAGAAGCCGTAACACCAGAGCTAATTCTAGGAAGAAGTTAAGGATTCTGGAAAGGAGGGGAGGATTAGGAGAGACCGCATCCAAACATGGATCCCAGAGATGGAAATGAAATGCCAGGTTTACCAATATTTCATCTGATCCTCACAACAACCCTAGAAGATAGGAATATTATTTTCCTTATTTTAAAGATGGAGAAACTCTCCTATAGCTATTATCTGGGGCTGAATTTGAACTCATATCCTCCTGACTCCAGGCCCAGGGCTCTATCCACTATATCCCCTGTTTGTCTTCTCGCCTAACAGAAGAAAGAGCAGATTTATTCTGAGTGGCCCATGAAGAGAAAACTAGGACAATAGAGTAGAAGTTATAAGCATTTCAATATAAGAAATAATTTCTTAACAAGTGGAGTTATCCAGTTACCCTGAGAAGTAATGAGCTTCCTATCAGTGGAAGTATTTGAGTAGAATCTGGATATCCATCTGTCAGGGAGAATCCATAGTTTAAGTAAGGAGTAGGATGGGCTACCTTTCCCTTCTAACTCTAATTTTCTCCCATTCTAATCTATGGCTTTAATTATTAGCTCTTGCCAAGTATAACTGTTGGCTTTCTCTTAAGTTTGAAGGGTTTAGCTAAAGTGAATGTTAAATGTCAATGTGTTGTTTGACCACAGAGTCCTCAGGAAATAGTTCTGTTTGCATCAGTAGAACCGCAAATGTATAGGTTGGGCCAAAGCTACACACACACACACACACACACACACACACACACACACACACACACACGGGCTCCTGGAAGGAGAAGAGAATCCCCGGAACCCCTGTAGTATGATGGGGCAGTAACTATGCCAGGAGCAGAACAGAAGTCTACACATAGCATTTCTCAGTTTTACCAAGGCCTTTGAGACTGTCGGTCATGAGGGCTTGTGGAAGATCATGGCAAAATTTGGTTGTCTGGAGAAGCTCACCAGTAACATATGCTAATTTCATGGCAGCATCCTTGCCTGGGTTCTGGATAATGGACAATACTCTCCTCTTGCACTTTCCCAGTCACCGATGGAGTGAAACAGGCTTGTGTGCTTGCTCCCAAGCTTTTTGGCATGATATTTTAAGTGATGATGTCTGACACCTTCGGTAAGGATGGAAACAGCTTCAAAACCAGCTACCACACTGACAGTAAATTACATAATTTGAAAAGGCTATAAGGCAAGACTAAAGTTGGGAGAGTTGGTGCACAAGTTTTTGTTTGCAGA
Source organism: Potorous gilbertii (assembly GCA_028658325.1). Lineage (NCBI taxonomy): Eukaryota > Metazoa > Chordata > Mammalia > Diprotodontia > Potoroidae > Potorous > Potorous gilbertii. The sequence goes on from CM053769.1 coordinate 349,949,897, forward strand.
TGATTGCACTCAGTACTGCCTCTGAGACTGAAATGCAGCAAAGTCTGGATCGATTCTCTAACCACTTGTGCTAATTTTGGACTTACAATTAATTCCAAGAAAACAAAGGTTCTTCCCCAGTCAACATACATACATGGAACCATCCATTACAGCAAATGGCAGTATATTTTCTAAGGATGTACACATAGATGATGAGGTTGACACACACATTTCTAGAGCTAGCTCTGTGTTGGGAAGTTCCAAAGGAAAGTGTGAGAAAGAAGTCTTGAACTGCCTACCATACTGAAGGTCTACAGAGCCAGTGTGCTGACCTCATTGTTGTATGCCAGTGAAACCTGGACAATATACCAGCACCATGCCAGGAAACTGAATTGCTTCCATTTGAATTGTCTTAGGAAGATTCTGAAGATCACCTGACAAGATAAGGTACCAGACACAGGTCTTTTTTCAAGCTCACCTACTAAGCATTCAAACTACTACAGAGAGCACAACTCCAATGGGCTGGCCACATTGTTTGAATGCCAAACTATCTTGCAGAGAATTCTCACATGGAGGTCAGAAGAAGAAATACAGAGACACTCTCAAGATGTCTCAGAAGAACTTTGGAATCTATTGGGAGACACAGGAGACACTGGGACAAAACCACCAAGCACAGGGTGACTGCACACAAAAGGCATCATGCTCTATGAGCACAGAAGAATTGCAGTAGCTTAAAAGAAATGTGAGATGCATGAATTTAGAGACATTTCCATTCCAAATGTTCACAACGACTATTTGTGCCCAACTTGTGGTAGAGCCTTCTGAGATCATATTGGCCTGAGAAGCTACAGTCAGACACACTGTACCTAGACCCCAACATAGTGATGCCACTTCTGTCCTCTTCCAGCACCAAGGATAACAACCAAACCAGCAATGCCTTCAGACTCAGAAACAGAAGGGTGGAGGAATTGATGAAGGAGCCTCATGAGGCTATTGACAATAGCAGCCCAAGGATGACTTCTTTCCCATCAAGATAGCAAGGAAGCACCACCAAGAGGCTAGGGGAGCCTCTGCTTCTCTGAGTCCAGGTTATGGGTACAGAGAGAACCTCTGAACATTCATCCCTACTGTTTGAATAAACTGAGTTCATCACGGAGAAGGACAAAGCCAGAGAGGACCTTAGAGGGTAGATATCAGAGCAAGGGGGAAAAGATCTTAGTCTATTTTATAGAAAAGGAAATCAAGGCTGAGAGAGCCTTGCTAACTAACTAACCCAAGGCAAACCCCAATTGCCCATCCTATAACTGGGTCCACTCTTTCTTCCCTGCTTCCACTCTATTAGATGGACATCTCCCAAGACAAAAGTCAGGAGGCTGTGAAACCCTTATAACCTTATAGGGCCATGCTGGCCCTATAAGAAAGAGGTACCTAGCTCTGGCCGCAGAGTTCTAATCCCTTGGGCACAGAGACAGGCCGGAGAGAAAAAAAAATTCCCTATTTCATGTTTCTCCCTTTTATCCCAATATGTTTCAAAGAAACCCCTGCAGAATTCTTTCTAGACCACATAGCCCCTTCTTTGTTATTTGAGGCCAGGGAGCTTTGGCCTGCTCAGCCCCTAACCCAGAGCCAGGTGGACAACCCGGCTATTGGAAAGAGCAATAGCACCACCTAGTGTGGACAGCAGGATACAAGAGCCCCAGTGGTCAGTGCATAGGTTTTAGACCTAGGAGGTACCTTAAAGCTTCACTAGGCCAATCCCCTCATTTTCAGAGAAGGAAACTGAGATTCAGAGGGGCTGTGCCCTGCCTGATCTCACATAACTAGTAAATAGAAGAGTCAGAATGTGAACATAGATTCACCTGATTCAATTTTAAGTGTACAAGTCCCTGGGGAAGGAATTCCATGGCAGTATGGGATAAACCCATAGGGGCAAAGACTATATATGCTGGTGCAATATGTGACGTGAAGGACACCTCCTTTAACAAAAGGGGTCCTTTAGTGTCCTGTCAAAGCAGGAACTGAAATTCATCAGTATTTTTCTTTGTAGTAAGACATCTTTTGTGCTCTGATCCAATGGGTAAATGAAGGCATTCATTGAGTTCTTACTATATACCAAATTGGGGCAGCTAGGTGGCACAACAGCAGAGTACCAGACCTGGAGTCAGGAAGAATCATCTTTCTAAGTTCAAATCCAGCCTCAGACACTTACCAGGTGTGTGACTCTGGGCAAGTCACTTCACCCTGTTTGAGCTGAAGAAGAAAATGGGAAACCCGCTCCAAAGCTTTGGCAGAAAAACTCCAAATAGAGTCATGAAGAGTCAGATACAACTGAAACTGCTGATCAGTAACAACGTACCAAGCATTGTGCTAAGCCCTAAAAACACAGACAGAAAAAAGAAGACAGTCTACTCTCAAGAAGTTCACATTCTGTTTGAGAGATAATGCATATAGAATGGTTCAGTTGCAGGACCGCCTACCATTCCAGGGTGAGAGATGAAAGCTTAGAGTCAGTAATGTTGCAGGGCAAGAGTGAGTAGCCTATGACCCACAAATCCAGTGATCCACTTGTTTTCTACGGTCAGTGAGCAAAGAACAGTTTTTATATTTTATTTTAAAATGTAAAAACCATTCTTAGCTCATGTACAAAAACAGGATTTGACTGGCAGGCCTGTGTAGGGGGACCCTGAGGGTGGGATGGTGGATGAGGGAAGGCACTGAGGATAAATTCCACCAATGCCCCCACTGTGCCTGAACATGTTTCTAGCACCAGAACCTGGCAACCAGTCCAGCCAAGGGCCTAGAAGTCAGTCAGTCAATAAGACTTATTAAGTACGTGCTACTAGCCAGGCATTGCTCTAAGCTCTGAGGATGCAAAGAAAGACAAAAGATGGCCCCTGCCTTCAAGGAGCTCACAATCTAATGGGAGAGATGACAAGCAAACAAATATGTCCAAAAACTCTATATACAGGATAAATGCGAAATAATTAAGAAAAGGAAATCACTAGAGTTCAGAAGGACTGAGAAAGGGAAGGTGGAAATTTAGTTGGGATTTGAAGGAAGCCAGGGATGCCAAGAGGCAGGAGTGAGGAGGGAAATCATTCCAGTCACAAGGAATAGCCAGAGAAGGAAAGTCTTGTTCATGGAACAGCAAAGAGACTTGTGTTACTGGTTGAAAGAGTGGGGGGTGGGGAGGGGGTTGTAAGGTGTAAGAAGACTTGAAGGGTAGGAAGGTTAGGGAGGGGGTAGGTTATGAAGGGTTTTGAATGCCAAACAGAGAATTTCCTATTTGATCCTGGAAGTGTTAAGGAGCCACTGGAATTTACTGAGTATGATGGTGACATGGTCGAACTCAAAACCACTCAGAAAGTAAACTGAGCATGTCTTCATGAGAGAATAATCCTCCACAGTATCCAAAGTGCACATTCCTTCATTACTCTGAACCTTAGTTTCCTCATTTTCTCCCCATAGCTCAGACTCTCTTACAGTAGTCCCTTAGACACACACACACACATACATACATACACATATACACAAAAGGACAGGACCCATTCTCAGGATCAGAAAGTACCCATTGTAGCACAAACATCTCCATTCAGATCTTGTAGGAATCTTTCTTCTCTTCACCTCTATCCTGACCAGGTATTTTCCCTCTTTTTCCATTGAGACAGTGTCTAAAGTTTGATATCTAGGATTTCCTGATGTAGAGTCTGAAGACCAATAAATAGGAAACAATTGAAGTATTACCTCATTAATACACTCACACAATGTCTGAACTAAAACATAGAACCTTAGAACAGGAGTGGGGAACCTATTACCTCAAGACCACATGTAGTCCTCAAGTACGGCCCTTCGACAGAATCCAAACTTCACAGAACAAATTCCACATAGGAAGGCAGCGTGGGGCAATGGACAAGGTCAAGGCTCTGCAGTCTGATTTCAAACCCTGCCTCTGATACCTACTGCCTGTGAGTAAGTAGTACTCGCCCTGGGTAACTACCCTGGCCTTTGTTTCCCTCATCTATAAAATGAGAAGGTTGGGCTAGCCAACCTCAAAATTCATGGCTATTTCTAGATTCTGTCCCAGGATCTGGAATAAAAAGGCAAAAATGAAGTTGCAGAGAACTTTTACAAAATAAATGTGAGATAGTGGCAGTGGAGGTGGAGTGGGGAGGAAGGAGCATTAGTATCTGGGTGAATTAGGAAAGACTTCTTAGAGGAAGTAGCTCTTGAGCTAAGTCTTAAGGAAAACAGAGGGTCATAAAATGTAAAATTGAGAGGGAGTGCATTCCAGGCACAGGGGACAGTCAGCAAGAAGAAGGAGGTTTGGCTGAACTATAGAGCAGAGGTCTACAGAGTCGGGGCTTGTGGTGCCCTGCAGCACTGTGGAGTGACACCAAGGCATCTGTGGATTAACCCAACAGGGTATATGATCAACCAGTTAACAGGTGGGAAGATGGGCCCCATCTCATCCTACCCCTTCTAGCCAATTGTGAGCTTGTCTCCAACATAGCTGCCCCACCCCTCCCTACATCCATACTGTACTCCATGCCCTCCCATCTCTGGACTCCTATGTGGCTACCCTGGGCTTGGTTCCCTCTGGGCAGTCACAACCTAACCCAGCCCAGACACCAGCAGCAGTAAAATTCCCTACCCTTTCTGCATCTCCCCATAGCCAGTCCAAGGTGGGCTCTGCATTCCCAGGCAGTAGTTATTGAGTAACCCATGCTTTTTCATTCTTCAGCGAGTGTGTCATAGGATGAGCAGGAATGGCTGGATAATGACCACATTATCTTTCTCTCCAAATCTACCCTTTTTTGAACTTTTCAATTTCCCTCAAAGGCATCATAGTTTCTTTTTCAGCCTCCTTATCATCCTTGATTCTTCACTCATCTGAAACCGCACTTTTCAAAATTATTAGTGATCTCTTAATTGACAGATCCAATGGTTTTTCTCAATCCTCTTCCTTCTTGGCCTCCAAACACTGTTGACCACTTTCTCCTCCCAGATAATCTCTTATTCCTGGGTTTTTGTGATGCAACTCTCTCCTAGTTCTCTCCCTCCCTGTCTGACCTTCTCAGTCTCTTCTATCAGATCATCATCTATATTACTCCTCATCTAATGGTGGATATACCGGTTCTCTCTAGAGCTTTTTCTTCTCTCTGTATGCTCTCTCACTTGGTGACTTCATCACCTGTCATGAACTCCATTTTTTAAAATTTCAATTGATAAAAATCTACTTTCTCTCCCTCCCACATTCTCCCAAAAACAAAATTCTCCTAATAGATATGCATAGCAAAGCAAAGAAGATCCCCAAATGGGCTATGTCCAAAGACATATGAGAGGGGAGGGGAAGGGAGGGGAAGAATGGATGGTTAGATAGACGGATAAATAGATAAAAAGATAATTCTAATTGTGTTCCATCAACTCTCTTTCAGGAGGTCCAGGCTTCTCTAAAACTTACCCCTTTCATCATTTCTTATAGCACAAGAGTATTCCATCATGTACATGTGTGTACACACACAAATATGTATACATATGTGTGGCTCTTGGAAATACATATTCCATAATTTGTTGTCATTCTCTAATTAGTGAAATACCCATATTTCCAGTTCTTTGTCACTACAAAAAGAGCACAGATATGAGTCTTTTTCCATTTTAGTTTATTTTAGGAGGTGTTGCTGGGTCAAAGAGTACACAGAGTCTAGTAACTTTGGAGGCATAGCTCCAAATTCCTTTCCAGAATGACTATTCCGAGCTCCTCCAACAATGCACTAATATGCCTCTTTCACATCTCCTCTAACTTTCGTCATATTTCTTCTTGGTGCACTTTGCCCATCTGATGGGTATGAAGCAGAACCTCAGAGTTGCTCTACTTCACATTTGTTTAATTATTACTGATTTGGAACATTTCCTTCATATGGCTGTTGATAGTTTGGATTTTTTCCCTTGAAAATTGCCTATTCATATACTTTGACCATTTTACCAAGTGGGGAATGGCTCTTGTTCTTAATAAAATTGAGTCAGTTCTTTATATATCTAGGAAATGAGGTCATTATCAAATAAACTTGTTGCAAAGATTTTTCCCATTATCTACTTCTCATGGATTTAATTATCATCTCTGTGATCATCTACATATCTCTCTTCTCTTTCATTACTAAACTCCTTGAGAAGGTTGTCTACACAAAGTCCCTCCACTTTCTCTCCTCACTCTCTCTCTCCTTAACTCTCTGCAGTCTGACTTCCTATCTCACCCTTCCACCAAACCTCCCTCTACCGTTAGCAGTGATCTCTCTTACTTGCCAAATCCAATGGCCTCATCTCAATCTTCATCCTTCTTTACTTCTTTAAAGCACCTGACACTATCCATCACCCTCTTCTCCTTGATACACTCTTCTCTCTAGGTTTTTGTGACTTTGCTCTCCCTTGTTCTCTTCCTATTTGACCATTTCTTTTCTGCCTCCTTTACTGTATCTTCCTCCATATCACTCCCCTACTCTGACAACCCCTGTAGCTCCCTATTGACACTCAGATCAAATATCCTTTCATATTTATATACTTTTTTTAATTTCTATTTTTGCATAAGTTTTATGATTAGCATATAGCAATGCTTGGTGAAGCACTTCTCCCATGTAGTCTATCAGTTAAGATTCTTAGTTTTCATTCAAGCAGTCCAGGTTTAAGTCCAAACAGGAGAACATCTTGAGGAGACAGTGTGTTAGTGTGGATAAAGCTGTTACTTAGTGTCAGAAATGCCTGGGGTTCAAATTCTGCCTCAGAAACTTTTTGTGTGACCCTGGACAAGTCACTTAAACTCTGCCTCAGTTTCCTCATCCATAAAATTAGAGAGTTAGACTCAACTACTTTAAAAGTTCTTTCAAGTTCTATATCTATAATCCTACTTATATATAATATATAAGTGATAAATTATGAGTACATATATGAAATACATACAACATATATTACAGTAGCCTGCTGGTGGGTCTCCATGAATTACATGCTCAAATTATTTTTTTACTGATGCTGTATGTTCAAAAGAAAGTTTGGAAACCTCTATTATAGAATGAGAGGAGAGGAATAGTGTATAATAAAACTGGAAATACAGGTTAGGACTAGGTTGTGAAAGCCTTTAAAGTAGAAAAGAAGAGTTTATATCTGATCCAAGAAATGATAGGGAACTATTGTACTGTATTATTTAAGGGAGTGACGTCAGACCCACCTGCCCTTTAGAGAAATCACATTAGCAGTCAAATAAAAGATGGTTTGGAAATCTCTGACTCTCTGATCCTATTGAATGTCAGAGCTGGAAAGGATTGTTGTGTTCATCCTTTTTTGCCAAAGGGGACCATGCCATCAGAGAAATGATGACACTACTTGCACTTGACTTTGTTTTGAGTGAGGGAAGGCTGTGCAGGTCACCAGCCTCACTTTTCCTCCAGAGCCATCTGACTCCAGAGAACTGATATTCCTCAGGATGACTGGAGATGACCCAGGATGCACTGGGAGACCTTGGGCCCTTTATGCCAAGGTCTTTGCAGGTACTCAGGGTGAGGAAACACCCATTCTTTGAATAGGCCTGTTTAAGTAGCCAGGGTGTGATCCTTTAATGAAGTGAAGAAAAATAAAGACGTCAGGCTGAGTGGAAAACAGCAACAGTTACTCTTGATAATCACTCTCAAGCTAGGAGGGTCTAGAGGAGCTCTGAGGTAGGGCCCCAATGGAATCCCAGTTTCAGACTGCAGTAGGGGGGAGGGGAGGGCAGGGAAGGAAAAGGGAGGAGAGGGGAGAGGAGAGGAGGGGAGGGGAAGGGAGAGGAGGGGAGGGGAAGGGAGGAGAAGGGAGGGGAGGGGAGGGGAGGGGA
>CM053769.1:349975031-349992393 GCA_028658325.1 Potorous gilbertii
GAAATAAGAAATACAGGTAATGGGGTATAGAAATTTATCTTGCCCTACAGAACAAAAGAAAAGATAGGGATAAGGGAAGGGAGGGATGTTAGAAGGGAGGGCAGATTGGTGGTAGGGGTAATTAGAATGCTAGCCATTATGGGGTGGGGGGAAGGGAGAGATAGGGAGAAAATTTGGAACTCAAAATTTTGTGAAAATGAATGTTGAAAATTTAAAATAAATAAATATTTTTTTTAAATGCAACCAAGATTAGGAGAAAAGCAGGAACACTGGGAAAGAATTTTTACAACTAGTGTCTGTGATAAAGGCCTCATATCTGAAAACCTAGTCAAATTTACAAGAATACAATTCATTCCCCAAGTGAGAAATAGTCAACAGATATGAACAGGCAGTTTTCAGAGGAAGTAATTAAAGCTATCTATAATCATATGAAAAAATGTTCTAAATCCCAATTGATTAAAGAGATGCAAATCAAAACAGCTCTGAGGTACCATATCACACCTATCAGAGTGGCTAACATGACAAAACAGGAAGGTGATAAATGTTGGAGAAGATGTGGGAGAGTTACAACACTAATTCTTTGTTGGTAGAGCTGTGAGCTGATTCAGCCATTCTAAAGAGCAATTTGGAACTATGCCCAAAGGGCTACAAAATGTGTATGCCCTTTGACCCAGAAATATCCACTTCTAGGGCTATATCCCAAGGAGATCATAAAAAGGGAAAAGGACCCACATGTACAAAAATATTTATAGCAACTCTTTTTGTGGTAGCCAAGAACTAGGAATCAAGGAAATGCTCATCAATTAGAGAATGATTAAACTAGTTTGTGGTATAGGAATGTAATGGAATACTATTGGGCTATAAGAAATGACAAACAGGCAGACTTCAGAAAAACCTGGAAAGACTTACATGAACTGATGCTGAGTGAAATGAGCAGAACCGGGAAAACATTATCCACAGTAACAGCCACAGCATGTGAGGACTGTTTCTAATAGACTTAACCCTTCAGAGCAATGCAAGGACCTAAAACATTTCCATGGACTCATGATGCAAAATGCCATCCACATCCAGAGAAAGAACTATAGAATCAGAATGAAGCAGACTATTTTCTCTTTGTTGTTTTGTTTTGTTTTTTCTCATGCTTTCTCCTATTGGTTTTAATTCTTCTAGGCAACATGACTAAAGTGAAAATGTATTTAATAAGAATATATGTGTAGAACCCATATAAGATTGCATACCATCGTGGGGAGGGAGGGGAGAAGGAGAGGAAGAAAATTTAGAATTTATGAAAATGAATGTTGAAAACTGAAAAAAATAATTAATTTACAAAAAAAAAGGTCATGGTCTTCAGGTCATCCAGGGTTATTTCCAGTCATCCTAATCTATATCTGGTCACTGGAATCAGATGCCCAGAGGATAAAGTGAGGCTGGTGGCTTTGCACAGCCTTCTCTTACTTAAATCCAATTCACTTGCATGTCATGGCATCACTTCCCTAATGTCATGGTCCTCTTTGAGAATGAAGGACAGAAAACAACTGAGGATCAGAAGTGGTATTGGAAACCTGATCCTCTTACTTCAAGGCAGCTAAGTGGCACAGTGGATAGAGCTCTGGTCTTGGAATCAGAAAGATTCCTCTTTCTGAGTTCAAATCTGACCAACGACTTCAGCCCTGTTACCCTGGGCAAGTCACTTAAACACTGTTTGCCTTAGTTTCTTCATATGCAAAATGAGCTGGAGAAGGAAATAGCAAACCATGACAGTATCTTTGCCAAGAAAATCCCAAATAGGGTCATGAACAGTCAGACATGACTGAAATGACTCAACAACAGACTTATTTCAAAGCTAGTGACTGTTATTTGGATTGTATCATCATGATTCTGTATTCTAATTTTGCATTATATTCGTCTATGAGTATATTATCTCCCTGCAGTAGATTGTAAGCTCCATGAGCTGTCCTTTTTTTACATCTTGGGTCCTCAGTACATAGTAGGTACTCTGAACATAGTAGGTGCTTAATAACTGATTACAGAGGTATAACCCCAGGGAGATATTCTATGAACAGCTGTCTTGATGGGTCAGGGCCCGGGTAAAGAGTGGGTACCCTAAATAATAGGGGTATCTAGCTCACCCAGTCTTTTCTTACTTGGAAGATTGGGAATGAAATTTCTGTTGTATTATTCACAAGATTACTAGTCTATCTTGAGGCAAAATGCTTTCCACATCCAGAGAAAGAACTATGGAACTGGATCGCAGAATGAAGCAGACCCTTTTCTTTTGTATGATGTTTTGTTTTGTTTTATGATTTCTCTCATTCATTTTAATTCTTCTATGCAACATGACTAAGGTGAAAGTGTATTTAATAGGAATATATGTGTAGAACCTATATAAGATTGTACACTGTCTCAGGGAGGGAATACAGAGGGAGGAGGAAAAATCTAAGATATAAACAAATAAAATAATTTAATAAAAAAGATTAATAGTCTATATCATATAGAATATTTCCCAGCACAAATGAACCCTTGGGTGGGCACCTCTCAAAACAGTGATGACATCTGAAAACATTTACAACTTCTGCCCAGGTGAGGTGGCCCACATCCCAAGTGTCATAGGTATAGAACAAGAAAGGGCCATGTCAGAGTATGTAGACAGGCAGGGTAATTAGAGTATAGGACTTGGTACCAGGAAGATCTGGATTAAAATCCACCTCTGGGAAAGGGAATGGACATTTACTGAGCACCTACTGCATGCCCGGTACTGTGCTAAGCACTCTTTACAAATATCACCTCATTTGACCCTCACAACAACCCTGAGAGGTAGGTGCTATTATAATTCCAATTTTGATTCCAGTTTGAGGAAACTGAGGCAGCTAGAGGTTAAATGATTTGTTTAAGGTGATATAGTTGGTAAGTGTCTAAGGCTGGATTTGAATTCTGGTCTTCCTGACGCCAGGTCCAGTGCTCTCTCTACTGCACCATCAGCTGTTTCATCTCTAATTCTTTACTAGCTGCATCACTATAGGCAAGTCACCATCTCTCGATTTCCTCATCCGTAAAATGGGATAATGATACCTGTCGTACCTGCCTCACAGGCTGTAACGTGATAATGTATGTAACTCATAAAACTTTGAAGTCTTAAATGAATGTCGATTATTATGATTTAATCCAGGCACCTCATTTTATAGAGAGGGAAACTCTTAAAGATTGCCAAGTATACAGTTCAGGATTTAAACCGAAGTCTCCCAGCTTCACATCCAAAGTCCTTTCCACTACCCAAAGTCGGCTTGTGGGATGGGGTGGAGAAGGAGAGATGAGAGACAGGGAGAGTCAGATGATGAAATTATAATGGGCATGTCTCCCAATGAGCAAAAGGTTGTGTGGCCTCCTCTGACTTGACATCACCTGATGACCAAGAGTGAAGCCAGAGGTCCATTACAAAGCAGGGTTGGTCAAGTTTGATCAGAGGCAATAGGATTAATGGGCCTGGAAGACATGGGAGGACCAGGGAGCCCAAAACCAGAAGTGCTGTCTCTGAACAAGCCCTGAGTGAATTTCCAAGCTCCACAACAATATTTGCCAAAGGAAGACGCCACCAAGGGACAGATGATTAGCTTTAGGAGGCCCTCATACTAACAATAATTCAATTTATGTGAGACTTTAAGGATTCTCGAAGTGCATTCCTTACAACAAGGCTATTGTCTTTATTATTCCCATTTTACAGATGAAGAGGCAAGCTCAGAGAGGTTGTGACTTGCTGTTGGTCACACAGGAATTAAGTGTTGAAGGTAGAATTCAAACCTAGGTCTCCTGGCTCCAGGTCAAGCTGGTTCTTCACCTCATCTCAGTGACCAGTCCAAGTTCCCATGGTGTAAGGGTATAGAGAATTATGGGAGATTGTGGGCTGTCTGTAAAACTTGTTCCAGCATCATTAGTGGAAGCTTTGGGAGAAACATGGAGGTGGGTAAGCTTATAAATATTTTTGCAATGACCTTCCCACTACCTCCAGAAAAGAACAAAGCAATGAGAGGAAACATTGTGTAATGGATAGAGAGTCAGTCTCAGAGCCAGAAAAAGCTGGGTTTAAGTCCTACCACGGACTTATACAGACTGGGTGACTCTGGGCACCTTTCAGTACCACCCCTACCCCTGCCCTATTATCTCTCTCAAGCTACAAGTTGCAGAAAAGAGACTGACCTACCTTGGAAGAAGGAGTTCCTTAACTGATGCTCTCATGCTGATGAAATCATAGACTTTACACCAAAAAAAAAAGGGACAACACACCAGAAAAAGGAGATTATTAGATTCTATTAGATACTCATAATCCAGAATGCACTGAGAAACATCATGGTGCGTGGGGGCCAGTCTTCAAGCTGGCATCAGAAGGGCCTGAGCTCATAGTCCACCTCTGTCAACTGGGCAAATCTTTTAGGATCTCTGGGCCTTAGTTTCCTTGTCCCATGTTGAGTGAAGCAGGTGGGCTAGGTGACCTCTGAGGTCTCTTCCAGTTCTAAATTTATAATCACAGAGTCCAGTCCTCTAATTTTATCAGTGAAGCACTGAGTTACCCAAGGGCACAGCTAGTAATTGGCAGAGATTGAACTAGAAGCCAGGCTTCCATAGTCCTGGACCACCACTCTCATTCCAGGCTGGAAGCTTCTTAAATGTGTGGTCAGCATTAAGGTGCTCTATGGTTGTGTAAGGATCCCCATGCCAAGACCACCCCTCTCTTTTTACTCATTTCATTTTACTATTAGTAGACACCCTGTTTTCTAGAGCTAAGACCCAGCAAGCAAGCTGTGTCCTGAGCTTGGAATAACAACAAGCCTTTGCTCTCACCCTCTGGATGAACTCAGCCACAGCAAAATCCCCGAATTATTTCACATTAACACCAGGTGGTCCCTGAGCTCAGACAAGCATCAACAGAAACCAAGGTCTGACCATGAAGCCCTCATCTCTCCTTGTTACTGCTGCTCCCCATTATCAGGGCTACCGCTCATGGCACAACCATTGATATATGTCCTGAGATTTGCCCACTCTAAAGCAGGCCTCCTACAAGAGAAGCCCCCAGCACGTGTCCAGTTTCCCATTTCTCCAATGGAATAAAGCTTTTTCCTTATGATCTCTGAACTCAATTTTTATTTTGTTTTTATTTTATTTCTTAGAGTTAACTGTGTTGTGATAACCTGAGTAAGATCTCCGGGGTTGTTTTTTCTTTTTTTTTTTTCTTTTGAGGTGACGGAGGTTGCATAAACTCTGTGGCTCTTTGGTCATTTGTTTTCATAGTTCAAAGATGTCTATTTTTCTCTAGTCTAACAGTTATCACAGTTTGGGGAGTTCCCAAAACCCTTCAGGAGGTCTGTGAAGTAAAACTATTTTCACCATAATGTCTGACATTTTAATTTCTAATATGGTAAATACCTCTAGATATAACTCAGATAAATTCTTTGGGTTCCTTGATATTTTTTAAGAGTGTAAAAGGCTAGTGAGACCGGAAAGTTTGAGAACCACTTTTTCTAGTCCAACTATTATATTTTGTAGAATGGAAAACAAAGGCCCAGGGTGGTAAGGTGACTTCTCCTAATATAGGTAATAAGTAGAGATTCAGGGTTTGAACCCATGTGTCCCAGTTCCAACTGGCTGCTCCATTTTTCAACATGGAGTCCAAATGCAGAATGATAAATCACCATTCTCATCATTTAACAATCCTGCAAAATCTACCTTACTTGCCTCTCATAAGATCATAGATTTAGGGCTGGAGAAGACCTTAGAAGACATTTAATTCAACCTTCCTCATTTTGAAGATAAGGACACTGAGGCCCCAAGAGGCTGAGTGACTTGTTCAAGGTCACACAGATACTAAGTGTCTGAAGAAGGATTCCAGCCCATGTCTTGCAGCTTAAATCTTTTCTCATTTTCTCTTCCTAACCATCTCACTTTCCTCAAGGCAACACCAGTCTGAAGACCATAAACTCATCTTTGTTCTTCATTCTTCCCTTCCAGTCTGATGAGAAATCCTGCAGTTCCTTCTAAAAGACAAATACCTTCTTGAATCTACCCGTGGTGCCAGGATGCTGGTCCAGGATGCTGGGATGCTGGGATCCCTGCCTGGGATGTCCTCCTCATCCCTATGTATCCAGAGGCAGTCCAGCTTTCATTCAAAAAATCTGTTTACAAAGAGCCAGAGCTAAAATAAGTGCGGGCACACTGGGAATTTGCCCAAGGTTGGCAATAATCCAAAGGTGAGAAATTTGCGGCAAGACTAAAAATAATTGCCCTCCATTGTACTCTTCTAAAGAAGGAGGCAGCAGCAGAGACCAGTGAGGGCAAATAGATCTCCCCTCTAGCAAGGGAGCAGTGATGGGATGAGGTGAATGGAGACTAGAGTAGAGGGAGGACTCCTTGGCTCTCTGGATTCTGGGGGGTTCCTCATCTCTGCTCAAGTCTGGCACTGGCGGCACCCAAGATCTGGGATGGCCCATGTGTGGGAATAAAGATGGGTGTGTGATGGGAAATGTTTAACAAGCAGCTTTTCCCTCCAAATGTACCCAATAAACAATTTCAAGTTTAATCTGCCTTATTAGCATTTTCTCCATCATTTTCTTAAGTTCAAAAAACAATAAAATAATAAATCAGGTGTTGGCTTGCAGCATTTATAGATTTCTGAGGCGTAAATCTCACACTGAAAATTAAACAATCAGCTCTCAGTGGTTAGAGCTAGCTTCAGAACGCCCCTAGGGGAGACATGTCCCTAACTCTGCCAGCCCAACTTCTCTCCACTCAGCCAACAAGCCAATCCCCTCAGTACAGACAGAATTAGCCTGAAGCCTACATTGCCTTGAGGCATCTCCTACTGCCTAAGAAGAAAGGTAGGCCCAGAAGCAAAGGTCTTCCTATACCTCTCACCAAGATGACTCTGAGGAGAGGGAAGCCCTTCAAGTGAGGGCATGGCAAGGGAAGTAAGTAAGACAATGCCTGGGCCATTTCTTGAGGGTCATGTTCTCCTGGATGCACCCCTGCCTCCCCAATCACCTATAAGTTCTACCCTCCCTGGTTTCTTACACTTTTCCAAAGACCACAACCAAGGGGGATGGCAATGAGGGCCAGGTTGGGAATATGTGTAGGACATGGCAGGATATTTCAAAGAACCTAGCCCCAAGTGGAGCACAGGGGATGGTCCACTCAGGAAAGGGAAAATACTAAATTAGGCCTAGGGGTCAGCAAGGTCTACCTCAGGGGAAGGGCAGTGAGGAATAGAGTCACTTCATTGGAAAAGGCAGGGAAGCTGAGCCCTATATCTCCCATCTCCAAGATTTTTTCCCTTAGAGTTTTGCTCCTAAACTAATAAGTTTTCCTTCAGAATATAGTAGATGGAGTCTTGAACATGGGGCTAGGATGGTCCTGAAAGAACTAAGGTGCTCCCCACTCTGTGCCTAACAGCCTGCCATAAGCCCAAGTTCAAGACTCCATCTACTCTATTCTGAAGGAAAACTTATTACCCTTCAAGTTGTCTTATATCTCTCTCCCCCAAAATGGTCTGCTTTCTGTAAAAGTTACCACTCCACTCTCCCAACTCCCACATACACACACACACACACACACACACACCCCTTAATAGTTAGGTTTCATGAATACCTTGTAAAGAAACAACTGACCTTAGCCCCTAGATACAAGTCCAAGATAGGGAAGGCATGAAAGGTTAGACGGTTTTCTTTTTCCGGAAGAATCTGGAGGTTTAGTGGACCTCAAACTCAATGAGTCAGCATTGTGATGTGGTCGGCAAAAAAAAGAAAAACACAACTCATCATGTGAGTCAGTGAACACGCATATATTAAGCACCTACTTTGTTTCAGGCAACTCAGCAATGACAATACAATGAAATGTTAAAAAAAAATAATAATTTCTGCCTTCAAGGAACTCATAGTCTAATGGGAGTAAACATGTAAATAGTTACATACAAACAAGATAGATACAGATAAAGATAATCAACAGAGGAAAGGTACTAGTATTAAGAAAGGTCAGGAAAATTTCTTGACTCCTTAAGATGATCTCAGGCTAAGTTAAGAGACATACAGCTTCTGTGGGTCAAGAGGCAATAGACCCTCTGGACTCTGTCCTGGTCAGTCCTGGGCAATACGGTTTGAGAAGATGACTCTGGAGAGCTGGAGCATGTCTAAAGAAAGGCAACCAAGATGTTAAAAGGTTTTGAGCCCATTTTATTTGATAATATTTATTGAAGGAACTGGGAACATTTAGGGAAAGGAGCAAACATTTATATAGCATGTTCTATGTGCCAAATCCTGTGTTAAGCACTTTTTTTTACAAATATTATCTCATTTGATCCCCACAACAACCCTGCAGGGGTGAAGGTTATATCCTTTGAGGAAACTGGGGCAGAGAGAGGTAAGTGACTTGGCCAGGATCACACAGCAAGTAAGTACCTGAGATCAAACTTGAACCCAGGTTTTCCTGGTGCCATGTGGTCCAACCCTCAATCCACTGTACCACTAGATGCGTCTCTTTAGCCTGGAGAAGAGAAGAATCAGGGAGGATATAATCTATCTTCTAATTGTTCAAATAGGATCTTCTAATTGTACCTTCTAACAGAAGAAGGATTCCTCTTGTTCCTTTTGGTATCAGGGAAGATCTAGGAACACTGGGTAGAAGGTAGGTACATAAAAGAAAATTTAGGTTTGATATCAGCAAAAATCTTTCTGCCAATTGGAACTGTCCAAAAGTTGAATGGACTGCCTTGGGGAGTAATCTCCTAGGTAACAGTTCCCTCAGAGAGAGAGGGTAATCACTCGTTGGGTAATAAACATGTCTTTTAAACATAGATTGAGCTAGATCAGAGGTTCTTAAGTGGGGGTCTGTGGCCAGATTTCAGGGAGCAGGCAAATGAGATGGGAAAACAAATTACCTTTTTATTTTCACTAACTTCTAACTGAAACCTAGCATTTCTTTCAATTATTTGGAAACATCAAATGATATAACATTAGTAAAGCATTTTGGAAACATTAAAATTCTATATAAATGTTAGTTTTTATTACTACTACTAACTATTACTACTACTACTACTACTACTACTACTACTACTGCTACTACTACTACTACTACTACTACCACTACTACTACTACTACTACAACTATTCTGAGAAGGGGTCCACAGGCTTCATCAGACTGCCAAAGGGGTCTATGACACACAAAAATAGTGAGAACCTCTGAACTAGATGGATGCCAAAGTCCCTTTCAACTCAAATTCTGTGGTCCTGTCATAAAGAACATTTGACTTAACTCAGAAGCAAAGAAGGGAATAAGCATTTCTGTAGTACTATGTGCCAGGCATAGTGCTAAACACTTTTTACAAATATTCTCATTTGATTTTCACAACAATCCTGCAAAGTAGGGACTGTTATCATCCCCATTTATAGTTCAGGAAACTGAGGCATGCAGAGGTTAAGTGACTTGTCCAAGGTCACACAACTAGTGTCTAATAAGTGGCATTAATCCATTGAACCTCCTAGCTTCAGGAAAGCTACTAAGTGGCCTCTTTCCTAAGAATTAGACAGTTCACCAGCAGTCTCCTCATACTTACCTGAGGTCTGGGTCTCCCCTCCCTTCCCCCCTACAATTGAGCATTCCTTTAGTTTTCTCACCACTGCCCAGTTTGTAGTGCTTGCCCCACATGCAAAAATTTCTAGTTATGATTCTGTTATGCACCTGCTCTGTTCAGAGCACTGTTCACAGCGTTAGTTGGGAAAGATGCACAACTTAGATCAAAAGCAGTCCCAGTCTTCATGACAAAAACAACTTCTATAGCATCTTTCAGGTACACAAAACACATTCCTCACACCTGCTCTGCCTATAAGGTAGAATCAATCATAGGATCATAGATTCACAGCTGGAAGGGATCTTAGAAGCTATCAAGTCCAACCCCACCCCCCTTACATATGAGCTGTTAAGTAACTTGCCCAGGATCACACAGCTGGTAAATGAATGTGGCAGAATTTGAACTCAATTCTTTCTGACTCCAAGTTCAGTGCACCATCTACTATACCATGATGCCTCTAAACTATACCCTTTTTTTTGGAGGGGGAAACAAGGCAATCAGGCCTAAGGTCACACAGCTAGGAACTGTCAAGTGCCCCTGATGCCAGGGCCTGTGTTCTATTCACCTCACCACCTAGCTGCCCCTAAATTGTCTCCTTTTTACAGATATGGTAACAGAGACACTCCACCATCAAGAGAGGTGAAAGGCTACCAGCAAGGTCTCATAGATAGTGATAGAGATAAAACTTGAACCCAAGCCTTCTGACTGCATAATCGTTGTGCTTTGGGCTACACCACACTGCCTCATGGTGTTTACCACCTGGTCTTTCAAGTTCCACCACCTTCTCTGACTACTCAGTCATCCCTCAGCAATGTTTCAGCCTTCTTACTTCCGGTTACTATGACATAGTTTAGCATTTAATTGTTCTTTAGTCATTTCCTTGTGTTAGTTTTATTTTTCCCAGTTAAAATACAAGCTCACAATGGTCAGGGAGCTAACCACTGTGGCCCCTTCACCCTCAGGAAGATTCATCTCAGCCTTGTGCCTGTACTCTGGACTTACTCAGGACCACTTGGAGGCTCCAGGAACCAGGGAAGACAAGTATCCTTGAAAGATATACCCATTGATAGAATCATCCTGTTTGTGTCAGAGGATCATAGGTTCAGAGTTAAGAAAGACTCATTTTACAAATGAGTAAACCGAGACTCAATAAAAGTGGCAGAGTCAGTATTTGAACCAAAGTCTTCTACCTCCGAGGCCAACATTCTTTCCACAGTACCATGATGGTTCTCAGCTCTGCCATAGAACGAGGGATATTACTGAAGAGGGTGACCTGGATTCAAGGACCCCTGTGTTCAAATTCTGCCTCAGATACCTACTTGTTGTATGACCCTGGGCAAATCTTTTTTTTTTCTCTAAGTTTATCCATTGATTTGTTTTCAGTTTTCAATAATCACTTCCATAGGTATCAAATTTCCTCCCCAAGATGGCATGCAATCTTATATGGGTTCTAAATATACATTTCTATTAAACACATTTTCACATGTAGTCATATTGCATAGAAGAATTAAAATGAATGGGAGAAACCATGAGAAAATAGTCTGCTTCATTCTGCACTCCAACTCCATAGTTCTTTCTCTGGATGGGGATGGCATTTTGCATCATGAGTCCTTTGGAAATGTTTTAGGTCCTTGCATTGCTGTGAAGGGCTACGTCTATTAGAAACAGTCCTCACACACTGTGGCTGTTACTGTGTATAGTGTTTTCCTGGTTCTGCTCATTTCACTCAGCATCAGTTCATTTTAGTCTTTCCAGATTTTTCTGAAGTCTGCCTGTTTGTCATTTCTTATAGCTCAATAGTATTCCATTACAGTCATAAAACACAACTTATTAAGCCATTCCTCAACTGATAGGCACCCCCTTGATTTCCAGTTCTTGGTCACCCCAAAAAGAGCTACTATAAATATTTTTGTACATATGGGTCCTTTTCCCATGACCCTGGGCAAATCTTAACCTTAATTTAACTTCACCCTCAACCATTCTTTTCAGTTTCTTCATCTACAGAGTAGGTATAATTGAACATACCTCCCAGAGTTGCTGCAAGGATCAAATGAGATAGCTAGCTATAATTATTTTGGGGGAAGAGGGAGGAAGAAAGAGAAATAGATGATTTTACTAGTGTGGAAAACCCCCATTGTGGAAACTTCATCCACCAATGGAAATCAACCAGTCTGAAGTAACTTGGTCTCAGAAAGTTGCCTGAAGCATGAAGAGGTTAATTTGCCTGCAGTCTCAGACTCAGCATGTGTGACATCCTCCTGACATAGAAACTGGTCTTCTGAACTACTATACCAGTCCCCTAACCATAAATGCCTTTTTAGCATTTGATACAGGCACAAGAATAATCCTTGATAAATTCTTTGGAAGCTGCAACAAAATTCACCTTAGTTCTTACTGCACTAAGACCCTTGGGGAAAACTGCCCTTTGCAGATATACTTAGGACAGTTCCAGAGTTTAGGACAATGGAAAGTAAAATAAACAAACCCCCATCCCAAGTGAGAATTAGTCCTGAGGTCTTTTTCTGCCTCCTTAACTCCTCAAAAAAAAAAAAAATGGGATCCAGGTGGTCCCTGTGGTATATTAATGAACTTCATTGTTTGCTTCCAGGTGCTTCCGAATCAGTGAAGGTGGCTTTTATTTGCATCCAAAACAGCTGTTTTCACTTCAATTGACTTTGAATGACTCTTCCTGGGCCTCCAGGTGTGAGCTAAGCTGCTTGGTTCATCTACTGGCAGGTCTGAACTTGGATGTTCTGTGTCACACATAGGGCTAAGGGAACTGGTGGAAAGGAGTAGTTAGAGTGGGAATGGTTCCTTGAGGGACATCAGTCTTGATCTTGGTCCTGAAGTCATGACAGAGGTCTGGCAAAGGGAAAGGAGGAAGACATCCTGGGAAGATAGATGTAGCAGGAGGGACTGTGAGACAGAAGGAATGAGTGAGTATTCGGGAACTGCCAAGGTAAGCCTGGAAGTATCTGAGGTCAGAGAGTAGCGTGATGGCATATGAAGTGAGACCAGAGGATGAAGGGTTTTGAACAGGACATCAAAGGCTGCAGGGGTTTAGAAGTCATCTTGTCCAATTCCCTTTATAGTATATCTGACAGTCCAGTCTCTGCTTAAATACCTTCAGTGTCAGCTGTTCAATACCTCCTGAAGAAGCCAATTCTATTCACTGGGCAAGTCTTTCCCATATTGATCTGAAATCTTTCTAGCTATAATCTTCTCCCAATGATCCTATTTCCCCACAGTGCAGTGTCTACCTGGCACATGGTAAATGCTCAGTAAATGCATGTTGATTAATTGATTGTCTGACCCTGAAGTCACACAAAATACATCTCATCCTTTTCTCATATCCAGTCAGAAGCTGGTGATCATGTCCCCACCCCCCCAATCCCTCTTAATTTATTCCAGGCTAAAAATTCTTAATTCTTTCAGTTGTTTCTCAGCCAGTATGGAGCATGGTTTTAAGACCCCTCGTCTTGTACTTGCCTTTCTCTGGATCTCTTCCAGATGATTATATTCTTCCTAGAACATGGCACTCAGAATGAAAAACCATATTCCAGTTTGGTCTGATAAGGGCAGAATACAATGGGACCATCGTCATCTTTATTCTGGGTCTTAAACTTCTTAATCTTAGGTTGCATTAACTTTCTGGTTGCCCTTTCACATCATTGACTCATATTGATCTTCCAGTCCACAAAAACTCTCAGGTCTCTTTCAAGTACTTGCGGTGAAATTAGGCCTCTCCCATTCTGTAAACTAAGTGTGAAACTTTGCACTTAACCCTTTATAATCTCATTGTGATTAAATAAGTCACTATTAGTTCTTTCTGGAGTCTGATCACATAAAGTATTAGCTCTGTATCACCCACAGATTTGATTAGGCAGTCATCTAATGTTAAATCTAACACTGATAAAAATGAACAGAACAGGGTTGACATTAGACCCCTTGAGGAATATTACTAAGGACCTCTCAACCTGGAGACTGATCTATTACCCAGCACCCTTTATCAATGATGATTTTAAAGAATGCACCTAAGTACACTATCATGTAACACTTTTCTTCACCTTGTCCAAGGATATCATGGGAGTGATGCTTCACTAAAATCCACATACTCTGCCTCTACTAGTCAATAAAACACAGCAGGCTGAAGAGATAGAATTTCATCTCTGGAAATTTGGTCCTATGGGAAGTCACTGGACACTTTTTACACAAGGAAATGAGTGATGTGAAAACACTGGCAGTTAAGTCTGTTAAGGAGAGGATGTAGGCAAAAAAGAATAGTTACGAGAGGATTGCCTTTCTTCTTATTGTATTTCTATCCTTGGTTCTTAGCACGGTGTCCGGCACTTAGTAGGTGCTTAATAAATGTTTACTAACTGGTTATAGTAATCACTTAATAAATGTTTATTGATTGACTGTTAAAAAATCAGTTAGGAGGCCGTCTTGTTCATCTAAATACTTAGGGCTTGGACTAGCATAGAGGATCGGATCAGTGAGAAGTTGCCTGCGATAAATGGGCAGGACTTGTTCACTAACATAAGAAATTAAGGTTTGGGAAGAGAGAGTAGGGAATAAGGTGTAGATTAATGAGTGGAAGAAGACTGAGAGACAACACCTGGGTTTCTTGTTTAAGGAAATGGACGTGGAAAGAAACAATCAACATGATATGGAGGAAAAATCCCTAGCCCAAAGTCTCAAAAGATCTGGGCCATAGTCCTGGCTCTGCCACTCATCTACAATGTGACTTTGAACAAGTCCTTTCCTCCTTTTGGGCCTCTATATTTCTACAGTAAAATGAGAAAGTGATTGCTGGAGTCCCTTACACAGCACTTATGGACCATGACTCACCTGTGATTGAGAATCCTAGGTAGGGGTGGCATGGCCACCAAGTAGGTGGCAAAGAGAGAATTATTCCAAGGAATATTGAAGCAATTCCTGGAGGTAGCTGAGAAAGTGGGAAAGAAGCAGAAGATTCACTTCCAGAAATGCTTCTTAAGTGCAAAAACCTATCTATGCATGACTTGCTCCTAGGGATTCAAAGGTAAATAGCACATATATACTGCTTTTAATACAATGTATACAGAGGAGACAATGTGGGACAGTGGAAAGAGATCTGGGTTTGAACCCAAGCTCTCTGCCTCTTACTTTCCTGGTTGAAATTGAGTGAGTTACTTAATCTCAATGACCCTCATTTTTCTCATCTGTAAAATCAGGAAGTGTGACTGGATCAACTATACCTGTATAGTCTCTTCTGGCTCTAAATCTGTGGTCCTTAGATATGTACACAAATAACTCTGATAGAAACAAGACTGAGATAAGTGCAAAGGACTCAGGAAAAGTACTCCAAGGTGCTTGGAGAAGAAGAAATCACTTTTACCTGGGGAGGGGTCAGAGAAGATTTCCTGGAGATTGTAACTCTTGAGTTAGACCTAGAAAAAAGAAAATCATTTCCATAGAGAAAAGGAAGGGGATCATTTCCGGAGGGACTGCATGAAGAAAGGTCCAGAGACAGGAGAAGGCAAGCCAAGAACTGGAGATAGAGAGGAGTCAAATTTGACCAAAGTTTGAACAAAGAATGCATGAAAGGGAGGTGTATGAGATAAGGCTGGAGAGGTAGGAGGGAGGAAGATTGTGGAGGGCCTTCAATGTCAAGTTTATACTTTATACAATTTGCAACAAAGTGAAGGTTTCTGAGTAAAGGAGTGATGTGATAAGAGAGGAACATTAGAACAGTTGGTGGGCACAGGCTTTGAAGAACCTAAAGAAAAAATGAGAAAAGGGGCAATTCACTAAAGTAACAGCTCAAGTTCAGGTCAAGGTAAAGGATATTTGTGAATGGGGATTCTTAAAGTGGAAAACAATTGAGTGGTAGAATCAAGACAGGAAAGAAAGGAAAGGGGGGAAGAAAATGGAAGCAAGTATTACTGACTTGTACATGTTTTTTTCTTCCTCAAGGGTTACCAAAAAAAGTGAGAAGGAAGAAAGGAGCAAATTCTGCAGTTTCAATATTAGGAAGAAGCCAGAAAGAGGACCCCTTCAGTTCACCACACAGAGATTATGATGGGGACCCAAGTTACCAATTCATCGGGGATGGCCCAACAGAACAGATTGGCCAAAATTAAGATTCCTGGAAGACGAGAAGTTGATGTGCTCTTTAGGCCAGCTGACAAATAAGATTTTTGGAGAATGTGTCAGAAGAAAATAGGCCAGCATGGCTGGCAGACCTCATGGTGATTCCAGGGAGCAGATCCAGACAAAAGACTGTTTTTTCTCTCTAGGAATGAAATAATGGATGAAGAAAACATTGTAAGGTATTATAGCCCCAGTTAAAGTGGCAGAGTTGTTTGGGCTTTGGGCTAGGGAATACTTGGGGAATAGGATGATGGCAAAGGGAAAAAAGAATGAACCAACTTCCAGGTGTTTTTAGTTTATGGAAAGAACAAGCTATTATGGGTAATAAGAGTTCTTACTTCTAAAACATTTTATGATTCACAGAGTACTTCCCCCCTCTCCAAACAATGCTGTTAGATGGTATTATAAGGCCTATTTCCCATTTGAAGATAGGGAAGCCAGTAGTTAAAAAGATACAATTTAGTAAATCAGGCAGTCCACAAGCATTTATTAAAGGTTTTCTAGGTTAAGCAGGAGCAATATAAAGAAAGGCAAAAAAAAAATGTTTCAAATGTTCCCAAAAAATGCTCTGAAGGAGCTCACATCCTAATGGAAGGAGACAAAATGAAAATAGCATACAGAATACACGAAGTGTACGTAGAAGGTAGTCTCAGAGGAAAGGGGCTAGCAGTGACCTCCTACAGAGGATGGGATTTCAACTAAGTCTTTTTACCCCAGTTAATAGTAGTTTATTTTTTCAAATGACATGTAAGATAGTTTTCAACATTCACTTTTATAAGATTTTAAGTTTCAAATTTTTTCTCACGTCCCCCTCCCCAAGATGGTAAGCAATCTGATATAGGTTATACATGTACAGTCATATTAAACATTTCCACATTAATCATGTTGTGTAAGAAGAATCAGAACAAAAGAGAAAATCTATGAGAAAGAAAAAAAGTGAAAATAGTATGCTTTGATCTGCATTTAGACTCCATAGTTCTTACTCTGAATGTGGATAGCATTTTCCATCAGGAGTCTTTTAGAATTGTCTTAATCAGGGGTGGGGAACCTTTGGCCTCGAAGATACATGTGGACCTCTAAGTCCTCAAGTGTGGCCCTTGCCATTAAGAGATTTGCTCTGTGAGTTTGGATTCAGTCAAAGGGCTGCACTTGAGTACCTAGAGGGCCACATGTGGCCTTGAGACCCCAGGTTCCCCACCCTGCTCTTAGATCATTGTATTACTGAGAAGAACTAAGTCTATCAAAGTTGATCATTGAACAATGTTGCTGTTGCTGTATACAATGTTCTCCTGGTTCTGCTCACTTCACTCAGCATCAGTTCATGTTGATTTTCCCAGGTTTCTCCAAAATCTACCTGCTCTTCATTTCTTATAGCACAGTAGTATTCCAGCACATTCATATACCTCAACTTGTTTAGCCATTCCCAGTTGATGGGCATCCCCTCAAATTCCAATTCTGTGCCACCACAAAAAGAGCTGCTATAAATATTTTCTTCATATGAGTCCTTTTCCAGTTTTTACTGTTCTCTTTGGGATAAAGACCTAGTATTGGTACTTGCTGGATCAAAGGGTATGCACTGTCTTATAGTCCTTTAGACATGGTTGAACTAATGTATTGTTAGTG
>CM053769.1:349992493-350018129 GCA_028658325.1 Potorous gilbertii
ATGTGCAAGTGATTTATCCATGGTTCAAATGGTTAAAAAAAAAATCTACATTTGTAAGTACAGAATGGCAGAATTATGACTGGATGATATTTCCCACGTAAAAGATCTAGCAGGAATGAAGAATCTGTGACCTTGAGACCACATAGCCTTCCAGGTCCTTGGGTCTGGCCTTTTGACTGAGTCTAAGTTTTACAGAACAAATCCTTTTATTAAGGGGATTTGTTCTGTGAAGCTTGGATTCAGTCAAAGGGCCGCGCTTAAGAACCAAGAGGGCCACAAGTGGCCTCAAGGTCACAGGTTCCCCACCCCCTAGACTCCAGGGACTTTTAGAATATTATGAGTATAATACCAATCAGTAGTGTTGTTGTACCATTTTTTCAGCTGTATCTGTTTTTTCATGACCTTTTCTTGGCAAAGACTACAGTAGTTTGCTATTTCTTTCTCCAGCTCATTTTATAGATGTGAAAACTGAGTTGAACAGGGTTAAGTGATTTGCGCAGAGTCCTCTAGCTAGTAAATGTCTGAGGCCAGATTTGAACTCAGGTCTTCCTGACTCCAGGCCTGGTACTCTATCCACTGCACCACCCAGCTGTCCAGTCAATAGTATGAAGTTGCAACCAAAATAGTCAGTGCAGGGGAGGCTAAGGGAGCCCTATGTACTCTGTACTATAGTCTGCCCTAGTTAAACTACTTGTATGTTCAGCCTTGGGTGCCACATTTTAAGGAGGAGATTGGGAAGCTGGAGAGCAACTAGAAGAGAGTGACCATGGCCGGGAAGAATCAGTTGTAGGAACTGGGATTGTTTAGCCTGGAAAAGAGAAGGTGAAAAAAAGCAGTGAGTACTGGCTTAGTACCTACTAGTTTTTGACTCTAGGCAAGTTACTTTACTTTTGCTGATCACCAATCTCCAACTTGGAAGAGGCATCAAAGGTCTTCTCCTCCAACACCTACCTGAATATGAATCTTGTCTCCAATACTCATAATAAATAGTCTTTTATTATGAAGTTATTTTTTTATTAATATAATAATCAATAGACATAAGCACTGGACTCAAAGAAGATTTATTTGAATCGTGGCTCTGCCACATATTAGCTAAGTCATCTTTGGTAAAACTCAGTTAGCTCCTCTATAAAGTGGTGATATTACTTCATCTGCTATCTCTCACAGGAAGAAAGTCTTCAGTAAATTGGAAAGTATTTCAGAGATAAGAGCTGTTCCTGTTCCCTCAGAGGCGTTGCGTGTTTGTCTCTGATGAGGAAGGGTCTGTCTACACCAATGGCCCAAGATTGGGCCATACTAAGAAAGAGGCAGGTATAGCTGGACGATCTCCAGTCTTGCCCTCTCCCCACCCCCACCCAAGCAAAAGGGGAAATGAAACTGCTGAGCTGTTAACAACTGCCCCCCGAAAGAATGTAGGGAAGCCAACTGGGCTGCTTGAGAAGGGGGAGGAGGGACTGGTGGAAATACAGATGATGGATTTCAGATGGTGCTAATCAGCCCTCACCCCCACCAAAGGAAATAAAAAAATAGACCATAAGATTGTCTAGAGAAGCAAACTAGCAAGCAAGGGGCTGTAAGGAAAGGACTCCTGCTGAGAGAGGCAGGCCAGCCTCGACAGAACTGTCCTGGTCAGAGGTTGGAGAGGAAGGGAGGAAGAGAGGGAGAACATCTGGGAAAAATAAGTACGAGGGAAAGGGCCAAGGAATAAAGACAAATTCGGGTGTGCTAGACTCCTCAAGAGATCTGCAAGAGGCAGAATGGGGCAGAGGCCCTTATCCGTTCATTGCCTTATAGCACTTTCATAACCTGCTTGTCTTACAGCTAAAGCTTCTGGGAAGGAGGCTAGGAGCCACATGAGGGCAAGAGCCCTGTCTGAAGTCTTTGTGTCTCTTCCAGTGCTGAGCACAGGGACCTGTTCAGTATTAGGTACTTGGATTCTATTCGACAGACATTTATTATGTGTGTGTTAAGTGCAAGGCTTTGTAGTAGGTGTGGGTTAAACAAGACAGAAACCAAGCAAGCACACGCACCCATACACAATCCCTGCATTCAAAGAGTTTACTTATGATATGAGGAGATAAAACACATGCAGAGAAGAACATAAAAAGGTAAATTTAGGATAGAGGAAACACAAACTGGGAGGAATCAGGAAAGGTTTCAAACAGGACATGACATATGGATTAAGCCTTGTCAGAAGGGCAATGTTCTAGGAGGGCTGACATAACCATAATAATAGCTAGCAATTGCATAGCACTTACAATGTTCCAGGCGCTATGTTAAGCACTTTACAGTTAAGATCCTCACAACAACCCTGGAAGATAAGTGCTATCATTATTTCCATTTTACAGATGAGGAAGCTGAGGCAAATTGAGGTTAAGTGGTTTGTCCAGGGTCATGAAGCTGGGAAGTATCTGAGGTTGGATTTGAACTTGTTCAGGTGTGGCACTGTATCCACTGTGCCACCCAATTGCCCATATGAACGTGAAGTGGTGGACAATCTGGATCAAAAACATTGGAGAAGGAAATGGAATGTCCAGTTTGGGAAAAATAGCAAGCTGGCCTGTTTTGCTACAGCATAAGAATGAATGAAGAGAAGTCGCATGAAATAAGCCTGGAAAAGTAATCTGAAGTCAGAATGTAGAAGGCACTAAAGGACAGACTGAGGAAGGTGGAAAAAAAGAAACGTTGAAGATTTTTGAGTAGGAGGGTGATGGTCACCATCAACTAGAGGGATTGATTTGTGAATGGAGAGATAAGTGGTTATCGAACTGAGTAATAAAATGGACAGGACAACTGCATTTTACTTCTAATCTTGTCATTTTCTAGCTATGTGCTATTGATCAAGTCAGTTCACTTCTTTGAGACTCAGTTTCCTCACTTTTAAAATGGCAATAATGATACTTATGTAAAGGTGGAGTAGAAATCATCCCATTTGCTTATATGCCCTGATTAGGAGCAAACACTTTTTTAAGTTGAATCCAACAATCAAATGAATGCAAAGAAGTCGTGTTCTCCCTTTTGAATGGAAGCCAGTATGTGACAGACTGTCTTAAGCTATCTCAGAACTAGGAAAGAAGATTTTCTGAGGGTGGAGATTTAAGAGGTTGGAGCAGACTTGGAGCAAAGCGGGTTCTGTGTTCTGGCAGATAAGAGAAATATTAAGCAGAGGAGAAGCAGGAAGGAGAAGCCAAGCTGATGGAAGACCCAAGAAAAGATTTTCTCTTTGTGCAACTTTCCTTCCCAGTGCTGGTCTATCTCCCCACACTATAATTCAATCTACCATCTCTTTACCCAAATACCTCCAATAATCTGAATTTTGATTCAACTACAAAGAAGCCATCTATTACTTAGAGATATTTATAAGTTTAGTATATTTATTGGGTTTAGCAGAGAGCTCAACTTCTGCCTAGATTTTAGCAATCTTTCCCAATTGGGGAGCACCAAGGTATTGTGACTGAGCTCAGAACTTTTCATCTTAAAAAACCTCTCTGAAGTCAGGAGAAATGAATTGATCAATTATAGCTCTCTCAGCTTTAAATGAGCCAATTATCATAACAGGTATTAAAATTATACTACTTGGATGACTGGAAAAGTCAGCGGATCATGTAATGAGAGATGACAGAGGGACAGCTCAAATCCGGCACTGGTCAGTGTTCTGCTATGTATATGGAAATGATCCATTTTAGAGAGTGCTTAAATTTTCCAGAATTTTAAAAAATTAAAAATAAAAGATCTAGAAGAAGACCTCTCTCAGGTTGGATAGGTCCCTTAAAGAAGGTTTAAGGGAGGATTTGGACAAGAGTCACAGGAGGTGAGAATGTGTAGCAGGGCTTCAAGCCATATCATTTTGGAGGGAGTTCATTTTAACAAGCATTTATTAAGCACCAGGTACTAGGTGCTAAGGATACAAAGGCAAAACATAAGACAGTCTCTGCTCTCAAGGAGTTTACATTCTATCAGGAGAAATAATATGCAGTCATATAAGTAAATTCAAAGCTCAAAGTTAATACAAGGTAATTTGAGGAGCGGGAGTTGGAGCTGGAGCTGGATGGAAATGCACTAACAGCTGAAGGGGTCAGGGAAGACCTCCTCTACAGAGCTGGTGCTTAGCTGAACTTTGACAGAAGCTAGGGATTCTGAGGCATCAATGAGGAAGGAATATATGCCAGACTTGGTGACAGCCAATACAAGATGGAAAATGGGAGATATAATGTCACGAAGGAGGAAATTGGTTTGGCTGACCCATTAATTGTATGAAAGGAAATAATGTGCAGTAAGCCTGGAAAGGTAGGCAGGAGTCATATTGTAAAGCGCTTTAAATGCTTACAACAGAAAATTTGTATTCTTATGTTTTGAATCCCCAAAGAGCCATTTGAGATTTTTGAGCAAAGGAGTTTGGTGATTACACAGATTACAAATACATTGAAGTACAACCTAATAGCAAAAGGTGGTTGTGAGGAAAGCGCTTTGTAAACCTTGAAGGGCCAGGACTACTGATTGGACCTAGGGTTTCACTGGAGTAGAAAGTTTCTGTATTGGAAATGCAGGCTCCCTATCCGTAACCTATAGCCTTGCCTAGCATCATCCAGCCAGCGTATGTCAGAAGGAAAACCTTGAATTGATATAGAAATGTGAGTTGGTATTAATAGCATTGGAGTGGAAAGCGGGATAGCAGAGGAAGGGGTATAGAATAGAACCTGAGTGAAGAATAAGGCAGAAAAGACAGTATATTAGTTCTTCTCAGCAAAACAAGGAGCTAAGACAACTCCAAAAGGCTCACAATGGAAAATGCTATCCACATCCAGAAAAGAATTTTGGAGTCTGAATGCAGATGGAAGAATGCTAGTTGCTCTCCTTTTCTTCTGTTGTTTTCTTTTGTTTCTTCTTTCTCCTGGTTCCTTCTATTAGTTCTAATTCTTCTTTACATCATGAATAAAGTGAAAATATGTTTAATATTAATGTATGAGTAGAGCCTATATCAGATAGCATGCCATCTTGGGGAGGGGGGAGAAGAGGGAAGGGGAGAAAATTTAAAACTTAAAATTTCATGGAAGTGAATGTTGCAAACTAAAAATAAATTATTAAAAAGAAAAGACATTATAGTGCAAAGTGCACTGAATTGGAAGTCAAAAGACATGGCTCTTGCTCTCTATAGCTGTGAAGTGTACACAAACATGAGTTGCTTCCCCTTTCTAAGCCTCAGTTTTTTCATCTGTAAAATGAGGGGGGAATGGACTAGGAGATATATAAGGAAACTTCCAGGTCTAATATTTTGTGAATCAAAGAAGAAAAAATAGTCATTACAATCTCTCAAATATGATATAAAATGTAACAAGTAGAAATTTCCAATATTTCTGAGGAAATATTCTGAGGAAAAAACCTCAGACAAAAAAAAAATCTTGTTATGCAGGGCTCTAAAGAAGAGGAGAACTTGAGTTTGTAGTCCACAAAAAATCTAACATCAGCCTTTTTCAATTACAAAATCTGTTTTCAACCATGCTCTTGTTGGAATCTTACTATTGTAAGGAAGCAGAATGTTACTACAACAAATCCATGGCTTTGGTAGGTCTATGATTATTAATTCCATTTTACAGATGAAGAAACTAAGTCTCAGAAAGGTAAACTGATTTGCCCTGGGTCACACAGCTAATTAGCAAGGTTGGTACTAGAACCCTTTTCTTCTGGCTCCTGTTCCAATATACTTTCCATTCCACCAGGCTGCCAGCTAGCATCACTGCTATCCCTGAGGGGAAATGAGATGTGATTGAGTGTGGAAATATTTTAATTGTAAATACATATTTACAATTCTTCCTTAATCTACCAAGCAAGTAAAAAAATATTAGTTTTCTGCCCTGTGGATATAGTACTACATGAAGAGATTTAGCAAAAGAGACCCCATCCATATTCATTCATTCATTTCAGCAAACATTTATTAAGCACTTATGTGTAGAATGCTGGGTTAGGTGCTGGGGTGGGGGAAGGAGAGGAGAGACAAAATCCAGAGAAGACAAGGTAATTGCCTTCGTATAGTTTAGAATTCTGGTAAGGGGTTAAGATACAAATTCATACATGTAATAAACTATGATCCATAATGAGAATATTAGAGAGGTAACAATGAAGTATTATATGAGGTCTGAGAAAGATAGTAATTTATTGACCAGGGACTCAGTGAAAACTTCCCGGAGAAGGTTGAATTTGGTTGGTATTTAAAGGATGAACAGGAGTTCAATAGTGCCAGAGGACAGTTGAGGGATATCAAATAACGTGAAGAAAGGCACATAGCTGGAAGGTACCCTCTGTGCTGAGCATTTCCCCATTCCTGGGTCAGCTCACTAACCTCACCAATAGCCTTTCCTCCTGAGATCATGCCCTATGTAATTTCAATTACAGAACTTCTGCCTTGGGGCACTCTTGTCCCTACTGGCAACTGCTTTCACCAGCCTGCTGTAATTGGCTACGAGGTCATGCCTCATAAGTATGATCTCCCCCACTTTCTTTCCTCTCCAGTTCTGCAGTCATGACCAAATCAACTCCACCTTTGTTCCTGGAAGGAGTATGTCAGGCTATTTCTCTATGGACCTACTCACTACCCCTGTAACTTTATGGGTCAAAGTTCTCCTCTAGCCACTTGCCCCCTGTATGTGTTGTCTTCCCTTATTAGAAATGTAAGCTCCATGAGGTTAGGGGCTGTCTTTCCTTTTGAATTTGTATCCCCAGAGCTTACCATATATTAAACTCAACAAATGCTTTCTCATTTCCTTAGTTCATTCATTCATTCATTCATCCATTCATTCCTTCTTCAGTGGTCCCCTGAGCTCAATATTGCCATGGTCAAAGATTACTATGGTAGGGCTCAGCCTGCTTTCAGATTTGGCTTTTCCATGTTAGGGTTGGATATTTGCCAATTCTTCTTCAAATATTGTCATTTTGCCCTTTCAGGTCTGTGGAACACTCACTGAAATAGGAAAATACTTATATAGAAAGAAATCCATTTAAAACAGGCTCTTGCCATTTGTAAAACAAACAAACAAGCATTTATTTTGACAATAATCAACTGAAAAAACGAATCTGGTGACCATTTGAGTATTTATCACCCTACTTCATATTATATCTTTTAAAAAACTGTTGACGGTCTTTTTTTTACATTACCATAGTTTCCTTCAGTATCTCTCCCTCTCCCCCTTTCCGGAGAGCTATCCCATATAACAAACAGTATTCTTAAATACTGTTTCCATTCTAATACTATTTAAAAATAGGCTGCTAGATGGCACAGTGGATAGAATACCAGCCTGGAATCGGGAAGTATCTTCCTGAGTTCAAATCTGGCCTCAGACACTTAGTAGCTGGATTATCCTGGACCAGTAACTTAACCCTGTTTGTCCCAGTTCTTCATGTATAAAATCTTTACCAAGAAAACCTCAACTGGGGTCGTAAGAAGTTGGACAGGACTGAGATGACTCAGCAACAATAGAGGGTTTCTGCGTTCCTGACTCCCACTCCTAGAGATAGTTCTACCAGAAAGTGTATCAGAGTGCAATTTCGTTGATTTTTTTTTTTACATTGCTATAGTTTCCCAATTACTCCTTTTCTCTCTCCCACCACACTTGGAATATAACCGTCCTTTGTAACAAAGCATAAACAAAATACATACGCCACCAGACTACACACATTCCTTCATTCCTCTCTCTGAAAAGCGGCATCTGTGTGTTTAAGCAGTTAAGTCCTTACAAAGGCTGGGGCATCCTATAACTACTATATAGATCGGCCAAGGTCACCAGGCCTCGGGGAAGCCACGTGTGGGCATCTCCATTTCCCCTGCCACTCTTCTAGCCAGAGGGGAAACAAATCAATTAGCAACGAATGATTGGGTGCCGAGGATCCCAGGAGCTGAAAGCTGGAGAGGTCCTGCCAAAGCTGATGCCCATCTTCCTAACACTCTTCGGGGCTAAGCAGTCCAGAAGAGGAGACCCGCGCTTGGAGTCCCAGCTTGGAGCAGGGGCTGGCTATGTGACCTTGGGCAAGTCCGCGGTTGAGCCCGGATTTTCTCATCTGTAACCTAAGAGGTTTGGGCTGTGCTTCCTTCCAGTTCCATGGGGATGTGGGTTCCGTGGGCAGCGGGTCCTGGGGATGACAGGATGATGTGGACGGGGGCTCTAGAGCTCCTTAGCCCAGACCCCTCATTTTACAGCAGAGGACACCTACCCAGGAAGGGTATCGCTCCCCAGGGTGACGCTGTTTGGACTCGGGTATGGGGTGTGTGTTAAGAGTCAACTGCAAATTTAACACTTAAAATTCAGGCCGGTTCAAAAGCTCCACCACCGGTGCCCACGGTTGCGTAAGGCTGCCTGTCTTTAAAACCCAACCACGTTGCCGGCGCCCAGCAACTCCGGAGGCCCCGGCGTGGCCAGAGGCGCCTGCGCACTGCGCCGAGCCGGGGGTTGCGAACGCCGTGAGGAACCCCTTCAATTCCTAGCCCTATACTGCCGGCGGGCTCCTGTTCCGAGAACAGGGCTGGGGAGGTGGGGGAGGAGGGCTGGAGAAGGAGAAGAGCCAGGACACTGGGTGAGCGGGAGAAGGAGGAGCTCTTTATGTAAATGAAGCTCCGCGCTGGGTGGGGTGGTTGGGGCTGTCTCGACGTGGGGCGTGGCTTGAGATGCAAATCAGAGCCAGCCATTTGAGTAGCGAGAGGCGGGTTCTCTTAGAGCCAAGCCAGCTTCCCTAAAGGCTGCTGGTTTTCTTCTTCTTCCTCCCTCCTACCACGCTCCCCCCTCCCTTCCTGTTTCGCCACCCCCCTCCCTCTCGCCGGGTCCTGTTTAAAAGCGGCCGCGCAGGCGCAGTGGGAAGAAATGCGAACTTAGTCTGTTACACAACTCCTCGGAGCTTCATTCCCTCCCCAGTGTCTGCTGCCGCTGCTGCCGCCGCCGCCGACGCCGCCATTCCCGCTGCTGTCGCTGATTCCTCGGCCTCCCTCGCCCGCCGCTGCCGCCGCCGTCGCCTTTGCTCCGGGGCCTGATCTCTTCACCCAAGGCCGGGGTCCGAGCGGTCTGTGCCTCCTCTCCCCCGCCCCCTTCCCACTCCCGCCGGTGCCGCGGCTACGTCCGACATGAGCGGGGATCAACTGCACAACGACTCCCAGGTAAGCCGGCCTATGGATCTCCCCGATCCCCAGGCCCGGCTGCACTCGGATGCCCCGAATCCCCAGGCCCGGCTGTCCCTGCTCCTCCGCCCCCGCCCCGGGGCCCGGCTTCCTGGCGCCCCCGGGCCCGGCTCCTCTCCGAGCCGGCTTCCCACTTCCCCTTCCCCCAGAGCCGGGCCTGCCTCCCCCGGACTCTCTCTCCGCTTGTCCTCCCCTTCCATCTTTGACGTTTGGCATCCGAGGAGATGACAGGTTCCCCCCCTCCACCCCGGGATGTGGAGGGTCTGAGGAGTGTGTGCGAGGGGGGAGGGGGTTCTGGCTTTGGGGGATCCGCGCTGGCAGGAGCAGGAGGGGGGGCGCCCTGGAGGCGGCGGGCTGGAAATGCCGGGAAGTTAAAGTTTGAAAGGGCGAGCCCCCTCCCCACCCTGCCCGGCTTTCCGCTCCCCCTCGGGGGGTCCAAGCCCCTTGTGCTCCCCTCCCCCGCCAGTCTCCTCTCCCCCCCCCACCCCGTGTGTCTTATTTATTGGTGGCTTGATTTCCTCTCCTTTCCCTCCCCACAGATCGATGCGGATTTCCGAGTGAATGGTGAGTGTGCGCCCCGGGCCCGAGCTGGGCCCCCTGCCCCGGGGGGTGGGGAGAGGCCCGCCCGAGCCGCCCGGCTCTCCCCGGCTGCGGATGGGAAAGGACAGACATGGCGTCCCAGAGACTAAGTCCCGGCTCCTCGCTCACCGGCCCCATTGTTCCCATCGAGCCGCCCCTACCGCCCCTTTGCGGGGCTCCTGGCCCCCCGGGACCCCGGCCCGCCCTAGAGGGGGCCGCCCAGGCCCCCGATCCCCGCCGTGCCGGCGCCTGGGAGCCTTTCCGGGCCCGGATTCCCCCCTGGAAAGTCGCCTTGTCGACAGTCAGGACTTAGTCTCTGCGCCATTTTCTTTTTCTCTCTCCCCTTCTTTCTGTGTCTGTGTCTCTTTCTCTCCCTCCCTCGGCTCCTTCCTAGAGCTGCCCAGGAGGAGCTTTCTGCAGAGAAAAGCCCTATAAATCACCGTCCTTACCAGAAAGGAGAGAGAGGGGGGAGAGTTGGATTTTTTATCTTCCTTTCTTTTTTTAAGAAGCTTAGATTATTTTTGTTCATTCTCCTTCTGCATCTGGTTTCTTTCTATTCCACCCTCTAAAATGAAAGGTCAGTTTTGCAACTGTTGCTTTGTCTTTTCTGTAAGATCTATATTACCTTTTTACCTTGCATAGATATTGTGATCATAAATCTAAAACTAAATACATCATCTGTGGAGCATCATTTTTTGAGAGCTCTGAACAAAGAGGGAGAAGAAAACGTGCTCTAATAATATAGCCCCCTTCCAAAAAGTTTGTAAGTTGCTTGCCCTGGGAATTGGGATAAGCAAGCTTAGAAATTGTTTTATTCTAGTAACTACTTACAGACAATTAGCACGTGTGGGTAAAGCTTGTCTTTGTGGATTAAGGCACCTAGAAAGACTTGCTTTGGAAAGTATTTTAAAGTCCAGCCTCAAAATGATGAGAGGTGTGCTCCAGGACCTGTCTAGAATTGTGGGAGAGAGAAAGAGGATTTTGGTTGTCGATAGTCATATGTGGCAAATACTTTTGCCTCAGCCCTAAGCATTTGTAGGCCTATTTATCCATTTCTTTTTCTTTGGGACTGAGTAACAACCACAGACTTTCAGGAGCTGAGGGCTACCTTGCTTTCTCTTTATGTTAGTTGCTTTCTAACCCTTTTCTAAAAAGTTAATGCATTAGTTTATTTGTTCTACCAGTTCCATGTGAGAGGGAATTTTCCCTTTCCAATAAAAAAATGGTTCATTTTTGCACACTTTATAAAGAGGAAAGTCAAATGGTAAAGATGTGCACTATATAGCATTTTGTCAGCTTCCATTGATTAGCCTTGGCACTATACCTGTCTTGAATAAGTACAAAATCCTGCTCGGTTTAGCATGGGTTTAGCCACTTCAGAGGAAAAAGGCTTCTGCTGAGTTTTTGGATCTTGTACTAAGCAGTCCATCATGTTGGCCTGCTTAGTTTGAAACAGTCTTATGCAGCAGTGAAATGGGGCATTGAGTAGAAGACTGTTCCCTACTGGGAGAGAATTATAAGAGAACTAAGAATTTCTTTACTGTCCATTTAAGCCAGACCTTTAAGGGCTAAAGGGAAAAGCAGTCTGAAAAGGGAGACTAGCTTCACAGAAAACAATAACCAAAAGCAAAATTTTCATTGTCCTTTTTTACATTTTTAATTGAGGTGTGATAATAGAGAAATCTGGATGGGAACTGGACTTAGGGAAATTCTAATCTTTCTCCTCTTTTGGAATCCTTAAGGTTCTTCTAGTGTAGAGAAAAGTCCTTGGGGCTGAGAAGCTAGGGGTGAGTAGGCATATATCTGGTATTTAGAACAAAGTTTTCAGAATGGTTTAAGGCTCCTTCTCCCACCAATATTTAAGTAGCTCCAAAGATTATACCTAGACTGCACTTGGGAAATGGTCTGTTTTTCTGAGGTAAATTGTGGGCTGCTTATGCTGATTGTACTCCTGGCAATTTCTAATTCAAGTCTGCATAGTCTTTGCTACTATGATTGCAAAGGCCAGCCTCTATCTCAGTGTAAACAGATTCTGTTCATGAAGGGGACATATACATTTAGTTGCTCTGTCAAGAGTGATAAGAATACTTGAAGAGGTTTAGAAAAGGGTGCAGGGAAAGACTTGGTGACATCACATTTTTATGTGTTTCCTCATGTCTGCTTCTCTAGCAGAGGATCTTTTTGGGTTTTGGTTCCCAGATTTAGCCATATTCCAAGCCTTCAACTTAGGATATGTTCTCTTTGCCAGCATAGTCCAAAGGAAGGACAGTAGCGATTAGCAACCTACTTCTATGCTACCTAGGTAGCTAGGAGAGTTATCTGACCACCTGTGAGAGTTCTACACTGCATTGTTTTTTTCTAAAGGAAACATCAAAGGCCAATTACATGAACGTAATTGTTTTAATCCTGGTCTTTGAATTAAACAAGTTTGTTTAAGTTGATCTTTATTAGGAGTGGACTTAGCCCTATTTGCAAATTAGGTAGTGCAAGTTTATACATATAACTTGGATTACCCCCTTCTTTTCCCCTCTTCACCTTATCAGTATAAAAATGGATTCCATCCCACCGTAAACTGCTTGTATTTTAGGTTTATTGTTATAGTTCGTGTTGATTTTGGAACTCACATATTTTATTCTCTGGCCTATTTTTTCTCAGAAAAGAATCTGTTAGTTATGGAAAGCATTAATGTTCTTTTAAGAAGTTTACTGTGAAATAAGACTTCAGGTGCTTAAGGTATTAGAACATCTTTCCCTCACTCTCTTCTAGCTACAGAGACTTCCTAAGTGCTAGGGAAGTGTCCACATATTGACCATTGTATTCTTTTTGTCAAAATGGGTGTGATAGGCATGCTGAGCTGAGTAGTTCCTGACAACCAGGGGACCTAGAAGTGTCACACTTCTCCCCCATCTCCAGCTGATCACTGATATTTAGATTCACTGTCAGATAGCAAAGTAAAATATTTTGACATCATATTTATTGTAGGTAATGCTCTTTAGTCATGATTTGACATCCTGTGGTGTTGATCCCAGGTAGCTTAATAGATTAGATTTGGATGGAATGAATTAAATACAAATTGTACTTGATGCCAATAGTTACTTTTATTTCTGTGCTAATGGCAGAGAGGCTGCTGGGTACAGCCTTCTGCTCTGTGAATCCATTTTCCCCCTAGTTTCTAAATTCTTTTTCCATGTTTTTAAGGTAAGGTGGGACCTGGCATTTGCATCTCCTTAGGCTGTAGTTCCTAGTGTGTTCTGGGAACCCCTAGTGATTCCTGAGATGCTTTCAATGGATCTATGAGGTCAAAACTATTTTCATAATAATACTAAGATGTTTTAATTTTAAATGTGGTAAATATTGATATAGCTCACGTGAACAAAAGCTCTTTGCAGAGAGGTCTTCAGTTTTTAAGAATGTAAAGAGGTCCTGAGAGTAAAAAGATTGAGAACCGCTGTTAGGTATCAAGTAACAATGTCATTTCCATTTCTACTGCCACAAGACTTGTGTTGGTCCTTTAGGTAATGGGAAATTGTTAGGAGTCTACACGCTCTGCTTTAAAGAAAGGTACTTTTCTGAATCTCCAGTCTGTCGGATCTCAGAAATTTGGATTAGATGATAATGATATAACAATAAATAATAACTGCTGACATTTCGATATCATTGTAAAGTGTGTAGGTCGTCTTATTTGACCCATCCAATAGCCCTTTTGAGCTAGGTGCTGTTTTTAGCCTCTTTTTCCATATGAAGACACTCAAAATCAGAGAAGTTTAGTGCCTTGCACATGGACATATGGCTGGGTAGGTGTCAGTCTAATTCAAATGCTGGGCTGGGCCAGTGCTTTATCTACTATGTCATACTGCCTCAATAAAATCCAGGAGATTTAAAAAACTGGATTTTCTTCAAAGGGGAATACTCGTATAGTTGCTGTTGGGCCATGCAGGTACATTTCTAAGTTTAGCCAACTTTTGAAGAAAGATCACATAGATAAAAGAAAATTTCATTCTGACCCACAGACCCAGGCTACATTTGGGTTTGACTTTTCCCCATAGCAGATGATCTAGCAAACAATGCAATAGCCAATATGAAGGCAACATTTAGAGGCCTGTTCACTTAGTCCTTTGAATAATTGGGATTTGGCTGTATCTAAAATCAGATGGCTTTTTAAATTTGTTTTTAGTCAGTTCAATTTAGAAAACAGTTTATAGGCCACAGAATTTTACTTGTATTCTATTCCCTGACATAGTGTATAGGTAGTAAAATAAGTTTGACAGGACACTGTATTTTCCTGGAATAATCGTGATTAAACTGGGTAGGTAGCTCTTTATATAGCTGCCTTAATAAGGGTAATTTCCACTGCTGAAGTAGAATTGTGAAGACTTGAGTCAGAAGATTCATTTATTTTGTCAGGTCATATTGATTTAGTGCCCTTCTAGAGAAGGGTCAAGGACTCTTGACCTGCCCATCCAAAAGCTGGTCATTTAAAGCTCAGATCCTCTCCACTTCAGGGATATTATTCTTCACTTGATAGAATTTTGTTTTGCAAAACCTGGTGTTAGCTGGATGTCCTGACCACCCTACAATCTATGTAATTATGGTCTTACGGCTTATGTGAAATGATCTTTATGATTTATATGAACATATATGATTTATTATCAGGTATGTGTTCTAGGCCGGGGTGCCTGTTTTAAAGTGTGGGGAGTGATTTCCCCATATTGTTTGACAGTGTTTACTTTTTGCATTCAGATTATAATGTGGTTGTACATGTTAAATTCAAGGAGATTAACTGGAACTTGTAAAAGGTTTGATAGTGTGTGTGTGTGTGTGTGTGCGCGTGTACATATGCTGGCTCTGTTCAGCTGTTTTAGTGAAAAGAGCCTGAATCAGGAGGCTTGGGTTCTAGTCCTTGCTTTTGCACTTTATAGATGTGTGACTTCAGAAAATAATCTCTCTGAATCTTTACCTGCTCTGGCCTATTCACCTTCCTTGTAGGGTTGGTGTTGATTAAGTGAGATGATAGATAGACAGTGCTTTGAAAGGTGCTATATAGATATAAAGGGATTTATTATTCTGAATGCAAAAGGGAGAATGATTTTGTCCCCAGACTTCTTTGATTTTTATGAAAGACTGCATCTTTCTTAAGTAAAACTTTAATGACAACCATAATGTTCTAAGTTTATTTGGAGAACTTAAGTTTCTTTTTAAAAATAAGTTTTTAGTGTTACTTTTTACTTTACATCACTTAGATTTCTCCCTAAATATCTCCCTCTTCCCAAGAGCCTTCCCTTAAGTTGTTATTGATTTTATTTCAA
Organism: Potorous gilbertii; assembly: GCA_028658325.1. Lineage (NCBI taxonomy): Eukaryota > Metazoa > Chordata > Mammalia > Diprotodontia > Potoroidae > Potorous > Potorous gilbertii. The sequence continues at coordinate 350,007,536 of CM053769.1, forward strand.
ATTTGAATAAGTCAATGGAAATGTAAGATTTAGAAGGGAAAATATGGATATCTGAGGGGCTTGATGATGAGTCATTCAAAAGACCAATGACATCCCAGTAAACTGTATTAAGAAAATCAGTTGTATTTAGCTTTTGGTTCAAATTCTCTGTATTTCTAGCAGTCTCTTAGCTATGTTGGCATAGCTATCACAGGGTGGTCTAGGAAAGGGCAAAGGATAACAATTTTTGCTAGTTGGTTTCACAGTACTCATTGCTAGGATTTTTTACTTAGAATCTAACAATTGAGAAGGGAGAAGTCTGAATCTCAAGTAAATTTAAGGAATCTGTTTGAAATCTTATTCTAGATTTAGAGCTCTTGAGGATCTCAGGGCTGGTGAAGTTCAGCATGAAGTCATCATTTTACTGATGTGGAAACTGAGTTCTAGAGAGGTTAGAGATTAAGTAACTTGTCTAAAGTAGTCACACAGATAGGAAGTAGCAGAGAAACCTTTGAAGCACAGATTAGTCTTCTACTTCCAGGTCTTGCATATTTTCCTACTGTACTACCAGTTCATATAAGGTGTTGCTTGTAACTTGTAAACAAATACTTCTCCTTGTTATTGCAAAACCAGTCACCTTTATTTAATAGGCTATCTTTGACACATTTTCTAACCTGGGTCTCAGATGTGGGGGAGACAAGTAGCAGAATGAAATTTATTTCATTGGTCCTAAATAAACAGCACAGGTGGCAGCATTGTACCTACCCCCTTTTGATTGAGGGGAGGAAAGAAGGAGAGAAGTGTTCTGTGCTGATAGACTAGCAAGTGAAAAATGGAATTAAATGGGGAAATTTAATTAAGGGGAGAAAGCTTTTGACTCTCTTACCATTTAGCTGCTATGTTATTGTAGTTGTGACTTTTCTGAGTAGAGATTGCTCATTTTTGCAAGTATGTCTGATTTTGAAGTGCTTTTTCATTTGTATATTTATGAAAGATAGAAAAGAAAACTTTAATCAAGATCTACTTTATCAGAGTAGTTTTCAGACACTTTGAAATAAAGCTAAAGGAGGAGAAAGTCATAGGATAGCTGAGATTTATTGAGTAAATAGAACAGATGAAGGTTATGGAGCTGAATTACCCTATCAAAGGGTGAAGGAGATGTCATTATCCAAACGGCTGTGACATTCAGGAATGTCATTCATGTTTTGATGCTTATAGTTTCTAAGTGAAGAGGTGTAAGTTTCCCCTTTCAATTTCTTTATCTAAAGATAAAAGAGTGTGTTTCTGGCCTGGGTTTCCATCTTTTGTTCCTAATTTTTTAAAATAGATTCCTGTTTTCATGTTGTTGCCATAAAGAATTTATCACCTATCTATCCAACACACACACACACACACACACACACACACACACACACACACACACAGTTTTTTACTTGATCTTTGTTTAGAACTATTTAAAATAGTTTCAACTCTGAAAATTTCCTTCCTTTGTTGAAAAGAAGTTTCATTTTTTTTTCCTACCAAACCCAAATTGGTATGAGGGAGATTTCACTAGGTTAGTAATTTCTTTCTGAGTTCCTAAAGTTATTTTATGGTCTGTCCTCTTTGGGAATAAAAGGAAATTAATTCATAAACATTCAGGAGAAATAACCAGATACTACCACCAAAGAACATCTGATTGATCAGACTTAATGGAGATTTGAATTCTCCTTTTTGATTCTCTGACACAGAAATAATCTCATTGGGAATTACGGTACGGTAATTTCCACACTTGATGATGAAATCTTTGTCTATGGTTGTGTAGACCAAGATTCCAGATATGTACTTTTCCATAACATAGACATTCTTATTTCTGTCTTAACCCCAAAGTTATCCAGATGTTGGATGATCCACAGTAACTGTGGACCAGCCTCCTTGGAACTAGGGAAGCTGTTGAGTACAGAGCTGTAATTGTAAAATGCTTTTTCAATTTTACTGTTTTGGAGTCCAAATATATACCAAACTATGTTTTGCCACTAATGGGATAGAGTGAAAGGTGAAATCTTAATGCTGCTATTCATCATAAACATCTTGGTTACAAATGTTATTTGGCATTTTGTACCCATATGACAAGATACTAATATTAAGAAGATTAGGTCTTAGACCTCTTAGACAGTTCATTCCAGCAATGGTGTTTTGGGTTTTTTTTTGGGGGGTGGGGCGGGGTTGGAATACTGCTTTGATTCAGACCAATTATGTCTCCTAGGTTTCCTAGGGCAACAAACACCTCCAGCTTGTTCTACTCTCACTTCTTGAGCTGTGTGTCACTTCATAGTGCAAAGGGAAGGAGAACTAGGACTAGGGGGTGGGTAGAGGTGGATTAAGAGGCATTGCACACTCATGTGTCAAAGAGAAAGATTTGTGTGTCACAGGCATTTGGGCAGTAGGAAGAAAACTAGACTTGGTCAGAAAAACTAGATTTTAGTTCTCTCAGCTATTAATTAGCTATATGTTCTTGAATTAATTCTTAGGGCTTCCATTTCTTCTTCTGTAGAATGAAGGGACTGGAGTAAATGATCTAAGGTCCATTACAAGTCTTAATATTCAGTGGTTTATAAAGTGTTTCCTTCAGCAGAATTTCATATTACTTCTTTCAGGCTCACCTTAGGTCATAGACTTCTTAGCCAAGCTTTTGTTCCGTTGGGCTTAGTGTTTTCAGCAGTCCTGTACTGCTCTCTCAGCTCCTGTGTTGACTCATAATTACTACTACTACTAACTAATAATTACCTCATCTAAACATACCATGCCATTCTTGGCTCATCAGCTGATGCACCTAAAGTATTTGGGGTACATAGATCACATTTTGAGAACAGTTTCTTAGAGTAAGCTCCTAAACACCCCAAGTGACTTAAGCTCTACACATACCCCTTTACAACCTTTGGAGACTGACAGGGCAAAAATGAGGTGTTTCAAGATAATCATGAGAGAATTTGAAATAACAAAAGACTGTTACAGAAACCAATTGCTCATCTGGAGGGAATGGCCTCCTCTCTTGGGAATTGTGGAACTATTATTATTCAGCTTGTTTCACCCTTTCACTGATCTTCCATGTGCCTGCGCCCTCACACCTCAGATCTTAGTAGAAGTTATTCTAGCTGTCACTTGAAGTAGTGACTGACTGTAATAGTGTTCTTTATTTGCTTTATTATTTACTTATTTATTAACATCTAAAGGTCACAGGATCGTAGCTCTTGAGTTTGGAAGGGTTTTCAGAGGCCTTCTCGTCCAAGCCTTCATTTACAAGTGGGGGAACTAAAGCCTGGGCCAGTTGAGTTGACTTTCCCATGATCATCCAGGTAGTGTGAGAGGTAGAATTTGAAGTCACTCTCTTTGATGTTAGAAATGATCTTCCTGTATTTACTTCCCAAGATCACAGCTCTTGGGAAGTAGTTAGGCAGAAAAGTCCAACAGTTAGAGCTAAATACATCTTAAAATGGCGTTTTGACATATTTGTAGTGATTCCTTTTCAAATCTTTCTACTGTTGAGAAGCAAATTGGGTAAAATGTTTTAACTTGCCCTATTTCTACACAAGGCTAGAATGTGAACCTCATTTCCCTATCTTACTACATGAATATGAATTTTTGTTGTAACAAAAGATGCCTAATGGTGTAAAGGGAGCGCAGCACAGAATATGCCTTCAGAAGGCTTCATCAGAATCCTGCTTTATTGGCCCAGTGACCTTGAGAGACCATTCTCTCCTTTGTAAAGTATAATACTTATATTACCTACCACACAGTTTGATTAGAAGTAAAGCACTTTGTGAACTCCAAAGCACCATACATAAAAGTAAGCTACTCTTGTTCAGTTCAGGTAGGATGGTATCTTTAGTGCATAGTAAACCAACTCATGGTGTAGTTAGAAGTACTGGAATTGTAGTTAGAAAGACAGGAATCCCAACACTGCTTACCTCCAAGCTGCGCATGTCCCCACCTGTATGACATGGGTCACTTTCTCTTTCTGGGCCTCAGTTTTATTCTTTACAAAAGGCAAAAGAATCAGATAAGGGGAATCTCCAAGGTACTCTCTCATAGAGGCAGCTTTTGAGGGCTGCCAGAGAGGCATTTCATGAGAATACTCAGTGGCAGATAAATTGCCCTAACCTGTTGCTCAGGAGACAAGTAAAAAATAATGATGAAGATGAGGGAAACTATATTACTGTTTGGCAAAAAGGGGAATTACTTAAAATAATAATATTACAGGTGTTGTTGGGTAGAATCCATTTATAAAATTGTAAACTTAATTTCATACTGGAGGCATTATGCCATGAGGATAAAATGTTGGGATTGGAGTAAGGAAGACTGAGTTTAGATCAGCCTTTGGCACTAAGCAATTTGGAATTTAGGTTTTATCCAAGGATGAAGATCCTAGAGCAGGGAATTCCCAGGCTAAATCAATTACAGATTCTTTCCATAATCTTAAAAGAGAGAGAAATAAAATCCCACAGGACACTTGAAGCTATATTTGCATTTTGATTTCAGATTTTTTATTATTTTTGTTGTGTTCTCATTTTCCATCTGTGTAGTTAGTTTTTTCAGTCTAAGGTTATTGGGGTTTTTTGGTTTGTTTTTTTGCTACTGACAACTAATCATTAGTTGCTGCTTTAAAGAACATTTTGTTGTTGGAATAGACCTTTACAGGTGGGGAGAAAACATCAGAAACTTGCCTCTTCTCCAGAACAACAAAAACCACTAGCACCCACGGCTTGGACAGCCAGTGTAACTGTTGTGGGAGTCCTGAAGGAGTCCTGCTGGTTATGAAACTGACTGCTTTTGGTAAAGGTGGTGTCAATTACCCTCCCTTGAAGCAAAGTTGTCCATTTGGAACAGTGTTAGGGAAGTCTGTTTTATAGCTAATTTACAGATTTTTAATAGAACTCTATGGATTTTCTGCTAAGCCGCCTAAAGCTTTAGGTTATAGATATTTTATAAATGAAATGCCAAGTTCTCATTATTTGTGGTCTGAAGGAGTCTTGTTTTTACCATGAAACTCTATTAAGATTTCCTTTTGACAGCAGAGGTTACGTAGAGAAAGACCTTATAAAAATTCTTAACTAGCAGGCTGAGAGCCTACTGTGTTCAGCATACCAAAAATTAACTCTTTTATTTGTATTTTCAAATCTTAATGCAAATAGTTTTTTGATGTCCCATCTGTAACTTCTTGCCAGTTTATTTTTAACATCTAAATGCCAGACCCTTAAAACAGATTTGAAGTGAGAACTCAGGTGGATGTAGAATAGTTTCATATGATTTTCACTATTGAGGGAAATCAGTGTCTTAATTATCTTTAGATTCAGCCAAAGTTTCACTAATGGTTCAAAATTCTAGCTGCCCTTTAATAGCTAATTGACTTGAATTTAAGTTTTTCAAGAAGATCTGCTTAAAGACAGCCCAGAAGAACCTGGGCTATGTATCTGCAAAAGCTTTTCTTATTCCCTAGTTTGAATGAGATTAGACTGAGCCTATGGTCTCTTACAAAGTAATTGATGGAAAGGGTTATCCATTTGAAATATGGCTAGCAAATTTAAAAATTGATGCCGAATTAGAGATAACTCTTACTGTGGAAGTAGAGCTTATAAAGCAGCACTTAACTTAAAATGGAAAATCTCAGGGATAAGAAACAGCATAAGAGATATACTATTCTCAAGGGAAAACCTATGGCAAAATTAGGGTTTGTAAACTAACCTGACATTTTTAAGAGCCTTCTTCAAATCTAATATCCTTACTGTGCTGTAAACCAGAGGTGTCAAATAGCAGCGACCCACAACACTCCTGAGTGCTGCTGGATGAACTGGATTAAAATGTAATTGGGAAATATTTAACAAAATAAAGTTTAAAAATACAAGAAAACATAGATAATGTCAGTATGTGATTTTCTGAGTCAACATGCAGCCTTCTTGTAGAGTGATCCTGCTGTCTATTCAAGTCTTGTCCTACTGCTGTAAACACTGAGGCAGGAGTGCTATTTGATGGAAGACACCCCAATTTTGTCTTGTCTTATGCCTGCTTTCAGTTGCCCAAGACTCTGAGACTTTGTCCTTTATGACTTTTCATCAAAAAACTTTTTCAAATAGAATTAGACTGGAGTTGTAAAAGAATTGTTTAAGCCCTTTTAATTTTAAACTGTTTGACACTTTAAATATGATACTTGCTTACATATTTAGGGTGACCACTGAAAAAAGTTGAAGTCTGGACCTGCTACAGCTATCAAGTCTTTTACAGTGTTGGAATTTGTATAACTGATTTCCATAAGCCAAATGTAATTTATTTTTGTTGTCTTTCTGGTAAATAAGTGCTTCTTTTCATTTTAAGAGTGTTATGGATTACTGTAGGAGACTTAGAAAATGTATTTGGAAAGCTTAAATTGATATTTCTATTTAAGTAGAAAAAAACAAGTTGCATTTTTAGAGTAACTTCCTCCATTAGTAGGTTTTCATGGTTTTAGGATTAACAGAAGCTACAGTGTTTTTGCATTTCGTCAACTGTAGTATACCAATAATAAGCTGGGAGTCAACATTTATTTTAGGGTAGAGTGAGAGAGAGAGAGAGTGTGTGTGTGTTTGTGTGTGAGTGTGAGAGTGTGTGTGTGAGAGAGAGAGAGAGTGAGTGTGAGAGTGAGTGTGAGTGTGAGTGAGTGTGTGTGAGTGTGTGTGTGTGTGTGTGTGTGTGTGTGTGTGTTTAAATTGGCCTCATTCTGCTTACCCTAGCTGCTGTGCTAATAGTGAGTGGGTTCTTTTGGTGGGAGGTACTTTCTAGCACTTTCAGTTTAGGGCTAAGTGTTGACGAGTGCATTGTTTGAGAGAAAAGCCTCCATTGCATTTTTAAGCCTCTTGTTCCTATTACTACAAACGTTTCTTCTGAAGAACAGTCTACAGCGTATACTATGTGATCTGTTAAGAGTTCGAAGCAATTAATTCTTTGCTAAGATGCCCAGGTACCTTTTTCTTACACAGTGTTTTCTTGTGAATCACCCATCCTTGCTTCATACAAATTGATATATTCAAAGGAGTGGGAGGATAAAAGAAAGAGAGTGAGGGGGAGGTATTCTCTTGCCTAGCATCAGCTAAACTTTTCCAAGTTGCAAGTACTAGGTTTTCTATCATCTTTGTACTTAAAGGTCAGGCATCCTGGGACTCAGGGGGACTTAGCTCCCCCTGAGTTTTTAGCAGGCTGAGCAGAAGTTTCTAGTACTTACAGAGAGCTTCTGAACCAGATATCCCTTTATTAGGAAGAATGTGCTAAATTCTCACACTGAAGTGTCTGATTTTGAGGATAGGGTTACCATAAAAATAGCATTCTACTGTGTTGACAGGTTGAGCCACAGACACTATAAAAATTAAGATTAGAATCGCCACTTGAAAGTACTGGGAAACAGCAGTGTAGGATCATAAATCAACATTTTTACTATTTAAAGATTAACCCTTCTGAGCCCACAGAGATCTAAAGGATTAGTTAGATGAACCTATACAGATCAAAGTATATAGGGTGGTATAGGGATTGGGATTTTGTCAATTTGATTTTCCTGATGCTTAAAGGATTGAGCTAGTCACTTCCTACTTATTCCTAGACAAGCCTTTTTGTAGGAGTTAGCCACCAAGTATCAGTGATTTTTGCTGAGTTCCACTGAGAAACTTTGGCGGGACTTTTTCAGAAGCCTGCTTTGAAAACTTGTTCTAGTCAAACTCTGGAATTGCCAACCCTTTTAATGGAATGAGTCAGAAGAAGAAAATTGGTTCACCTTTGCAGTCACTATGCTGTGTAGACTTACCTTGGGGCAATCTGCTATTTACTGAATTTAGAAAAACTCAATTAAAAATAAAAAGTTTGATTTCTTCTGGCCTGTCTAAAAGTACAGATCCTTGTTGAGTGGGTACAGGCCAGTTACAAACAGGAACTGGGCAGGCTAACCTGTATGTCTCACATTTGTTTCCAAATTTTCTTGTTACATCCTTACACTCATCCCTTTGGAATGAATAACGTGTTCCATTTCCATAATAATTTCTTCATAACAGACCTGTGGATTAGGTAGTGGTATAAGTGTTATCCCCATTTTATAGAAACAAACATGGTGAGAAGTGACGAAACTTCCATGGTTACATAGCTAATTTTGTGTCAGAATCAGGAGTCAAACCCAAATCTGACTCAAGTCTAGCAGTCCTTCCCACCATATTGTGTTAAAAAGAAAAATATTAGGTCTCTTGCATTAGAAATGCTCTAAAGAAGCAGACATCTCTTAATCTGGGATGCTGGAGGATAGAGGGAGCTGGATATAGAGGCACTATCCTTATTCAGAGGTTCTTACTCTTAAATCGCTTTAAGTTTTCTCTGGGTAGAGCTAAAGATCTAATTTAATGATGTTTAGGTCTGAAATCTAGCATCCCTCAAGTAATCCAAGTTGCAAAGCTATCTGCCTTACCCTATCTATCCAGTTTTATTTCTGTAGTCTTGCTCTGACCTGCTATACTCCAAACCCTTATTACCATTTACCTGTAGTGTTATAATTAACTAATTGGTCACCCTACTTCTAGTGTTCCCCATTTCCACCAATCCATCCTTTCCACCCCTGTCAATTTGATTGTAATGCACAAACTTGATTGTCACTTCCTTGCTAAAAAAAAAAAACCTTCACTAGTGTCTTATTCCATATGGAATAAATTGCAAATCCTTCAACTCCATTTGCAGTCTGAGTCTAGCTTGCATGTGAGTGACCTGTCTAGCATTATTTCATATCATTCCCCTTCATGCATTCGTTATTCTGGCCAGACTGTACTATTAATTGTTCCATGATCAAATTCTACCTTCTGCTTTCTTAGTCATATAGAACCACTGCACTTTCCCTTCCTTATCTTTGTCTGCTGAAATTCTTTTCAAGACCCAGCTTGCTGCTGCTTCTATGAAGCCTTCCCTGAATTCCTTCTGTTGCCAGTTAGGTTGTCCTTCCTTCCTTCGAACCTGTCTGGATATCTCCTTTGTTGTTTTCACATTTTGCTCAGTATAGTATTGCAGAAAGACTGCTGTAATGGACTTGGGAGGCCTACGTTTAAATTCTAGATCTGACAAGATGTGGCTTTGGGCCAGCCATTTAATCTCACAGACCCTCAGGTTCCTTATCTACAAGATGGGAACATTACGTTCTCTCTTTCAACTCTCCTTCACAGGGTTGAGGAAAAGCCTCAAAGTGCTCTATAGAAACTTGTACGCTGTCATATTTCTGTAGGAGGCAGGGAACATTATTGTCACCATTGTGTCCCTAGTACATCCCGTAATACCTTGACCTCTGGTAAGTGCTTAATAGAATGTTTGACTTGAATTAGAGGATACTCTAGACAAATATTTCAGGTTCACTTTCTAACTTTGTCTCTTAATTTGCCTTTTTTATACTTAAAAAATAATCTGAATTAAACCAAGTTTCTGATTGCAATAATATGTAAAATGAGAGGGAGAGTTGGAGCCAAGATCCTTTCCAATGTTCATTCAAGTTGCCTATCTCGTACAAGGTGTTGTATGTGCAAATGAGCTAGCAGATCCTTATCTCCGGGAGCTTAGATTTTATGGGAGAGAAGAGGGGAGATGCGTAGGAAAATAACTGGTACAAGAGAGAATGCTAAGCGCATATAAGGATTATTGTGAGAAATTTGGCGAGAGGAGAGACTTTCACCTGGAAGGATCAGGGAAAGAATTGTGGTAGATACCATCTTCTCCCAGAGTTGATCCTAGGAGGAAGGCACTTAAAACAGTGTTGGGGGTGGGGTGGGGTGGGAGCTAATAATTACAGTTTGAGGAATGAACAAAGGCATGAACTGGACAGAATGAGAAAAGCATAAGGAACAGGGTGGTTTGACTAGAAAGTAGTCATGTAAAGGGGAAGCAGTATACATAAGGCTATAAAAGTGGGTTGGAATCAGCTTGAAAGGCCTTGAATGCCAGGGTCATGCATTTGTATTTGATGTGAGAGGCAATGGAGAGCCACTGACAGATTCAGGGACTGATGTGGAGCATCATTATGAAAAATGGATTGGAGATAGACTGGAAGGAAACAGACTATTTAGTTTAAAAAAAAAACACCACATATTTTAAGTGACGAGCTTGAACTAGGTTTGTTGCAGTGGGTGTGGAAGGGAAGGGACAGATTGGAGGAGTGGTGGAGGAAGAATTGACAGGACTTGACATCTTATGAGTCAAAGGTTATGAAATTGTTTATCTTGGTGACTGGAATCAATTGGTAATGTCATCAATTTGCAATTATACAGCAGGACAGGTTTTGGGGGAAGAGCAAGATGAATTCAGTTTTGAATATATATTCAAGGTGCCAGCTGCACATTTCATTGGTGGTCCGCAGATAGCTGGGAATCTGAGGCTAGGACTCCAGGCAGAAGTCGAGCGTGGAGGTGGAGATAGAGATTTGGGAGCCATCTGCATAATGGGTGATACTTAAAGCTATGGGAGCTATTCCCAAATAGCTCTTCCAAATTCTCTTCCAAAAAAGAGAGTGAAAAGAAGACTAGCCAATAAGATAACCCTGGGAGAATACTCACGTTTCAGGTATGGGGGAAAAAGATAAAGAGCCAGCAAAAATGAG
>CM053769.1:350018229-350068204 GCA_028658325.1 Potorous gilbertii
GTGGGGGGAAGGTGTGGGGGTATAAAATCTTAATTTTAAGGAAGTGATTGTAGAACATTTATACATAAATAAAATAAAAGTTAAAAAAAATATTCAAATAGTGGTCAAAGAGAAGACCCATAAGGATTGCCTTAGCCAAGGAAGAGGGGGATCCATGTCAGAGTATTGGAAGACAAGCCAAGGGGAAGCTAAGGCTCGAAAGGGAAAAGTCCAGTCCAGGAAGTCATTACTGACATATTATTGGCACACTGACATTTTAGGGTTCTCCTTCCCACCTTATCTCCTGCTGCTACTCAACAGAGACCCTCTGTGTTGGTGTAGTGCACGTCCATATTCGATTCTCTTTCTGTACTTCATACTCATCACTAAGATATGCTCTGTCCCACCTTTGTTCTCATCTACTGCATCGCTTAGTTGGTCTGTTTTCCAAAAGGATCTTTTACCTGTTTGGGCCTTTTTAATACAATTAGCATTTGTTAAACACTTTCTACTATTTACAAGACACTCAGCCATATTCTTCTTAGGCCATCTTTTCCTCCAAGAAAAAAGCTTCTTTTGGGTAGGGCCGCTCTCTTACCGTTAGAATTTGGTGCAATATTTGTCTTGTAGTAGTTCATGTAAATGTGATATTTCTAGGGCATCTTATACTCTTTTTTCCCCCTTTTGTTCCATTAGCTTGTGGTAGATACAAAGACGTCCTATGATGTATATTTTGTTGTGCTGTTTTTCTTTTGGTTGAGGTATCACATTGAGGGTTTTTGTTTGTTTGTTTGTTTTTTAAATCCAGGTTGCTAAACTCTTATAGGCTTTTAGGAAGTAGGCCAACAACTACGTCATATTTGGGATACTCAGAGGAGCCTTTTAGAAAGGTTTGCTTTTTCTCCTGGCACTTAAGTAGAAGTATTTTCCAGTTCTCTCCTTCAGAGGCACATTTACCTAAATAACACCCAAGGTGTTTATCTGCCAGTGTTGCTGTTTGACACTCTGCCTCCTTAGAACTATAATCTTTGTAATAATCACATTTAACTGGCCAATTCATTCTGATGTCACTTGAGGATTCAGTGATTTGGGGTAGGACCTGAACAAGTGTTTTCCTGCAAATATCCCTAATCTGAGGCTACTTGTCTTAGAGTAGCAGATAAAGGTTTTTCCTCTGACACAAAGTGACTGTGTGATTCTGGGCAAGTCACTAACCCTCTCAGTCACCCAGACAACTCTTAAGATTACAAGTTTCAGATCTGCTTAGGTAGAGGGAGTTTTCTCACCAAGACTTCCTTAATCACAGGCCCAGACCAAAAGAGTAAATAAAAATAACCACAAAAAGCCAAGAAAGACTGAAAAATGAAATATCCATGGATTGTTTTTTTAATTAAATCAAATAGTCTACGAAGCTGTCTATTAAAAAAAATAATAAAGGAAAGGCTTTTTACAGTTAGCTAAGGCTTGCCTTGAACCATTATTACACTCTGAAGTGGTACATTTGGATAGAGGCAGATGTTCAGATTCAACTCTCTTTCCTCTATTTCATGAGCCAGAAAGGGACCTATGTCTGTTCTGATCTAGAACTCAGTCCTCACTTTACAAGTGAGGAAACTGAGACCAAAATAAAGGAAGTGACTTACTGAGAGTCACAACTTAAAAGTGCTATATAAATATCAGCTATTAAGCGTAGAGCTGAGATTTGAACCCAGGGCCTTTAACTCGAAACCAAACCAAGAGTTTACACTTTACTGCCTTTATTTAGTCCTCACCTTTTAAAGGGTATTATAACATAGTGGCATATTTTGCCCTCCTTCCCTCTGGCCCTGCCCACTTTCACGCTGAGGGTTGGCTGGTTTAATTGAGGTAATTTTCATTTAAACGTTTCTGTACAGGTTTTGTATTTGCATGAGGTTACAGCAGCTGTTCAGCCTAATGATTTGAATTGCTTCTTCCTGAAGAATGAGAGTTGTGGCAGGGACACATTTCTATAACACTTGGACTTTTACTCAGTTTTTTATCATACTTTGTTTCCAAATATGCAGTGTTTGAGTTACTCGTTGTTCTGCCTCATGGATGGTAAAGAATTTTAGGAATTAGTATTTTAATCATTAAAAGGGCTTTTGTGTATGTTCCTATAGACAGGTTAACACCTCTCTAGCTCTTTTCCCATCTAGTCCTGTACAAGTCAAATAGCGAAATTTCTAGGGGAGAATTGAACAATATGCTTCTGCTGCAGCCCCCCCCCCCGCAAGCCCCTCAACATTCATACATACCCCTATACGTCTGAAGCATTAATTTCCTGTTAATAGGCTTTCAAAGAAGTTTCGATATGGGGGAGAAGAATGCCTTAATATGCAGCCAGGACCAAGAGTCAGTGGCAGGATCCTGTTGTAATATTTTGTCATGTTTTGAATTTCTTTTCCTGGCCGCACAAAGTTGCTAACGTAAAGCTTAGAGACAATGCTGAGTTAGAGAAATAGGCCTAGATGATAATGAACTGTAGATTCCTATTAAGTTGAAACAGGAAGTTTCCAGCTCTCTATTACTAACACAAGTCTGAAGATATGTGAATGGGCTCACCTTCACAGCTGCAGGAATGGGCCTGCTCTAATTTAGCTTGCCTAAGAAGGCTCATTTTCAGGTTAGACAACTCCTCTTTTCTTTTTCAGTTTGACCTCCTGGGAAAGGAGGTTTTGCAGGATGGAGAGGTCCTTGTGAAAGCATGATTCATTGCCGAAAGGAAATACACGAAATAGAAGTGCCCACCTTATAGAGCTTTGTCCTACTTAACTACTATGATGATAGACTAAAAAGAAAATCCTCAGATTTGGTTGAGTTTAACCATTAAACTCATATTTTAAATTTTTTCTTTTGGCTTTCTATAAACTCTAAGTGATTATTCTATAAATTATGTAGGGTCATATATATGCTCTGAATCTGTCCTGATTTACCCTTGGTGAAGGTGGAGCTAGAAAGGTACTGAAGCCTGGCTTCTTTATGGTCCTGCAGAATAGGCCAATCTCACATGGTATGGAAGAAAGAACCCTGCACTTTGAGTAAGAAGACCTAGCTCATGTGACCTGAGGCAAGCAGTGACTTCTCTGAGCCTCGGGTTTCTTCCTCTGTAAAATGGACAGTACCAGTATTATCGCTGTCTCTCAGGTTTGGGAAGAAAGTACTTTGTAATCTATAAAGAGTCATATACACTTGAGCTATTACACAAAGTTGAGGTCAATTGTTATTCTTAGCATAACTTGCCTTTAATAATTACTTTTAAATATTCAGATTTACTGGGCGTTTGACTTGGCATGGTTGTATATATAAGTAATCCCTGCTACTGGAGAGGCTGAGGCTGGTAAATCAATTGAGCTCAGGAGTTCTGATCTGTAATAGAGCTAAGTTGAAAGGATATTTGTACAGTGTCTGGCACCAGTGATACATTCCTTGGATCTGGGAGCCACCAGGCTCCCTGAGTAAGTTAGGAAGACCTAGTATTAAAAAACAAGTAAAATCCCAAAACAAAACCCTTCAGATTTGCCTTCATTTAATAGACAGTTAATAAATAGTTATGGAATTGAACTTTAGATCTGTTCATGAAATACAGTGAAAGAGAAATCAGGAGAATTAGGTTTTAGTCCTGCTTTGCAGATACTAAATTGAAACTCCTTTGGGTAAATGATTCCCTTCCTAGTCTTGCAAAACTATCTCTGTTAAATGAAGGGTTAAAACAGAGTACTTCTAAGGACCTGTCCAGATCTGTATAAGAACAAATGCCCACTTTTTCTCACTGAACTACAGGCTGCAGACCATAGCATGTAGATAAGCTTTAGTGTTACTCCGACAATTTAGTTCCATCTGCTTAGACAGGGAGCATTCTTTACATTTGTTCTCATGGATATGGGTACTCTCTCAGAAAGAGAGGCTCTCGGCTCATTCATACCTTGCCATCTCGCTCTTGGCCAGTGTCCTCCCATGGATCTTTAGTAGGGGTCCATCTAACAAGCTGGAGACCTTCCTGTGGGTTTACATTTAGATGATTACCAATGGAGCATGAAGGATGTTGCCTGTTGTCCTTCAGCTACACTGGATGACCAACCTATCTATCGTTTTATGCTTTTTTCTGCTTCTTGTATGCAATTTGTATTGTAACATGACAGCCCAGGTAGTCTGTGACATTCTGCTGCATGCCACCTGATCCCCAGCCTCAGGTGAGAAGAGGAGCCAAACCTTCATCCTTTTGTGTCCCCTGAAGGCAACAAGGGACCCAGCTGGGCCAACTTGGATCTGTGCCAGTAGAAGGCAGCTTCCTCCTTCTACTGCTGCCAGCCTCATCTCCCACACAGGATGTGGAGAATCTCTGGTATAAAGAGGAGAAACCTTCCCTTTAATCTGAGGTCTTCTTTCTCCTTTTCTGTCTGCCCTAGAGAAAAGACTAAAATATGTAGGAAGTAGTACTTCTGTCTCCTGCTGTGCCATTTCTTGCCCAATCTTCAGCCTTTGGAGAGGAGTAGTGAGATAGGGCCAACTATCTAACTGGGATTTCCACCTAGTACTATACTTGTCTCCAGCTTTCCTTGGGAAAAGGATTGGTACCTTCTATTCACTGATGAACATTTTTACACCTGATCATACTCTACACATCTCAGTGATTCCAAACCCCATTCCTCATCTTGCTGCCTGATTCTTTATTCCCATCCCTCTCAATCTTTCTACCTCTGAAACCTTGCACTGTGTGCTCTGGAATGCCTGTTCCATAGGTAATAAATTTCACTTCATCCTATATCTTTTCCTTTCCTTTTCCTTCCATCTTCTAGCTATTACCTAAATGTGACTCCCTATTGACGACACAGCCTCCCTGACCATCCTTTTGGGTACTGGTTGCACCTTTATTTCCCTCAGCTTGCTGGTTGAGGTGGGAGAATTGGCATAGTCTTTGTTCTCCATGGCCACTTCCAAGTTCTCTCCCTCCCTCCATTATGCAGTAACTTCTCCTTTCAGGTTCATGCTATTCATCACTACCATCCAATCAAAATCTTGGTAGCTGTTGTCTACATATCTCCAAGTTATTCCCTTCCTCAAAGAGTTCAGTAATTACTTTATAATTTTCTTCCTTCCCAGCTCCTGCTGTTAATACTAGGAGACTTCAAAATACATGTTAATTCTCCCTCTAACACTCTAATAACTCAGACCCTCAACTTACTCTCTTCCCCGACCTGTTCCTCCATCCTACCTCAGCCACACAGATGGCCATGCCTCTGATCTTGCCATTACCCAGAAATACATGACCTCCATGCTCAAGAATTCTGAAGTCCCCTTATTATCTGACCGTAAAATCAATTGGCTTTCCGCCTTTCCTTTTGCCTTCTGATACCAAACCCTAAGCCATACTGTGATCTCCAATCCCTTGACTCCTCGATTCTCTCCCAGGCCATCTCCCCTTCATTAGTGTCTCTCTCTCTCTTTCCATCCTGATCCCTTGGTGAACCAGTTCAGCTCTACACTATATAATCTTCTTCTTGATTCCCTGCCGCACTGTTTCACTGATTATAAACTACTAAGTCTCAATCTTGGATTTTATCTGCCGCCTTCTTTCTTTGCTCTTATATACATTCTGCTAAATGAGAAAAGTCACTCAACCATTTTGACTCAGTCCACTACAAGTTTGTTACATAACCTTAGCCCACCAATATTATGTAGTGCAACTTCAGCTGAGTCCTCATTGTTGCTATGTAATATTCCTGTACCTCCCTCATCAACTCACCACGCCATTCTCTACAGTGACTCTTCAGACTGTTGCATCCCTCCTCAAGTGTCCTGTGACTTTCTCTCCCCAAACCCTCTCATCTGAGAACCTCGCTTCATATTTTACAGAAAACATTGAGGCCATTTGCGGTGAACTTCTTCTTCCTTATCTCCTATCACTCAGGCACCTTCTGCTACTTTGTCCTCCTTCAGCTGTTTCAGATAATAAAATGACTTTACTCCTTACTCAGGCTAACCCTCTCCTTGTTCTAGTAATCCCTTTCCAGCCTATTCTCCAGCAGATTGCTCGCTGTCTGCTGGCTCCTCCTCTACTGCTTACAAACATACCCATTTACCCTATCCTCAAAAAGCCCTCACTTGATCCTTCTGTCTTTTTTGTCATCCATATATCTCCTTTGCCCTTTGTGACTGAGCTGATTTTCTACAATAGGTGCCTCTACTTTCTCTCCTTTCAATACCCCCTTGTTTTCCAACCTCATCATTCCACCAAATTCTCCCCTCCAAAGTTAGCAGTGATCTCTTAAGTGCCAAGTCTAATGGCCTTTTCTTAATTCTCAGTCTCCTTGACCTCTGTCCACCCACCCTTTTTCCTCCTTGATTCTCTCATCTCTGCAGGTTTTTAGAATACCTCCCCTGGTTCTCTTCCTCTCTTGACAGCACTGACCTGGAGCCCTTGAGAGGTTAAGGGACTTGCTCTGGGTCACACAGTTAATGTGTGTCAGAGCAGGACTTGACCCCAAGTCTTCCTGGTTGGTTTTGAGGTCAGTTCTGTCCACTCCATCCTTCTCTCTCTCAGCAGACTCATTAAAAGCATTGTGTTTCTTAAATGCAGTTCATTTTACCTTCTTCCTTAAAAGAAGGAGGGGGAAAAGTCACAGATTCTAGATGAGCATGAAAGTAAAAACCCTTTACCTTGATCTATCTTGCTGTTTACAAACTTCAGCACACATTTTCACCTATTTTGAAATTCTGCTCACCCAGAAGGCTTCCGTCTGAATGGGACAGTCTAATGCAACAACCCAGTAGGGGGGATGTTAGTCTCCATCGGACTGACCATAGAGCTGCCCAAAGCAATAGAACTCCAGGCCAGGATGATGAGCTCCAGGCCTATGTCCCTGTTGAAGGGGACTGATTTACAATTCCACACTTCTTAACCACCGAGAGGGTCAGACAGTGCATTAACTTTTTCACTAAGGTGTCATATTTGATGCATTTTGACTAAACTTAGGTATGCAAACTTTCTTGTTAAGGATGTTTTTGCATTCAGATATATCATCAACCATTGAGTATTTTCCTGTTTGTGTTCTCAAAAAGCCCTTCCGGATCTCTGCTGGGAGCCAGTGTCTTCAAAGAGCTAAGAAAATCCAAGAATAATAAGGAATCAGGCTACCCCGTTGGAATATTCTGTATTAAACTGAAAATTAACTAGAAAGCCCTTGGTTAAGTCTCTAAAATGTTCACTTTTCTTCTTGGGGCATCCTTTGAGTAAAAGTCATTTTTTAATAAAAAGTCAAGTCTTTTTTCATTGAGAAGGCATTTCATAAGTGACCCAGAGTGCTACAATCTGATAGGCATCATTTTTCCATGTTGAGAGTGATGTAAGTAAATAAAAGATACTGGACTGAATATGTACAGAAGCCTGTATAATTGGGAAGTTGACTTCTCTTAACAGCAGTTTTTGAGTATTTGGGTTTTATTGCTCTTCATGCCTCTTACCCATGTTCTCAGCAGTGGTGAGCCAGTGTGCTTATTGGGCCCACTTAATTAAGGGAAAGAAAGTGATAAACTAACTTGATGACTCAGTAAAGCAGCTCCAGTAGCAGCAGCAAGGGGAACATTTGAGGCTCACAGTGGATTACTGCATAGTCTCACCTTGATGTAGCGAATGGCACATTTTCAGAATCTACCAGCCCAATCACTCTGGAGGAAATAGGGGAAAATCTTGCATTTTCTATTTAGGAAAAAGCCAGGAGGAATCAGCCACATTGCTCAAGTAGTGTTGGATTAACTGGAATTTAAGGGGCTGCTTTAAAGGCAGAGGTTATAGGAGACAGGTTTAGGGTGTTGTTCAAGAGGGCCCAAAGGAGGAAAAAGACATTATGACTTGCCCTTGTGGTGCTCAGTCTCAGGGAAACTTTAGAGGAGCAAAAGGTGAGGAGTCATCCAGAGCAGGGGTGGGCAATCTATACCCAGGGCCATAAAAACTGGCAGGAGGCCAGATTTGGCCCCCAGCCGTAGTTTGCTGACCGCCTGGACTAGAAGGTATACACTATAAAGCAGGGTAAGGAAATGGTTGGGGATTTGAGAGCATAACAAAACCTGTGTCTGAGAAATGTAGACTGGAACTGAGAAAGGCCCATCAGTACAACAGCCACTTATACACTGACTCATGGTTGATTTGTCCCTCTTGAACTAACTAGTGCTAATTTGCTTGACTGATAAGGGACTATTGGATTCATTTGAGGAAGCTTTAAAGTAGTTTTAGTAGCTTACTTAGGTCTCTGGTCGAAGACCAAAAGAAAGTGTTTAGTCTGTGGATCTATGTACCTTTATGATGTGAAAGACTGCACTGAGCTCTTTGCCTTATTCAGACTGGAACTTATTCTAGGTTCTTACCGCTTCCTCTCTAGGTCCACAGCTAGGGGGTCACCTGCTTTTCTCAGCATAGAGTTTTACTCACCCAAATATTCATCTAAACAAAAGCTCTTCTGGCTCTGTTCCTAATACCTGGCAGCTGGAATTGCTCCTTCCCATTCAGCTTCCAACAGACCAACACCCAGGCTTCATTCTGAGTAAGGGGTGGTATCACTTTTTCCTTAGCCCTTCTCCCCAAAGTAACTCCCTCCCCACAAGCTGATTTTTTTTTAATAGCACTCCTGTTTAATCTGCAATGAGATACAGCTGCCTTTTCTTAGCTAAGGACTTTAACATCTTCACCTGGGCCTGATTTAGTAGTCTCAACTTGCCTTTTTAGAAAAGGAGACTGCTGTATTTCACTAGGCACTGAAAATACAATCTGCTGCACCTGTAGTGATTTGGCTTACTGATTTACTATCACCTGCTGAGTGGTTGCTGAGAGAATTTGGGGGATGAAGCCCATTTCCCTGGGGCTCTGTCTAGTATTACCTTAAGATTTCCAGCACAAGCACAGTTGGTACATTGTTTCTTCCCATACAACTCTTTTCAGTGTATTGTGATATACCTCAACTTTCTTCTGATCAAGAGCCAAACCAGCTTAATAATATCACAGCTGGAAAGGACCCTTGTTGACTGATCCTCTCTCTGCCTCAGCTCCCCTTCTGTTTTGCAGATAAGAGGCACTGATAAGTGACCTTCCCAAATCCGTGCTATACAGAGGCAAAGGCAGCCCTGCAGCTCAGGCAGGGCTCCTCGCTTCCATTTTGGCACTCATTCCCATATTTATTTACATGTGGTAAATGTGTATGTTCCTTGGGAAATCACGTTAAAAGCTAAGTGGATGTGAAAAATTGTACATTATTTTGCTAGGTCCCCCAGCTTCCTCAGTTTCTGTTAATACCAGAGAATTCGTGCATATGAAAAAGAATTAATTTATGTGGAACTTAAACACTAAATAAAATGAACATTTATGTATATGTTATAAACAAACAAAAAAACCCCCTTAAAATCAAAAACAAAGCTGTTTTTCAAAATGTAACTTTTAAAACTGTCCTGCTTGTCTTGTGTTTACTCCTGACCTTCTGTTCTCTTACTTGGATTGGAGGGGGGAATACTATTCCTAATTTAAACCCCCTCTCCTTTCTGCTATTACTCCCCTGTGAAAAAAAGAGAAGTAAAATCCTTTTGGCAAATATGTATAATAAAACAAAATGAATTCCCATGTTGTTCAGGTCCAAAATTGTATGTTTTGTTATGCATTCAGAGTCTGGCACTTCTCTGCCTTGGGGCATCAGGGGAGTAAGTGTGGCTGGCATGCCTCCTCATTGGTATGTTGGAATTATGGATGATCATCACATTGATCAGAGTTGGGGTTTTTTCTTATAAGTTGGTCCCCTGGTTCTACCAGCTTCAACCTACATTAGTTAACATGTCTAATAAAGTTTCTCTGAAACCACGAGCTCCTCCCCTCCTTTTTTTGCAAGGCAGTCAGGGTTAAGTGACTTGGCAGGATTAAGTGACTTGCCCAAGGTCACACAACTGGTAAGTATCAAGTGTCTGGGACTGGATTTGAACTCAGGTCTTCCTGGCTCCAGGGCCAAGTGTCTATCAATTGTACCACCTAGCTGCCCCTGAAATCATCCCTTTTATAATTTCTTAGGGCATAATTATTTATATACCATAATTTGCTCAGTCTTACCCCCCAGTTGATGGGTGCCTCTCTAGCTTTCAGTTCTTTGCCACACATGCACAAAAGAAAGAAAGCTGTTGTATATGTTTTTGTAGATTTTGTATATTGCCTTTTTCTCTTTCTGAATCTTTTTAGGGATTTTGTATATTGCCTTTTTCTCTTTCTGAATCTTTTTAGGTAATATAAAATAAAATGCTTTCAGTAAGTAGACTTATATGAGAAAAATAAACAAATACAATTTCCTTAGGATATATGCCTGATAGTGGTATCACTGGGTCCAACTTAGTGATATTATTTACATATATCTTCAGGAAAACTGTCGTCACAGGCCTTGGCTATAGGAAAGAATTGTTCTTCCTAGATTTGATAAATCACAACCTGAATTTCTAAAAACAATTTTAGAATTTATTAATGAAGCTTACTAATATGGTACCAGAATCTTCCCCAGGCATCGTAGCAGTGAGGATGAAAGGTGGTATATTCAGAATTCCTTTAGTCAATCTTAAAAAATAAATCCAACCTCCCAGCAGTTGGATGGGCTTTCTTTTTACAGGCAATTGATATTTGAATCATGTTGCCCCACTACAAACTTAAAATGTTATATTTTATTAGCACAAACTATAGGTGAATTGTCATCAGTGCAGTGGTTCTTCTGGTCAGTAGAGGAATTTGAAAACAGTATCTTAAGACCCTTGAGAGATCATGATTCCTACAAAATTTATTGTCCCAATATATCTCATTGTAGCTATTGAATAGAATTTACTTTGGGGGAGGGCATTTAGCTCTTGCCACATAACTGAACTGCCATCATCCAACTTTAAATGTGTCTTCAAGTCTTCAGAATGTAGTAACTATCCTCTATGTAACATTGAAACTTTGTGGATTATGACTCGGTAACCGTATCAGCTCTTTTTGCTTTATTGTGTTACTCTTTTAAAAAAAGAAATCATTTGAGGTGGAAAGAGAAGCTGTTAGAGTCAGTGTTTAAAAGAATGGACTGTTGGCTAGGATGAGAGTAAAGGCAGTGAAGTGAAGGGTAGAAAATAGACCATGGACAGGAAGGAACTGAGTGATGGATTAAGGCAATCCCAGGGTTGTAAAGGTATAAAGGGAAAGCAGTCTCGAGTTAACCCTCTGATCTCTGAAACTGCAATCCAGATCAGTCCATTATCAGCATGGCAGGCACACTGGTTATTTGGCAAGCCTTTCCCCTAACCAGAATACAGTAATAGATGTAAATATCCATTTGGTTAAGCCTGTACAAAGCGCTTGTGGATTAGCTGCGACAGCGTATGATAATCCCCTTGTGGAGAGCATTTGGCATTGGGCTCCTTAGCTACTGCTATTTCAGAACAAAGTTATGATCTCAAAGTGTTAGGTTTTCTGTAAGTCTTCAGTCACTTCAAATAATAACTCACAATAGAGTTTTACAGTTATAAAATGCTTTATAACTTATTTGACCCTTATAGTAAACCCTGTGAGCCAAATAGCAGATACATTTTTGTCCTCATTTTGTAGGTAAGGAAACTGTGGCTCCAAGAAATGGACATTCCAGTACATTTTCAAGATTCCAAGTCCGGTGTTCCTTCTACTGTACCATGCTATCACATTTCTACAGCCTTTCAGACTACATTAATGAATATCTTAAAATGATTTTAACATGTTTTATTGATGCACTTTGTTTTTCTATTAGCCATTTCATTATATACTTCCCATTGAAAATTTTCTTGTAGCAAAGAAAAAAATGTAAAAAAGACAATTGACCCAGTTACCATGTCTGACATTTTATGTATTCCATACTTTCCATCTCCTAGCTGCCTAATGAAAGGAGGTACATACCAGCAAGCTGTTCTTCCAGGTCAAGATTGTTTATTACAGTATCTCAGAGTTCAGCTTACTGTTTGTTTTCTTTTTGTTTACAATATTATAGTTATTGTCTTTGTTACCCTCCTGAATTTACTTTACTACTGAATGCACTTTACTCTGAATCTGTTCATACAGGTCTCTCCAAATTTCTCTGAATTCTTGTATTGGTAATTTCTTAGAACATAAAACTATTCCATCGCATCCATATGTCACAGTTTGTTCATCCATTCCCAGTTGATGGACTTCTGGTTTTTTGCTACAACCTTTTATGTTTAGGTTGCATCATTCATTTAGAACTTAATGTGTAGTATATTCATCCTGGTCTAGGGTGAATAGATTTGAAAGAGGTTGGAGAAAACTATGGTCTGTTATGATCAGTGTAGCTCCATGAGATAAAATGAGGACTGCTTACAAGATTTTAAAAGATTGCCTCTGGTATCTCTAATGGAAATCTATTGCATTTAAAAGTTCTTGGTTTCTGTCTTCTAAGGATTTTATATAAATGATGATTGTGGCATTGCCAAAGGCTGGATTTTATGTATAGATAGTGTATGAATTAATCTGTGTGATTTTTTAATTAGTTATGACTCAATCCATTGGGGAGATCTAGGCTCTGAATTTCACTAGTATTCACTGAGCTACACATGGGCCTGATATGAATAGAAGCTGCTGTTTGACTTCTTGAAAGCAAACATTCTTAGAGAATGCATACTCCTTAGTGCATGTGCAGTTGAGGCAGAGAGGGCTGTGAGAGATTCCCAAAGTAATTAAGAGAGAATAGTAGTTGTAGGATGAATTTTGAGAGTCCAAGTTTCTTCAAAGAAGTTTCCCTTCTTATGAAAATATTGCATAAAATTGTATGTTGGTGGCATCTTCCTCATTCAGGTTATACTGGTTATGGACCACCCAACCCCCTACCCTACCATCTTTTCTTTAGTGATGTAGCTTGTCATGTGCATAGCTACACAAGAAATATTTGTTGGACTAATTGAATGGATATTTAGTGGATTATTTAAAACTGAAATGCTATGTCATCTTCTCAAGCACGCTTTCCAGATTGGAGTTTCTAAACCTGTAGCAAATTTCTCCCTATTATTAAAAAAATCTCAGGTAAACAAAAGGTCATTTTCACCAAAAACAGTGTTCAGGTCTCTAGTACACTCTATAAGCCATGGGCCCAGTCTCAAGAGACTAATCACACCATGGAATTCTGTCAATTTTTTCATTTGGAAGCATTGTAAAATATTGTTGGGGAATCTTACAGGCAGTGGGAAACATTAAAATTTAGGGACCAAGAGGGAAGTCATTCTAGCTTCCTGATCTGCCTTAGCTGTAGCAAATATGGGGAATCTTACAGGCAGTGGGAAACATTAAAGTTTAGGGACCAAGAGGGAAGTCATTCTAGCTTCCTGATCTGCCTTAGCTGTAGCAAATATGGAAAAAATCTTTTCCCCTTAAGAATCAGGTTAGGGTTCTCTCTTGAAGCCCAGATTCAGATGGGTCAAGGTAGGATACCCAACCAGAGGCATGGCACGCTTTGCTCTTTTGGTTGCCTTTTTTTGAGGACAAAATAAATGCTCTTATTTTGCTGGCCAGAACTGCTGCTAGCCTTTATCTAATAAGACCAGCTCTTTATCTGCCTTGGAATGAGCTTCCTTAGTTTTAAAACATACCAGGCATAGTCTACTTCTTTGGATGCAATGTGGCCTTTGTTAAACTAATGCTGAACTTATTTGATAGCAAAGAACTGGAAACAAAGTGAGTGTTCATCAATTGGGCAATGACTAAACAAATTGTAGTACATGAATATAATGCAATATTTTTGCACCATAAGAACAATGAATATGAAGAATTTGGAAAGACTTGAGGCAGGGATACCAATTAGAAGACTACTGTAATCATCTTGGGAAGAAGTAATGAGGGCCTAGACTAGAGTGGTGACCATGGAAGTGATAAGAAGAGAGAAGAATATGCAGGAGTTATTGTAGAGGCAGAAAAGAGAAAATTTGGAAATTGATTAAATATGAGGTTAGCCAGTAAGATATCAAAGATAACGCTGAGTGACTGTGAGGATGGCGGTGCCCTCTGACAATAATAGAACTATTTGGAAGAGGGGTAGATTTGAGGGGAAAGATAATGAGTTTAGATTTGGATGTGTTGTTGAGATACCTACAGGACATCCAGTGCAAAACATCAGTAGGCCATTGATGATGCAGGACTGGAGCCCAAGAGATAGACTAAGGCTGGATATATCGATCTGAGAACATTGGTATTTTAACAATAAGCAACCTCCTGGAAGTTAATGAGCTCACCAAATGTGAAACTGTAGAGAGAACGGAGAAGGCCCGAGCCAGATTTGAGGAACACCTCACAAGTAGTGGGCATGATGTGACTGAAGATCTTCAAAGGAGACTTGATAGAAGAATTGAGAGTTCTCTGAACGAGGTTATCGACAATATCAGATTCTGTGAAAGGGGTCAGGAAGAATGGAAGTTTTTTTTAAGGTTATTAAATTTGGCATTTGTGAAATCATTGGTAACTTTGGTACTAATGGTAACCGTTAAAAAGTCATGTCAGATTGCAAAGGGTTTAGGAGAGAATGAAAGGAGATGAATAGGAGGTCCCCAGTGTTGGTGGTTTTTTCAAGGAGTTTAGCCAGAAAGGGGAGGAGAAAAATAGGAGGCTAGCAGGCAGGGTTGGGAAGATCTAGTGAGGGTTTTTTAAGGGTGAGGGAGACCTGAGTGTGTTCTTAGGCATCAAGGAAGGAATCCCTGGATGTGGAGAGATTGAAATTGGAGAGACCCCCAAGTCTTCATCTGTTTGAGCACAAACTATAACCTCTCTATGCCTTAGAAAGTATTTGCAATTTTCTTCTGCTGATGGCTCTCTGCACATTAGTTAGGCCAGCCCCCAGCTGTCAGATGCATAATCCACCCACATTCATGAACCCACATTCAAAATCAGGGGTTCCCTACTTTTGTTCAAAACCTTTCTAGCTTTCAGAGCTTTTTTACTCCACTGATACAGCCTTTAACCAGTCAGGAGCAGTAGCCTTTCTGGGCTGGCCTTAGTCTCTTCTGTAAAGTGAGGGTTTGTACTCAGTGACCTCTGAGAGAGATGCCTTTCAGTTCTACATCTCTGATCCTGTTAGTTGTAATAATCATAGCTTAAATTTCCAGAATATAAAAACTCACTAGTGGTCTTTTGTGAGGTAGGTGGAGGTTATCATCCTCATTTTACACATAAGGGAAACTGAGATGTAGAAAGAAGGAAATGACTTTCCCAAGGTCACACTGCAGTAAGTGGCAAAAAATTGGAACTGAAGTCTTCGGGGGCCCAAATCCAGCTCTCTTTCTGCTACAGGCTTTTGTTCATTGTCACTGTTAATAATTATCATGACTAACGAGACTAACACTACCTGTTCAGGAATGGCAGCTTATGCTTTAATAATTTTCTGTATCCAACCCACTTATTTTACTTGAACTGCATACATACAATAGATCCAGTGGTTAGGTTTGAGAAAACTCATCCAGTTACGCAGATGCACATAGTGTTGAAACATTTGGGAGGGGCCGCTGGGTGTGAGAGCTGTGGAGTCTGGAGGACCTGAGTTCAAATTCAGCTTTAGACACTTGACAATTACTAGGTTTGTAACCCTGAGCAAGTCACTTAACCCCAATTGCCTCACAAAACAAACAAAAATCATTTGGATGAGGAAGGGCTAGCCAGAAGCAGCATGGTTTAATTGATCTAGAGTTATGTCCAAATACTACCTTATATGTATGTATGATCTTGGGGAATCCCTTAGCTTGTCTGGGCCTCTCAGTTCTTCATGATAGGATTAGACTAAAATGATCTCTTAAGGTCCCTTGAAGAACTTAATCCTATGAATGCTCTCACAGCTTTTTTTTTGGCCAGAGAATAGTGTGTATTTGTTTACAAGGAAGCACAGGACACACTCCTGTACATGGCTGCAATCACTCTTGAGTTCCAACAGTTTTTGCATCACAGAGTGAACTTTGGCAGATGAGGAAGTGATTTGATTTCTGTGCCATGGGTGTGACTCAGTTCCTTATAGTTTTCCTCCTTAATAGCATGTTACAAATTCCTGCTTGGGGCTGACTTGACCTTAGGCCCAATCCAAGATGGAACAAACTTGGCAACAGCATTAGCCAACTCCTAGCTGAAATCAGACTGCTCACCAGGATATTGGCCGGTGCTGCTTGTATACTGGAAAAGCCTTGTAGGTTCCCCCAAGCTGAAAAGAACTGCTCAGTTTAATGGAGGCCAGAGTTTTATGTGCTTTTTAAAAAATGGATGCTCTCCTCCTTCATCCTAATCCTGGATATAGATGCAAGAGAAGGAAACCTGAGTCAGGTCAGGTGGAAGGACAAGGCTGGTGCATAATGGCCCATATACCAACCCAAGAATGCATTCCACTGTTAGTGGTCAACAAATACTCCCAAGTCTTTCTTTTCACATGAACTGCTGTCATGGCCCGTTTTCCTTGTATATGGTTAAGGGATTGTTTTAGGAATCTAAATGTAGTACCTTACATTTATCTCTATTAAAATTCATCTTGTTAGTTTGGACCCAAGGTTCTTAGCCTTTTGAAGGTAATTTTGAATCCTAATTTGGCTGTCATATGTATTCACTACCCAGCAATGAAACAGCATTTATTGAGCATCTGCTCTGTGGCGGGTCCTGATGGAGATACACACTTTGCATAAAACATGATCCATGCTTTAAAGGATACTGTGGTTCAGTAGGGGAATGAGATACCCACATAGATAGTTTTAGTGTGCAATGGTATATATTACATGATGAGTGCACTACTAGATAATTAGAAATCAAAGTGCTCTGTGAAGTCTGAGGGGAAAGGTTATTACCAATGAGTTGGGATCAGAGGAGATAGCTTTGAATTATGTTTTTAAGTATAGTGTATGGGCAAAGCCTTGGACTAAAAGTTGGGAGGCCTGGATTATTCTAGACTTCACTCTGCCATTCAGTAGGTGGTTTTGAGTGAGTCACAATATCTTGAACTCAGTTTCTTCTATGAAGCAATGGGGTTTAGATTGTCTGATCGTTCAGTTCCGAAAATTTTTAAAACCCTTTTCAGCCAACAGAACATCTAGTAAACAGCTGCTTAGGAACTAGATGAACCTTGGTCTAAGCAATTGTGGTTCTGAAGCTTGTCAAATTTAAGTCATTTTTGTTTTCGTGTACCTGATTATAGGCTGTCATTTGGTGCCTAGGTTGTGTGGGTCAGTGTATCAGTCAGGCTGCAGGGCATTTTCAGAAGTATGGGTGGACGTAGGCAGTGCACATGCCAAAAAGGACCCCATCGTAGCTCGGTGAGTTAATAGCTCCTCCTGCTGAGCATTGCAAGCGTCTTTCTCTCCCCACTCACCCCTCCCCTGCGTTTTCTTCCTCCATGTTACTGATCCTTGTGTGCCTTGCACCCTGGCTTGGGTTTCCCTGGTGATGATTCCTGGATTTCCCTTACTGGCAACCTCTCTTCAGTTACTGTTCTGCTGCTCTTGACAGATCACCATGGTGATGACCCAGCTTTAAACTTAGGCTCATAGGTCTGGAGATGGAAGAGATGCCAGAGGCCATCCTGGCTAAGCCCCATGTTTTATAGCTATTTGTATCTATAGATAAATATCTAGGCATCGATTATAGACATGGCTGTCTATATGTGCCCTTAGAGGTGGACCCAGGCAGTTAAGTGATTTGTCCGAGATCACGCTGGTAGTAAGCATTAGAGATAGGATTTGCACCCAGATCTTCTACTCTGGACCTGCCTGGCACATCTAGTTTCCTTCCCAGAAGTTCCTGGCTGTGCCTAACTGCCTAACTCACAGAAACGTATCTACTTCTCTTCTCCATTTTTTTGACACTCTCCTTTCCCCCCACCCCCACGACAGTCCTAAAGGCCTGAGAATTTTGCATACCTGTTACCACAGTCACAGAGATTATTACCAGTCACAACTGTGGCAATTAGAGTTCCAGGTCAGGTGTAAGGAAAGCTATGGGTCAGAGAAGTTCATGTGGGAACTTCCCAAGAACCTCTTGCTCACAGGCTTGACTCTGTCCTTTCAACCCATGTTATATGCATAAACCTTGACCCCAAGGGACCCATAAGGAAACATGCTATCCATCTGCTGACAGACGTGGCAGATTTAGGGTGCAGAATGAGGCACATTTTTTGTAGATAGCCAGTGAGGGAATTTATTTTGTTTGATTATGAATATTTGTTATAAAAAATGTTTTTCTTCTCCTTTTTTTAATAGGGTGGGAGGGAAATAAAATAGATTTGCTCATTGAAATTTATTTTAAAAAACAGAGATAGAGGGTGCTACAGATGGAAAATGTTGCATGCATTTTCAGATGAGGTCCTTCTTGCTTTGCCTAGTTGTTTTACTTTGTTATGAAAGACCTCTTAAGGAAAAAACATTAATAAATTTTTTTAAAATGGAGCAGCCTATGGAGAAGCCCAGGGAGTAAAACGGTGACCACATATTGACCATTGCAAGATTCTTCACATTCTGTTTCTGCCTATTGCCGATTTCTCCATGGCTGGTATCCTCACTTGAGTTTCCCTCGTTTCCTGGAGTTCCCCTTTTGGCAGTCTTGCCTTTGGCTCCCCCTGAATGAATCTCCATGGTGATAGCCTGGCTCTGAACTTGCCCCAAGGGCCTCCCATCAGCCTTTCTCTAGGCTCAGCTGCTATAACAGTACCACACTCTTTGGTATATAAAAGCAAGGGGAGGTAGTAGGTCAGAGGAGTTGGTATGTTTTACTGAGTGAAAATGAAAATCTATACTGTGTATAGATCAGACACATTAAGTTATATGCAGAAATGTTTCATTTGAACTTGAGTAAGAAGCCCAAAGTCATTTCTTCCCTCTTTGTCCAGTAAATAGTGTTGGTCACCATCCAAGTGCTCCACTCAGACAATAGGGAATAGGAGACAAAAATTACCAAAACTGGAGTCAGAGGACCTCAGTTTGAATCCTGAGCCTTCTGATGCCTTCCTTTTGACCTTTGGCACATTGCTTTACCTTTGGCTTTAGTTTCTTTCATCTGTGAAACGGTGGGTTTGGACTAGAAAGTCTTTTTGTGTCTCTTACAATTCTAAAAATTCTGTGTTTCTTTGCTTCAAAGACCAGTCCTGATGCTGGAAATGAGCCCCTGGGCAAATCATCTAACCTTGCTGATCTCTGTTTCCTATCTGCAAATGGAGATGCTGATAACTTGAAGTCCACCTCAAAGAATTATTGTGAGGAAGGTGCTCTGGAAGCCTTAAACACTATACATGATAGTTAAGTTTTCTGTCATTAGAATGGTTATCATTGGTGTGATTCCTAGCACTTTATAATACAGAAGGGAGGCCATTGAGTGACTGATAGATCCACATACTACATCCCAGGACTTTTTTAATGTCAGGGATACACAGATTTCAATTTCTGATGCTGCATGACAACTTTAATCTTTGACTTTTTTGTCATCTTCATGACTTCACCAATTTTCTCTTGTTCTCGAGTTCTTACTCTGAGTGTCCTGAGAGTAAAATGCCCCAAGGACCATCTTTCTTAAAGTCTTAACTAAAACCTTATTTCAGCAAGAAGCTTCTCCCACTGAATGTTAGTGCTTTCCTCTGAGATTATTTTCAGTTGATCCTGCACATATGTTACTTACATATAGTTATATGTTAGCTTCCTCCATTAGATTGTAAGCTTTTTGAAATCAGATATTATTTTTTCCTTTCTTTTTGTCCCCTGGCTCAGCATAGTGCCTGGCACATAGTAGGCCCTTTATAAATACTTGTTGACCTTTGTTCAGTTGCCTTTGTGGGCTCCATTGCTCTGACTGTTCCTTTTGTTTTAGGATACACAAGATCTTTAGGATCTCAGTCATTATTGGATTGATTTGATAAATTGATGCAATTTGTTCTTTATCTTTAAAATGTTATTAGCAATAAGCAGCAGAAGTTGGTAATCTCTCTCTTTCTCTCTCTCTCAGACAAACACAGACACACATTTTGAATAGCTAGTGAATGTTATCATCTTGACTTTCCCCCTGATAGAATTTGTATTTCCTCAGGTCTCTGCTTGGTTATAGCCCTTTTCTCCTTGTGCTTTAAGTCAAAATGGTCTTAGGGGTGGGGAGCCTGCAGCCTCAAGGCCACATATGGCCTTTTAGGTCCCCAAGTGTGGTCCTTTGACTGAATCCATACTTCACAGAACAAAGTCTTTTAATAAAAAGATTTGTTCTGTAAAACTTGGACTCAGTCAAAAGGCTGCACCCAAGGACCTAGAAGGCCACATGTGACCTCTGAGGCTGCAGGTTTTCCACCCTTGGTCTTAGTTCTTTTAAGATTGACATTGTATTTGGTTTCTAAACTTGCAGCAGCTGAATTAATATCTCTGGATTGGGTAGGTGTTCAGGGCCTTTATCAGGTGCACCAAATTTAACTAAAACTGGAATGACTTTTACTTCAAATGTTTTATGTCTTTCCTTTTTTACCTTGACAGAGAATTATAAATAACTGACATTTATATAATGCTTTAACGTTTGCATAGCACTTTATGTATAGGATCTCATTTAAGCCAACAACATTGTGAAGTAGGAATTGCAAAACTCATTTTGCTGATGAGGATGTTGAGGCTCTCAGGTGAAATGACATTTCCAGAGTCACAATGTATTGTCATATGTGGAATATGAACCCTGGCCTTCCATCATTCTGTCTACTATACTCCAGTCTGCTTCTCTTATAATAACTGATATTTATGTAGTCCTTAAGGTAAACATCTATCTAATTGTCTCTGAAATTTCTTTTGGAAGCCATAGCTGATTGATTTCAAAAGCAGATTCAATGTAGTGGAAATGTTGCCTTGTATTTGAGTTCGTGTTTGTGTCTAGAAAAATGCCAGCATGACCATCTAGGCAACAACCAAATCTACCATTTTTGCTGCCGTGAAGCTCATTTTTTAATGTTGCCCAATAAAGAGAGGATGAACTTGACTTGCATGATTGACTAGGTGCACGTCTTATTTAAGCTATGCAGGTGGGCAAAAATGGTGGGACTGTGCTTAGCTGAACTACTTTTAACTACCAGCAGAGCTAGGACTAAAAGTGGACAGGCTGTATAAATCTAAACATAGTGTTGGGGGAAGATGTGGTGTGTGATGGCTTTTAACATATCATTTTATTTTATTTTATTTTTTAAAATTATTATTTTTTTTTAGTGTTCTACAATCACTTCCATATATCTTAGATATTTTTCTCCTCCCTCCCCCACTTTCCTCCCTCCCTCCCTCCTCCTTCCCTCCCCGAGATGGCTTGCCATCTTATTTATATAGGTTCTACACATGCATTCCTATTAAATACATTTTCACCTTAGTCATGTTGAATAGAAGAATTAAAACAAATGAGAGAAACCATAAAACAAAACAAAACAAAACATAATACCAAAGAAAATGGTCTGCTTCATTCTGCGATCCAGTTCCATAGCTCTTTCTCTGAATGTGGAAGGCATTTTGCCTTGAGTCCATTGGGAGTGTTTTGCTATGAAGGAGTGAGTCTACCAGAAAAATTCCCCGCACCTGTGTTTGTTGCTGTGTACAAAGTTCTCCTGGTTCTGCTCCTTTCACTCAGCATCAGTTCATTTCAGTCTTTCCAGGCCTCTCTGAGGAATGTTCATCATTTCTTATAGCACAATAGTATTCCATTACATTCATATACCACAACTTATTCAGCCATTCCCAGATTGATGGGCATCCCCTTGATTTCCAGTTTTTGGCCACCACATAGAGAGCTGCTATAAATATTTTTGTACATGTGGGACTCTCCCACTTTTATGATCTCTTTGGGATACAGTCCTAGAAGCTGTATTGCTGGGTCAAAGGGTATATGCTCATTTTTGTAGCCCTTTGGGCATAGTTCCAACTTGCTCTCCAGAATGGTTGGATCAGTTCACCACCACCAACTATGAATTAGTGTTCCAACTCTCCCACATCTTCTCCAACCTTTATCATCTTCCTGTTTTGTCATGTTAGCCAATCTGATAGATATGAACACATCTAAAAGGCACATTTTTAATGGCTGAAAACTTTGTTCTCCTTGAGAGGCTGTAATTTATTTTGTACTAAGTCCCAGTGAAGGTTCAAAACCTTGGGTTGACCAGAGCAGGGGTGAGGGATAGGGGAGCATATAAAAGTGGGATTTAGTGAGAATTCTTTTTGTCTAACAAATGCCAATCTATACAAATGAAGATTGAAATAGACTCTATTAGGAGGCAAAATATGCTCAAACTGAGGTTAGAAGAGACCTGGCCTCAGACCCTGTCTCTGACAGCTTTACTGTGAAACCCTGAGCAGGTCACTTAACCACACTAAACCTCAGTTCCTCATCTGTAAAATGAGGATACATAATTCCTGTAATCACAAATTTGTTGTGAAGACCAAAGGAGATGATTGTACGTGAAATGCTTTGCAAATCTTGAATAGCTCTACAGTTATTTTTCTGTTTCATTTTTGTCAGGAAGAGGTGGTAGAAGTTCAACATTCAGAACTTTGTTTAGGGTGTGCAAAAATCTTGTTCTGGCTATCTTTAACAGGCAAGTGCTCTCACAGAGCCCTTCCAGACCCTCCTTTTTCCACCTTCCCCAGGCAAGATGTCTTGTTCAACAAATGCAAAGTAACTCAAACTTTGATGAATTGGAATAGAGTCTCCTAGGATAAGGCTTGCCTCCTCTGTTCAATTTTATTATGCTCATTTCCATTTTGCTATAACAGCACCATGATGGAAGTAGTGCATTTTCAAGGAGTTAGTGGTAAATCTGGAATGGAGCCCTTTGTTATTTACCTCCATTTTCCTCTGGTTGAAGGATAATGCTAACATTTATTTCTGCCCCTATCATCTCCTCTGTCAGCTTTGCCTGGTGTCCTGTGGGTCACAACCCAGGGACTTGGCAAGGCAACACCTTAGCCAGCAAGCCTGAAGTGCCAAGGGATCTTATACCGGCTCTTTGATCTATCATCAAATAAAGCCAGCATGCCCTTTCATTCTGATATGTGCCACCTTTCACTTGAAAACCCAAAGAACCTTGCTGTAGAACCTTTAAGACTTCCTTTCCAACATTATTATAAAAGATGTCCACTGAATTATAGCAGTTGGGCAGGGAGGCAGAAATATTTTCCAGGGTAAGAGGCCAAGGTGCTGGCACCAATCTGTTAGTTTAATATAGACACATTCATCTTTGGAAAAAATCCGTGCTGCATTTTTTAAAAAGGTCACACAATTCTAAATATAACAGCATTGTGATACATTTTTTAAAGTCCCATTCATTGATTCCTGATTTAAAATCCCATTCATTAATTGAGTAGTCATTCGTTTCATGTTTAATTTGAGATTCTCAAGGATGGAAACAGATGCAGACTACAGGATTCACATCCCCTTAGAATCACCCATCACAGCAATATCAAAATACAGTATTTCTGCATGTGCATGTACCTAGCTGCCTATATGTTTATATATATATACATATATGTGTGTATCTATTTCTGTCTCCACATATGTATACACACTGACATAGTCTTCAAAAGACAATTTCAGAATCACATAATCTGAGCTGGAAGAGATCTGTGAGACTGGATAGTCCCGCTCCTTTTTGAAGAATTCTCTCTGTAACTTACTTGACAGGTTTTTTATTTTTTTAAGACTTGCAGTGAGGAGGAACCTACTGCCTCTCAAAGACAGCCTGTTCTCCTTTTGGAGAACTATTTGTTAAAAAGTTTTTTCAAAACTAAATCTCATTAGGGTTTCTACATAATGTTCTAGTTCTGTCCTCTGGGGCCAAGCAGAACAGATCTTATCCCTCTTTCACATAGCAGCCCTTCAAATACAGCCCTTGCTGAAAGTTATGTTCCCTCTGATTCTCATGATTTCCAGGGCTCTTCACCACCCTAGTTGCCTTTGTGGGTGGACATTCTCCAGCTTATCAGTTCCCTAAAATGTGGTGTCCAGAACTGAATCCAACACTCATGATATGACCTGACTGGGACTGGGACAGAGGAGACTGGGACAGAGAGTGGGACTCTTGTCCCTCTCTTAATGCAGCTTAATTGTGTTAGCTTTTTGGGGACATAGATTCATTGAGGTTATAGTCCACTGACCTCCCATCCCTAGATCTTTTTTAGATAAACGGCTTCCTAAGGACTTCACCTCTTCTCTGCAATTGATTTTTTGTGTCCCAGTGTAAACCTTGACATAGGTCACCATTAAACGCCATACTGTTAGACTTAGCCCACATTCTAGGTTATCAAGATCTTTTTGGATCTAGGTTGTCCTTCACTTTGTTATCTCTCCTAGCTTTCTGTCGTCTGAAAATCTGGTAAGCTATGCCAACCATGCTTTTAGCCAATCCTGAGCAAAATACTACGCAGTCAGACATCTCTAGGGCAGTCCACAAGATACCACCTTCCAAATTGGCATCAGACCATTAATGCCTACTCTTTAAGTCCAACCATTCAACCAGTTCTAAATCTGATTAATTGGATTATTGTCCAACTCGTATCTTTCTGTTCTCCCCTCCTCCCATCTCTCTGTTTTCCACAGTTCCATGGACTTTGAAGACCAAATCTTTGGGATTGATTTCTCTTTACCTTTGACACTGACTCATTACATCTTTGAATAGAAAGTCACAAGTACTCCTCCATAAAATGAAAGGTAGTCTCTACTTCCTATCCTCTTTAGTTTTGTTAATTTAGTAATCAGTTTCTAATTCTCTGAATCTATCCTACTCTGTCTGTTTAGTTAAGTACTTATTGGACCTAAGTGTTTCCCTTGAGTGTCCTGTTAGCACTGCCAATCCCCCCACCCCCACCCCCAGGAAAAAGCACTTTCTACTCTTTCCCTTTTTGGAAATTGTTGTACTATGGCAGAGAATAGAAGTCAGCTAGCTTTTCTGCTTTTTAACATAAAATATAATTTGCCTTAGGTGCATAGGAAAATAGCTATTTTCAAGATTGCATTTTTGACCCTGCTGCTTCATCAGAGGCTACATTGACTTCATCTGGAATTTCTGAATGCTTAAAAAATGAGAAGTTTATTACCATGACCTATTTGTCAGCTGGGTTTCTTATTGCTATAAAGTGCAGTGGATTAGAGCTTTTTATTTCTAATCATTTCTCTTAACCAATGAAATTGAATATAATGATGTATTTTAAAAATACCTGGAGGTAAATGACTAATTTTTAAAGATTGTAGTTGCTTCCAATGCATTTGGCAATTTACTAAATGAATTTCACTATAAGGGATAAATGTGTAGTCTGCAAGGAATGTTTTTTAAATATGTTTTATACATATGCCTGTTAAATTTGATCTTGTTAGTTTCTCTATCCAGTTGTCCACCACTTCAGTTATTCCTACTAACTTTATGTCATCTTTTTGATAAATCTGTTGATCCATAGGCTCATGGAACTTAAAACTAAAGGATCTTTAAATGGCCTAGTTCAACCCCTTTACCTTACAGATGAAAGAACTTGAAGTCCATAGAAGTTAAGTGAAATGTGAAATTCAAGATTACAAAAGTGTGCTGTCTACATTGTCATCTGAACTATGAAGAAACACGATGGACAGGGCCAAAAGAGAGCTTCCCTGAGTGCTCTGAGGAATCACATTCTCTGAGTGCTCTGAGGAATCACATTCTATTTGTGTTTCACTTATTTGTAGCTAGGTCTAATCTTTCATACTAAATGATGTTATTCCATAATAGCAGGAAATCTATCAAACTCATCTTTTTATCTCTGCCAGCACAGAACACCGGGCCTACTGACAGTGGGCACTTAAAAGTGATTTTTTGAATAAATGAACTTGAAGTTTATACCAGTACCTGAATGGATTAATACCAGCAGAGCTAACGAGATGCAACCATCAATATTTCTATGTACATGCATTTTTAGTAAGAGACGTGTTGCAGAAGGTGGTTCTACACACTTAGAATAGTCACTTCATGGGGAGAGGAAAGAGAAATAGGACTGTGCCCCTGAAAATCTTAGCATTTTGAGAAATTTCAGAATAAATTTTTATTGGGAAGCTGGTTACTTCAAACATACTTGGAGTTGGTCTTTTGTCATACCTTTAGCTTCCTTTTCATTTTGAGTCTAATGCTTTTCAGTTACTTAGAACACTTTTCCCCTATAATTAAGCTATCATTTGTCATATTAATCTTCTTAAAAGCTTGGCAATATCTTCTTAACAGTGTGTCTGTGCTTTACTGTAATCCGTATGTTATCATAGCATGGTCCAGTGATGTGATCTGCATTCTGGATCCAGCCTACAATCAAGGCAAACTTTGCTCGTCAGATTTAAGCTGCGGTTCTTGATTTGCTCTGACTGTGCTGCCAGACTTTATTTGGGGGTACCAGAGAGGTAGGCCTTCCGAGAAATGGGGACCATCCTCCGATTACTAACTGATGTTATGATGGCTGGAAGGTATGCCAGACGGCTAGGCTTGCTCTCCCAAATCACCTTATCCATACATTGGCTTGGTAGGCCACACTGCTCTAGGACCTTCTGGCTTGTTACCTATCTAGATTTCAGGGTTAAACAATGTTCAGATTTGGGATGGCCTAGATCAAAAAAGTTCTGCACCCCAAACATTGCTCATTCTTGCACTGGGTGGCATGGCATTTTTATTAATTACCAAGAATGTATGAAAAAACACATAGTTGCTAAGAAAAGACTTTAAAAGCTGAAACCCAGTATCAGTTATTAGTAAGAAGGAATGGCAACTAACACATCTTCCACATAGCTAGTTCTGACCCTCCTATTTCCCTACTTATAAATTTTCCGTGATTTCCTGTTGCTTTTTGAATAGAACGCAGATTTCTCTATTTGGCTGAGTGGATGGAGTGCTGGGCCTGGAGTCAGGAAGACCAGCGTTCGAATTCAGCTATATAACGCGGAACAAGTCACTTCTAACCTCTGTTGGCTTCGGTTCTCTCATGTGTATGATGGGGATATAATGATATTTAGCTCTCAGGCTCGCTGTGAGGATCACATGAGATATACTTGGAAGCACTTAGAATAGTACCTTGCATGTAGTAGGCCTTTAAATGCTTGTTTCTTTCCTTTCTAGCATTAAAAGTCTTGCCCATGATCTGTTTTTTCCCAGACTTCATTAAGATTACTCCCCCTTACACACTCTGGCCCATGGTCCCCTGCACTCTATATGCCCATTCCCCTCTCCATGCCTTTGTGCAGGCTGCATCCCCATGCCTGGAACGTACTCATTCATTTCTGTCTTTTAGAATCCCGTGTTTCCTTCAAAGTTTAGTTCACACTGTGACTTCGTGTATAGGGAGTATACAGTTCCTTACCATCTTAGAGTGTTATAGGTCTAAAGCTGGAAGGGGTTTCTGAGACTTTCCAGCCCAGTCCCCTCATTTTAACAGAGGAGGAAACTGTTAAGTCACATAGGTATGTGTTACAGACAACTTGGAATGAGGCAAAGGAGCTAGCACCAAATGTAAGTTTCATTCAGGCCTCTAGGAACTTCGTTATCAGGGACTTTATGCCTGGCCAAATCTCCCATCTGCCCTAGTGTTGGAGTAAAAACAAATCTATCCTACCTTCTGTCATCACAGGAACTTGAAAGCCCAGTCAAATAGTTCTACTTCCACATCCAGTGGCTAGCAAGTTTCCACCTTTTTCCTTTTCTAATCCCTATAACACAGAGTTGCCACTTGTCTAGGCAAAAATCCCT
Source organism: Potorous gilbertii (assembly GCA_028658325.1). NCBI lineage: Eukaryota > Metazoa > Chordata > Mammalia > Diprotodontia > Potoroidae > Potorous > Potorous gilbertii. The sequence continues at coordinate 350,045,943 of CM053769.1, forward strand.
TTCTCCTTTCTGGTACCTCTCCCTACTTGTTCGTACCTATCAACTTCCATGTTATCCTTTAGGCCTCTTCTTACCCTTTCTAATTACACAGAAACCTGGTTCCCTCAGAAAACAGTATGTTTTTAGCTCTCTCCTCTCCTTTCACTCTGCTGCACTCTACCAAGAGGAAGAGTAGTAGGCCTACTCCTTGCTGCTCTTGGCCACTCGCAGCTTCTCGCTCTGCTCTCATCACTCATCCATATTTCCTCCTTTGAGATTCACTCCATCCATCTCTCTCACCCTAGCTAGAGCCTTGTTGCTGTTATCTGCTAGCATGAGAATTTTCCCTCTTTTTCTCAGGGATTTCTGCTGTCTTCTTTACTTCAGTATTTACCCTTACCCGTCCTGGACCATCTCCAGTCATCCTGATCTGTTTCTGACCACTGACCCCAGATGGCTCTGGAGGAGAAAGTAGAGGCGGGTGACTTTGCACAGCCCTTTCTCCCTCACATAAATCCAATTCATTTGCATGTCATGGCATCCCCTCCCTGATGTCATGGTCTTCTTTGGGAATGAAGGACAAATAGCAGCATGCTTATAATTGACAACTTCAGATAGTCATATTATCTCAAGCATCCTGGCCTCCCAGTTCATAACTTCTTCAGCTTCCATGACCTTCACCTTCAGTTTCTCTCCGTAAAGTGTTTTATCTGTGTAGAACTCTGAGTTTGTTCTCTCTGATCACAATCTACTCACGTCCTTCCATTTCTCATCAGTCTTCTGGCCTTTTGTAAACCTGTCCTTAGTCAGACATTTTTTTTTGGTCATCTGACCATGGACAGGTTATTTAACCTCTTTCAGCCTCAGTTTACTCTTCCATAAAGTGGGGGTGATACTAATAGCACCTACCTCACGTTTGTCATGAGGATCAAATGAAATAATAGTTGTAAAAATTCTTTACAATGCCTTTAAAGCACTGTATAGATGCTAGCTATTATTATTTTTAAACATCTTGTAATAATAGCTAGCATTTGTGTAGCACTTTACATATGCTTATTTGTAACCCTGAGAAGCAGGTGCTGTAATTACCCCTATTTTGCAAATTAGGAAATAGACTGATAGAGGCAAAACAACTGGCCTGGGTCACATAGCCAGTAAATGTCTGCGGTAGGATTTGAACTCAGGTCCTTTTGTCCCTGTGCCCATGAGTCAAAACAGTAAATGCTTATTAAGCACCTACTGTATGTCAGGCACTGCCAAGCACTAGAGATACCAAAAGAGGTAAAGAATGGTCCCTGCCCCCAAAGTGCTCACAATGTAATGGCACTCGCCTGTGCCAGCTGTTACTATAGTGTTGTCCACTCCACGCTATCTCTCCCTTTTGTTCCCAGGCCATCATGTCTTCCTTTTGCAGTCTTGACCCTCTTGTTAACCATACAGTGTATGTTCAACCATATACTGCCCTCTGCTTTTAGGTCCCTTGTTCTTGTCTGTTGCTGCCTGTGTTTTGATAAACTCCCTCTTGTCTCTTCTCTTGCCTATCCTCCTTCACTCCTATACTCAAGTGGCTAAAACCCTGATAGATGGACTCACACAGCTGTGCTGACTGAGGCTGCTGACAATATACTATCTAACTTCTACTCAGCTCCACAGGGAATCTTTTCATTCTTCACTAATTAAGTCCATCACACTGCTCTCTGTGGTTGATCTGATCTAAACCTTCCTTTAGCTCCTACACCACCACCACCAGAGGACCTTGCCTGTGACTTTAAAGAGAAAGTAGAGGCATCCATCTTCTCCCATACCCCACACCTTAAAATGCATTCCTCCTTCTCTCCTCCTTTGCTCTAGTTTCTAAAGGGATGGTCCTTCTGCCTATGCCTTTGATCTCCCCCCTTCTTTTGAAGTAGAAGCTTGCCCCTTCTGTCCCTTCCCTCCATCCCAATTTTTTTGTCTTTCATTGTCTAATGGACTTTTTATTGTTGCCTACAAACCTGCCCAGGTATCCCCCATCCTTAAAAACCCTTCATTTGACCATACTATCCTTGTGCTTTCAGTCAATATTTTTTCATCACCTTTTACAGTGAAACTTGGCAGAAACCATTTGCATCTGTTGCCTTCACTACCTCTCCTCCCACTTGTTTCTCTGTCCTTTGTGGTCTGGCTTTCCATTCATTCAAATGAAACTGCTCTTCCCAAGACTACCACAGGTCTCGTAGTAAAACTGTTGGCCTTTTCTCAGTGCTTACTCTATGTCCCATGCTTGCCACATTTCACACTATGGATTGGCCTGTCTTCCTGAATACTTTTTCCTTGACTTTTCTTCACATTGCTGTTGTGATTCTCTTCCTACCTTACTGTTCCTTTCTAGGCTTTTTGCTGATCATTGCCTATGTTCCTTCTCCTGTCTGTAATTTCTCCCAGGTCTCTGTCCTGGGCCTATCAACCTTCTGTATACCTCTTCTCTTGGTGATCTTATCAGCACAACCTGAGTTAAAAGGATTATCTCTATACAGATAACTCCCCCATCTATCTCTCTGAAGCTCCAGTCCCACTTTAGCTAACTGCCTTTTGGACCAGATTCATTACCCGCCTCTTATTTGTATTTACCTGTGTGACTTTGGATAAGTCACTTAATCTTTCTGGGTCTCAGTTTCCTCATCTGTAAAAGGAGAGGGTTGGACTAGATAGATAGCCTCTGAGGTCCTTCCAGCCCTAGATCTAAAGTTGTGAATTGTCCCTTGGACACCTCAAACAGTATTTTAAAATTAGAACTCATTATCTTCTCTCTTAAGTCTATTTCTCTTTTAAATATCCCCTCTACTCCCCTCCCAGGCCTTTTGAAGGTATCACCATTTTTTCCAGTAAATACAGATCCACAGTCTTGGAATCATCCTCAGTTTTCTCTTTAACTGCCTACCCAATCTATCCCCACAATATAGCTTGAATTTATTTCCTCTCTGTTCACACAGCCACCAGTCTATTTCATGTCTTCATCACTTTTCACCAGGACTCTTGCAACAGTATCCTAACTGGATTCCCAACTTCTCTCTCATCCATCAGCCACTTTGCTGTCCCTAAAACATGTGCATTAAATTTTATAAGGAAGTAACTGTTGCCTTTTGTGTCCTCTTGGTATTTTGTTTTCTTCTGAGTATTGTAAAATGTTTTATTGATGTTCTTTTTGTCTTTTTTTGTATCGCTGACACTAACCACTAACACTCAAACTTGTAACAAATAAGTATAGGCAAGTAAAACTAATCTACACTTTGGCCATACCTGAAAATGTGTATCTCACTTTGCACCTCTGCCCTGTAGCCTCCCTGCCAAGAGGTGGGAAGCATTGCTTCATCAACAGTGTTTTGAAGTCATGATTAATCATTGAATGGATCATATTTAAGTCTTTCAGACTTGCTTTCCTTTACATTTTGTAGTCATTGTATTGTATAAAAGTTATTCTCCTGGTTCTGCTCCCTTCATTCTACTTCGGTTCATGATGTCTTTCCAGGTTTTCTCTGAATCTGACAATTTACCTTTCCAGGGTTATTTCACCATTCTTTCATACACTCTGTGTCCTAGCGAAACTTGGGTACTTGTTATTCCCCAAATGGTGCACTCCACCTTAGGCCTTAGACATTCTCAGACCAGGTACCACATCTTCCACAAATCCTTACCTGAGACCCCTCCATAGATAATGTATGTACTTATCTGTTTAAATGTTGTTTTTCCTTTGTAGAGGATCTAAGCTGAGAGCTCTACCAGTTTTTCATTTTGTATTTATGTCTCTGGAGCCCAGCTTTTGTGTCTTTGGTATTGCCAGGAGTTTAATAAATGCTTTGTTGCTTTGGATTAATCTCTCTAGTTATCACTTTCCCTTTCTTGAGGAAAAAAACCAAATAAACATTTTTATTTACTTTTGTCTCCACCTCATTGGGCTGCAAACTGCACCCTTGAGGGTGTGGAACTGTTTCACCTTCTCTGTGTTTTTCTTCTCCCACCACCATGCCTTATTATTCGTGGAAAGTGCTTAATAAATGTTTATTGAATTGTTGATCTGCACTAGTGTGAGTTAAATGTAGCCATCTGCATCTTTAAATCTTGGATTGCAAACTGTCTGGTGCCATCCATTCTGATGGCAAGTCAGCACAGGATTTAAAAGCTGTTCAGTAAATGCTGTAGCAAGCATTGCTTCCTTCACCTTCTGCCTGTATTAAGAAGTATATCATTGTTTCTGTAACTGATGTATTTCCTACCTTTTCCAACACTTTATTACTTTTTTGACTTTTTTATTTTCACTTATTTTGTTGGGTTTTATTTTCCTGTTTAAATTGAGTTTTTAGTGATGCCTTTTGGGTTTTGATTTCGTTTGGTTGTTACTGTTCTACTTTTTTCAGATATTCCAGTCATTCTGGTTATATATGCTATTGACACCTCAAGCTGAACCCTCTTTGTAACAAAGGGAAACACTAAGACTGTTTTTGAGCAAAGTTTACTTATTTTGGGGAAAATAGGTAGCCCCAGAAGTTTGGATTTCTCAAAAGAAACAGATAGCTGAGCCATCTGTCATTAAGTGGTTTTCCTTTTGAATTTTAATGTCTGGGATAAGTGATAACAAAGTAAGCTAGGTGTAAAAGAAGAGTGGAGGGCCAGTACCACATACCCTAGAGGTTCCCTTTTGCTTGATGTGTAGGTTGCATGCTTCAGATAGAGCAAGCCTGTGTCTTGTTTAGCTTCTTGGGAAATTATGCATAAACACTGTCAGGAAAACTTAATGCTGTCTTTGTGATTCTTAAGCTGTCCTGGGTAACAATCCAGCCAGTATAAGTAAGGCAGGCAAGCAGGGCAGAGTTAATGACTTCCCTTGACTGACTCATCTCCTCCTCTGCTTGCAGATTCTCACAAACACAAAGATAAACACAAAGATCGAGAACACCGACACAAAGAGCACAAGAAGGACAAGGAAAAAGACCGGGAAAAGTCCAAGCACAGTAATAGGTAAGAGTGTCTTTGTCAGTAAGTGCAACACTATTTAGGTAATTGGTTGACAAGGTCTTAGCTTACACCAGTGCCAATTTTATGAGAATTTTAGGTAGTGCTGTTGCAAAAATAAGCAGAGTTCTGTTTTGTTCTCAGCTATCCCTTTACTCTGGAATGGCTGGTTAAGATGACCACGATAAGATTTCTGTTTTGGTAGCACATAGTAAGTCCTGAATAAATGTTGTTACTGCCTATTTGGAATAGGAGTGGTCTTATCTAACAGTACCAAGCCGTTGCCTATGATGTCAATTTCCTGAACTGTAGACACATGTGCTATGAAATCTTTACCTTTCTCAAAGAACATATGTTCATTGTAACATTCAAGATGAACAGTTCTTTGAAAACAACAGATCTAACTGGTCTTCTAGGAACCCTGAATATTTTGCCTTTGAAATGTCATTTGATTTTGGGCCGTGGAAAAATTGGATCTTTCCTGGTCCTACACACTCCAGAATAGAGGAAATTAGACATCAAAAAGGATATTGCTTAATCTGACTATCATTGGACACACTGATAGAGAAATTGAGACTGTAGCTAAGCTTTGGAATCAAAGTTCCCACCAGTAATAGGAAAACATTACAACAGGAGTTAAGAGACTTGCACTCTGTTTTTCATTGTATTTTTTTTCTTACATAGATGCTTAGTAAATTCCTTGAGCAGTGAGAGATTGCTTTTCCTCTCTTAAAATTCCCCAGATATACTTAAATGTGATGGAGATGTCTTGAGGGCAGGAGTAGTTTTACTTTTGTGATGACTTCTCTGTGTTCTCAAGTGATTGTTTCCTCTATTTGTTATATGACATAAGATCTGAAATAGAACTGCTGCAGGGTAAAGGTCTCGTTGTTAGAAAGAGAGACTGATGCTTTTAAAATTGGATTTAAAGGCTAATGAAAAGAAAGCCCAGTGGTCTTTTCTCTCCGTCTTCATCCTTCTTGACTTCTCTAAAGGCTTTAGTTCTGTTGATTTCTCTCCTCTCCTCTCTAGGTTTTAGTAACATTGTTCCTTTCTTCTCTATATTATATCCTTCTCAGTTTCCTTTACTGGATTTTTATCCAGGCCACAGCCACTAACCATGGACTGTCCAACACTCTGTCCTGGACCTTCTCTTTATTAATGATTTATTAATGATTTCACTTGGCAACCACATCAACTCTCATGAGTTCAGTCGTCATCCCTGTATGGATAATTCCCAGATCTATATATCCAGCCCTAACCACTCTCCTAAGCTCCAATCTGGAATCACAGTTGCCTTTTATACATCTCAAACTGTACTTCCCTTAGGCATTTCAATCTCAGTATATTTAAGGCAGAACTCATTATCTTTTCCCCGAAATTCTTCTCTTCTAAAATTCCTTATTGCTCTCAAGGGTACCACCTTCCTCCCAGTTACCAAAGCTCACCATTTCGATGTCTTTGTCTGCCTCACTTATACTCACCGCACATACCTAAAGTGTTTACCAGTTCTTGTCATTTCTACCTTTACAGCATTTCCCATGTAAGTTCCATTCTCTCCACTCACACAGAGACATCATCATTTTGCACCAGGTCTATTGTAATAGCTTTCTGATTGATCTCTCTGTCTCAGATCTCTGTATGTGCCAATTCCCTCTCTGATTACTAAAATGATTTTCTTTTTTGGGGGGCAGGGGTGTCACAAATTTAACAATAATCAGCAAAAATGTTTAAAAATACAAAGAAGTAGAGGATCACAGAGTAAATTTTGATTACATACAGTTTTCAAAGTATATGTTAAATTTAAGGACATTTGTCTCTTTAATGGCTTTATTTTTTTCCTCTGTATTTTTGATGTTTTATTGATATTCCTTTATTTTTTTTATTTTTTTATTTTTGCATCTTTGTCACTATGCACTAACGCATCCCCCTGCCCTCCATTGAAGCCCTCCCTTGAAGTAGAAAATAAATCAATAACCTTGCCATATCTAGAAATGGGAAGCATGCTTCATCGTCGTCTTCTGAAGTCACGACTGGTCTTTGGTTTGATCAGTTGGTTTTTTTATGTTACTGTGGTCAGCAGGTAGATTGTTTTCCTGGTTCTATTCATTTCATTGCATTAGTTTATGTATGTCTTCCCAAATTTCTCCTAATCTGTCGTTTTGGTCATTTTTAGGATGTCGTGATAGTTTTCTACTTGTTTGTGTGCCACATTTGGTTTATCTCTTCCCTCAAGTTCCTGGGTAGCCTTGTTGGTTCCAGTTCTTTACTATAACAAGAAGTGCTGCTATAAATATTTTTCCATATCTAATTCCTTTCCCTCCACCTTTGATGTCTTTGGGGTATGTCTGTAGTAATAGGATTACCATATATATTCTTCTGCTGACAGATTCCCTTTCAGTAGCTTCTGGAAGTCAACAGCACAATACATGGAAAGGTGTCCGATAATGGGGTTCTTTTTTAAATTCAGATTTATTTTCAAGTCCACATTATTGTCCTTCCAGCTCAGCTTCCCCAGTGAGGAAAAAAAAGAAAAACAAGACCCCTTATAAACATATACATGCAAGTAAAATAAATCTCTCTCCAAATACATATCATCTATGTTCTGAGTCCATCACCTCTATCTAAAAGGTGGTGGCGGTGTGTTTCATCATGGAATTGTAGTTAGTTATTATATTGATCAGAGTTTCTAAGACTCTCAAAGTTATTTTTCTTTACAATACTATTATTATTGTATGTATTGTTCTAGTTCTGCTCGTTTCACTTTGCTTAAATTCGTATCAAGCTTGCCAAGTTTCTCTGAAATAATCACCTTCAATTCTCACAATACAATAGTATTTCTTTACATTCACATATTGTAACTTCTTCAGCCATAGACACCTCCTCATTTTCCAATACTTTGTTATCACAAAAAGAGTTGCCATAAATAGTTTTGTTTATATAGGACCTTTTCCTCTTTACTTAGTCTCTTTGGGGTATAGGCCTAGTAGAGAGGTTGCTGGGTCAAAGGGTAGGCACAGTGTAACAGCTTTTGGGTCATAGTTCTAAATCATTTTCCAGAATGATTGTTCAAAGTAATTTTTAAGAACAGGTTTGACCAAGTCACTCCCCCTGTTCGTTAAGCTCCAATCACTCCCTAGTACTTCTAGATCTAATATAAAATCCTCCGTCTGAGATTAAAGCACTTGGCAATCTGGTCTTTATCCACCTTCCCAGGATTATACTCCCCTCTGTGTATTGTAAAGATCCAGAAACCTTGGGCTTCTTGCTGTTCTTCATACACAGGGCTTCTTGCTGTTCTTCATACACAGCACTCTATCTTGCAATTCTGTGCCTTTTTGTTGGCTATCCCCCATGTCTGAAGTGCTCTGCCTCCTGTCTTCCTGGCCTCCTTCAATGCTTAGCTCAAATCCTTCTGCAAGAGGCCTTTCCCAGTCACTCCTACCACTGAGGTTATGTTTTCCATTTCTATTTGTATCTGTATCTGTATCTATATCTATATAACTATATCTTGGATATACATGGTTTTTGCATGTTGTCTTCCCCATTAGAATGTCCACTCCTTGAGGGCTGGAATTATGCTTTTGCCCTTCTTTGAATCCCCAGTGCCTAGCACACAGTAACCACTCAGTAAATACTTGGTGTCTGGTAGTTCATAGTGAAAAGGCCTATTGGCAGCTCTAGTGGCAGTCAAGGGTGTGTTTAGAATATATATATGGAAACCTGAAGCAAGGGGTGCCCAACAGTAGCTACCCTGTTCCCCTCTCCCACCCCTGGGCTTCCTCACAAGGAATGGATCTTGTCTTAGAACCACCGTCTGGACCTAGCTTTTTTGTCACAGGTAATTTCAAATGAGAATTTAATTTCTCAATCCATTTTTGGCTCTATGACTGATCCATAGGGACATCTTTATTCTTTTACTGGGAAGTAATATCTTATCTGTACCATTGATTAGAAATTATTCATTTTTCTTCCCATCATGGGTATCTGTGAAGCCATGTACTGTTAAATGACTGCTGTGCTCATATCACACCCAGGAAATCATCCCCACTTCATAGATGGTTCTAGAATTTGAAAGTCATTGTAACCCTCATTTTACTTTTTAGCTACCACCTACTACCTCATTTATTGAAATTCTTGATTATCTGGACTCCAAGTCCATTCTTGACTCCTTGTTCAGGTCCCTTTGACATTATGACTACTATCCCCTTGTTTATTTCTAAGAAATCTTAGTCTCTTACTCTTACCTCTATCTAGCAACCCTGCTTCCAGGCCGCGTTTGATTTCTGCATACCCCATTGTGCCACTGTCATTAGTTCCTTCTATCCCACCTCACATTTTATGGCCTTTAATTGCCTTGTCTCCCTCTGTCTCTTTCTCCAGATCCTTTCCCTTTGAGATTCTTATGTTACTATGCTACCTAGACATCCCTGGTTTGTACCTGCATTGTTGACAGTTCCCAGATAGCACATCTTAGAGATTCTTAAATTGATTTAAATGTCTCCTTCACAGTTCAGCAATACGTACCTGCATCTTCTCAAGCTGAGGCTCACTTCCTGATAATGGTAGAATTAGTATTTGAACTCGAGTATGCTCCTTACTCCTTGTCCCATGCTCTTTCTACTACATCACACTGTCTGAATTTTACCTTCCAATGTGCAGTGTGCTTTGGGGTTGAGTGCCTTCAGTTTCATTCTACGGAGAAAACTATAGTCTATGCATGTTTATCAATGTGTCATAGTTATATTACAGTTGGCAGGCTACTCTTTAAAAACAACTCCCATTCTTGTCAGAAACACCATATTCCCAGGGTGCCTCTGGCTTAAAACTGGAGTCATCTTGGACTCCTCTCTCTCCTACCTTTTGTAATAAATTTCTCCAGTAAGTAGTTAACTCCTACTACCTTCACTTCCCCCATCAGCCACTCCCTCCTTATCTGGCACTTTCATCCTTACTGTTCTACTGAAACTGCTGTCATTTAAGGTCACCAGTCATTGCCCTCTAGGCAGAATTTGTCTTCTGTTCTCTCTCATCCTCCTTGACTTTTGCATCTGACACCTTTGGCCACCTTCTCCTTCTTTATTCTGTCTTCCTTTGACTTCTGTGACTGTCTTCATCCTCTTACCTGGGCATCCAGTAAGGCTCAGCCATTGACTCCTTATTCTTCTCTTATTTGTTCTCTCAGAATTAAATCTGTAATACTATATCTTTGTGATTGACTTCCAAATCTATATGTCTAGCCCTGACATCATTCCCTCGTCAGTCTCATGTTCCTCACTGCCCATGCATCTTCACCTGAATTGTAGGATTTCAGAGCTGAGAAGGAATATAATTTAGTGCCTTCATTTAGTAGATAAGAAAACTGAATCACAGAGTGGTGTGACTTGCCCAGTGTTCTGTATCTTGTTAGTTATTGACTAGAGGAGCTAAAATTAGAACCCCGGGTTGTTTAGGGCCTAATCCAGTATATTGGCTACTACACTGGTGTTATCCTGTGTCCTCAGCAATCTGCGAAGTTTGTGTTGAGGCACATTTGATATCCACACCTTGTTGCACATGAAATTTTAAGATACAGTCCATCTGCAAAGTGCTTACAGATCAAGTGGGGAATAGAACAATGAGTAAAAGAAACAAGATCGTGTATGAGAAAGTCAGTGCTAAAGTGCTAATTTTTCTGGTTCCTACAGCAAATTTAAAATGAGAAAGAATGAAACACGTAAAGTGTACTATTGTTAAATATTGAACTGCGGTGTGCCATTCTTTTACAACTTATTCCAAGTTATATTGGAATGAGGGGCAGGGTAGAAGTGACTTCTGAGTTAGAAATTTAATTGCACTCTACTTGTATCCCTATGTTAGCAAAATCCTAGTTCCTTCCCTTCCCTCTCCTTCAAAAGAGCAGAGGTTACAGACTTCCATATTAATGTCCTTTATACCATTCCTTGTTTGTATCCAATTTCATTTTCAGGCAGATTTAGGGCAATGACCTACTCAACGTTTTAATGCCTTTAAATTGCTGGAGTTATAACCAGAGGACTCCATCCAAGTACAAGGTAAAGGGTTGCTGGAATTAGAGCATTTAGCTTGTTTACCTAGAAGCACTGGGAAAATTTAGCCCCATGTCTTTTCACTTGTGAATAATTTTGGCTCTCTCTCTTGCTTTCTTTACATGAGAAAGTTTGAACTTGCTGAACAAAATGATGTGGGTTGAAGGAAAAAAAATTTTTTTAATTCCTCGTATTTTGACCTCCTCTGACAAAGCACCTTTTTGCCACGAAGCAAATATACTTTTCTGTACTCTTAGCAAAGTGACTGAGTAGACTGGTTCTTATAAGAATTGGGTTTCTTAAAGTTCACTTTTGTTTCAGATAAGAGAAACAATAGGAATTTTTTAGTCACCCCTGACAGCATCTGTCTCTTAGTTTTCTTGCATGTCCGTTTGCAGAATGTGAAAACTAAATCTTGTCCATCTCTTTATTTGGCTGCTTTGGCTGGTGTTCAGTTATGTGGGTAACAGGAGGAACAGTCTTCCATGGGAGTGTTGGCCATTTTAGTGCGTGTTTCTATAGCTAAACCCCTTTTGCAGCCCTAAGCTTCTGTCTCTGTTTGCTTTTGCTTAGGAGCCACCCACAAAGAGACAACTTTATTTCCACTAGGGAGCAGCAACATGTTATATTTAATCCCTAGAACAATAAGGTAGCAAAAAAAAAAAAATAGCTACTTGACATGTCCATTCTATGACAGAGTAGGTTGAGAGTACCCCAATGCCAATATAGGGCTTGAAGTACCAAACAGTTCTCTAGCCACCACCTTCTACCACTCCTCCTTCATTGAAGTTCTTCATTATTTGAGCTCCAAGTGTGCTCCTCAGGTCACTTTGACATCATTTTTACCATCCCCAGTGGTATACCTAAGAAATCTGTCCAGTGTATGTTAGGGCCCTGCTTCCATGCCCTGTTTGACCTGTGCCTATCCCATTCATTGTGCCACTGATGCATGGTCTTCTGTTCCATTGCACCTTTTGAGGCCTTTTGTCACCTTGTCTCCCTTTGTCTGTTTCTCCAGACTTTTTCCTTGGGATTCTTATGCTCCTTCACTGCCTAGACATCATACCTGCACTGTTGATACTTCCCAGATCCCACATTTTATCAATCTAAAATTTACTTAAAATATCTCCTTCACAGTTGAATGGCACGCACTTGCACTTTCTCAAAGCAAATCTAGTGGACTCCCATTATGGTTTTAATTGCTTAAGACTTCACATTTATAGGAATATTGGAATGTGGACAGTTTTTAAACATTCTGTCTGAGGTGTTTCCCCTGAAATTCACCTTCTGAGAGGATGAGACATTATTCTTCAACATGTGCTTCCAGTCTTCTGAACATATCCAGAAGAGACTTCAGGATCACTGGGTCCCACATCTTCATTTACAGAGTCCAGAAAGGTTCAAGCAATTCTTGAAGTCATATAAAGCAGTGAGCAGCAGGTAGAGGGTTGGAACCTATACATTCTTGTGCTGGAGCCAGCTTTCTTCCTTCTACGTCAGTGATGACCCAAGACATCAGACACTTCAGAGTTCCACGTTCCCTCTCCTGGCTGCTCACAGTAGAGAGTGCTAGTCCTTACTTGTTCATGGGGGAGCCTAGCAACAACCGCAAAACAGCTGAACAGTTCAGCAATCCCAAGATGCCTTCCTTCAGTCATTCAGTCCACCATCAAGATGGGCCCCAAGGGTACAGCTCATTTTCATAGCCTAAATAAAACAGATAGGAAGGCAGAGCTATAGCTGGGCAAACAATGAACCCCAAGGACAGTTAGAAAGATGAAAGCCCTGAAATGATCATGATTCTTGACACTGCTGTCTCCTAATTGCCATTGCATATTTATGTATTTATTTATTTATTTGAACATTCAGAGACATTCATTTTCCTCATGATTTGATCCAGTAAAACTTATGAAAAAAAATACAGAGACTCTGTCCTAGATTATGTTCATTATAAACCAAAGTGGTTTAGGGAAGTTGGCAGTAGTTTGTGACAAACGACCCCCAAGTTATTTGCATGAGTTTTTAGAATTGCTTCACTATATTGTTCTCACGCCCTCCCTGATGAAGGCCATTTTCTGTATATCTTTTGATAAGAAATGTAAGGAATAAACTGGTTTCTAGACCAAAGCTCAGTGAGGAAAATGGCATCTGATCGAATAATTACCTCAAAGAGCTGCATTTTTCATCTGCTAAATCAAAAAATTTTTTATTTAGGAAAAAGTTGCTAAATGTAAGAGAAATGTTTTGTTCTCCATCCTTTCCCTCTCTTTCTTTGAAAGGGGAGAGGTGCAGTGGTCATAAAAGACTACTACATGAGAGAGAAGATTTTGTTTTTGCCTGGCCTTGGTTCATGTTACTTATGCTGCTCGCACACCAACTCCAAGCACTGAGTCTTGAACTTGTCACAGATGACAAGTCTGTGGGAAGCTAAAAAAAGAAGGAAGCCGGTCCTTTGAGGTAGTGAGAGCTGAGCTTTTTGGTTACTTTGGCAGTACATAGCTGTACTTTCAGAGTGAGAAATGTGGGCATGTTGGGAGACCAGATCCCCTTTTGAAGTCTGCTTTGTAAGGATGAGGGGAGGAATATATTATGAGCTGAGATTAAATATTTGTTCCTTGGACTTGAGAAATTTTTCTAAAAGTAATCGCATACAAGAGGTTGTAAATGTAACTTCCTATTCTGATCCCTATGTTTAAGACCACAAGAGAATAGATGTAGTGCTAGAAGAGCCCTTAGGGGCCCTCTAATCCTATTCCCATATTTTATAGATGAGCAGACTCAGGCTCAGAGATGTGATTAGTACAGAGTCAATACAGGTAGTGAGGAGCAAAGGTGGAGTTTGAACCTAGATCCTCTGCCTTTACATCTAACTTCCCGCTCCCCTCTGTACCTAGCCCTAGACTCATTTGAAGGAAATCCATAATTCCACCTGTTCTTCCCTGTCACATTCCTTTAAGTATTTTGGACAACCAGTGGAGTGGGAAGTATATTGCAGATATGGAAAATTACTGAGACTCTTTAATCAGTTATTTTCCATTTCTAATGACATATATGGGGACCCTAGAAAAGGTCTCAAGGGACTCTGAAGTCCTAAACAGGGAACAGAAGAATTGAGGGATACTGGTGGTATTTTCATCACTTTTTCCAGTTGAAGTTTAAGATCTTGGGTGTAAAAGGAGTCTTGATTAGAAATAATACTTTAGATGTTTATTTACTAATGTATAGAACACACAGGTAATAGAAAGTGAACGTGGGGTTTTAACATAAGGTAATGCAGATAGGAATTACTAAGATTTGGTGAGATAGAATTAATGGCCATAAAATATCTCAGAAGAAACTTATCTGATTAAAACAATGATAAATTCACTTGTTTGCCAAGAAAATATTTACATTTGTGTGAAAATGCATATCTCTGCTAAGCAGGAAAGACTGAGAGAGAGTATTTTGGTCACCATAAAAAGAGAGAGAGAAGTTGTATTGTACCTTATAACTTGGTGGTAAATCTGGGTTCCTGAAGGCTATTCTAGAAGGTTTTAATAAGCTGTAAAGCTTTTGAGTATAAACTTAAGACAGATTGTCTGTTATCTGAAGATCCCTCCAGCTAAATTAGAGAGGCCTAATGACACAATGGATAGAATACTGCGCCCGGAGTCCAGAAGACTTCTCTTCATGAGTTCAAATCTGGCCTCAGTCACTTACTAGCTGAGTGACCCTGAGCAAGTCACTTAAGCCTGTTTGCTTCAGTTCCTCAATCTATAAAATGAATTGGAGAAGGACATGCCAAACCACTCCAGTATCTTTGCCAGGAAAATCCCAAATAGGTTTATGAAGAGTCAGACAGGACTAAAAATGACTGAACCAGCAGCCATTTGGCCACAAGGTGATAGATTTTTCATCTGCATCAACTCTCAAACAAAGACTGTCTGTCTCATTATGAAAGTCAGTGACCTACATCAGAAGTATTTTGTGAATATACTACAAAGTTCCTGGTCGGATGGAAGAAATAGACCAAAAAACAAAAGTCACAAGAACAAAATAAAATAGTGTTGGGAAGGAAATGGGACTTCATACACTAAAAGCAGATTGTGGAAGAACATTGCAAAGCGTTAGGAAAGCGCGCTAAACTTTGAATCATAGGAGCCGAGTTCGCATGCTCTTGTGGTCCTTACTGCTTGTGTGACGTTGGACAAGTCACTTTGTCTCTCTGAGCCTCAGTCTATTCATCTAGAAAATGAGATTGAACTTTGAAGATCCCTTCCAGCCCTAAATCTGTGACTTCCTATGACTACGAGCTGATAAAAATGTGACTTGATTTGATAAAAGTTTGAAATTACAGAAGACAGAAGAAACAACAAGGAAAGCTGCTAACTCTGGCCTCAGTTCTGACCGATAAGATGGAATTGACCAGTTGTATAGTAGAATTGATAGGAAGCTGGGAGGGAGCAGGAGGTAGGGGAAGAATGACGGTGTCACAATGTTAGTAATTAAAGGTCATGTCTTATCTTTCCATTGGTGACCAACTTACTTTTGATTTAATTACATTTTTTTTGTTATGAGTTTAATCATCCACATTGAGATTCAAAACAAAATCGAAAAAGTGTTATGTAAAAATGTGAACTTCTGTTACATAGTTTGTTTTAAAAGTCATATTCAGCTTTAAAAAGTAATTGTAACCTTGTGTGAACTTTTATCTTTTGTTTATTTAACGTTTCTTCCATCCATTACTTCCCACTATTGCTTCCCTTGTAATGAATAAAGTAGTCAAGCACCGTAAATCAGTACAAGAGCATGTCCAAGTGTGCCTCATTCCACATCTCTATTTTAAATGGTTCAAAATGTTTCTTCTGAAGTCATTACTGTTCCCTGTGTTAGTCATTCTGTTTCCAAGTTGTGCTTCCTTACATTATCATGGTATTATGTGTGTGTTTGTCCTTCGTTGCCAAAGAAGACCCTGCCATCAGAGAAAGAATGACCTGACTGGCACTTGACTTTGTTTTGAGTGAGGGAGGTCTGTGTGGGTCACCAGCCTCACTTCTCCTCCAGAGCCATCTGAATCCAGTGACCAGATAGTCATCAGGATGACTGGAGATGACCCAGAATGAGGCACTTGGGGTTACATGACTTGCCCAAGGTCACACAGCCAGTGAGTGTCAACTGTCTGAGATGAGATTTGAACTCAAGTCTTCCTGCACTGGTGCTCTATCCACTGCACCACCTAGCTGTCCCTGGTCATTATGTAAAGTTCCCTTGGTCTTGCATATTTTAATCTCAATAACAGTTCCTAGAATCCTTCCCAAGTTTCTCTCACTGTATGTCTGTTGTTTCTTTGACAATACAGATACCTGTTACCTTAATATTCCACAATTTGTTTTCAGCTGTTCTTGGGGAATATATTTTTGTAATAGGGTTTGTGTTTTGTTGTTGCAAAATCTGTAAAGAATTTTTTTTTAAAAAAGAAACCTTGTGAGCCAAGTGTGAATGGCTAAGAAGGGAGATACTAGGCATGATCAAACGTGTTTATTTAATTGGGGAGTTGATTTCTAAAATGAATGCGTGATCAGCCACAAATCAAGAGGGATTAGAGCCTCTCTGATGAAATTCCAAGGACACATAGAAAATAAGTCCAGGGAGGGCAAAAAGAGGTTGAAACTGGTGTGTCTTAACATGGAGTTCTCTTTTTTGCTCAAATTCGAAAAGAAATTTGATGAAAGATGAAAGTAGAGGTAAGTAACAAAAAGAGGACTACAGATAAATATGACAGACATGTAGAAGACTCAAGTGTAGAATGATCTGAGACTTGTGAGAAATGCTACCAATAGCGAGAAAGCGTTTGGGGGAGAATGTTGGAGGCATCAAGAACGAAGAGAAGCCCACAGGGTGGGGTGGAGAAGCAATGTTCATTGACAACAAGCAGATTCAGCCTCCTAGATACTGAGATCAACTGAGACTTGATGGAATGTGAACATGGCAGTATCTCATAAGTATAATCTTTGGAAAAGGAGCAAATTTGCTCAACGAGACTCTGGGGTAGTGTTGGTGCGTAAAAATTGTGTAACCCTGTGAGGAAGGAAATTAATAAACTGGAGAGGGGAGTGTAAGGAAAAACATTTAGGTGGGGATCAATGGAGAAACAGAAGGAATGTTACAGGGGCAGTATATTGCAGCATGCCTGGGTAGAAGGGATAAATAGATAGTGAGAAGAAAATCAAATCACAAAAGTGATATGGAGGGTTGATATAGTAGCATTGGGACGCTTCAATTATTGGAACATCTGTTGGAACACGGCTAAAAATCAAAGAAAGAGCGAGCAACTGATTATATATTCTTAGAAATAATTTTTTCCCTCAATATGAAGGAAACGATGAAGGGATTTGATTCTGATGAAAAAGAAAATATAATTGCTGGAGTTGAAATGATAGGAATCCTAAGGGGAAGTGACTACCTTATTTTAAGTAAGGATGCGCAAGTTGGACCTCTTCTGTTATGTACTTCTACTTTGGAGAAAGTGAATTTCAGAGATTTCAGAGAAAGGATAGGTAGGATTATGTGACTTACTACCCCCTAGAGGAAGTTGACTTCAAAGGAATGTCTCATTCTCAGCCACAGATTCTGATGATAAAGACACAAATTTTCCTGATCAGGATGAAATGGGATGCCATCTAAAGAAACCAATGTGTTCAGTTCAATTGTAAAGGCTTAGAAGATAGAATGGCAGCTACTGTAGATGAATACAAAAAGGTTCTAGAAGAATGATGTCAGAGGGCTGATCCTGGACAGATTCCAGGTAGACTAATTTCCTTATATTAAACTATTTTGCATTTATTCTGTATATATTTATATACTCACTTGTTGTCTTCCTTATTAGATTGTAAACTTGTGAGTGTGAATTGTTTCATTCCTTGTATTTATACCTCAACACTTCAGTGCAGTGCTGGGTACATAGTACGTACTTAATACATGTTGATTAATTGATTGTTCAGTGTCTTCAGTTCTGAGGGTGACATTTAGGGAGGACATTGACAAGCTAAACTAGGTCCAGAGAAAGATCGCGGAAACCATGTCATATGAGAATTTGTTGAAGAGGAAGGGACATTTATCCTTGGATAAGAAAAGAGTTGGCAGAAGAAGAGAGCTGTCTTCGTGTATTCAAAGAGGATAAAAGTCCCAGTTTTGCAAAAGTGCTCTTAGAAATTTTATCTACGATATTGGGAAACTACAGATGATGTCCAGTAGAAACTTGAGTGCTTAATGATTGGGGAACAGCCAAATGAACTATAGCATCTCAGTGGTGTGGAATACTATTGGTCCATAAAAACACAGATATTAAGACTACAAAGAAATGTGGAAAGATTCATGCAAAATTATGAAGTAGGAATAAGAACATCATATACACCGACTATAATTGAATTAAAATAATAGCAAAATCTGATGAGTACACAGATGAAAAAGATATTGGGAAAGAATGCAAACAAAAAAGATGTTATTTTGTTAAATTTATGTAGCTTCCTTTTAACTAACTATAAATAGATTAGATTTTGTGGTTTATGTATGATTTCATTTTTTAATTTGTTGGTGGTTATGATAGTTTTAAAACCTTTATCAAAAAATATTTGAAAGGCTGTAACGCGGAAGAAGGATTAAATTTGTCTTACTTGCCTGCAGAGGCTGATTGTGGCTTGCTATAAGGAAAAGCTGAAATGAACTGCCTCAGGGGGTAATTCTCCATCCTTGGAGGTCTGCAAGTGGCAGCTGGCTAACCACTTGACAGTAAAAAACAGTAAAGGGTATTCCTGCTCAAATATGGATTGGATTCTGAGCTCCCTTTCAACTCAGAAATTCTATGATAAGTAGAACTGTTTGACTTTAGTTTTACATTCATTTCTCTTAAGAAGAATAAACTTTAGACTAGAAACCATAAGACAAAGATAATTGAAGTAAATTGGAGCTCAATTTACAAAAAGAAATAGAGTAAACAGAAGTTGTAAATGAGCTCTACTCTCCTGTCCCAGTGTCTTGAAAGAACTTAGGGATGTGACTATTAATAATAATAGCTCATATTATTTAAAAATTTATATATTGATTTTATATATATTTATAATATATGCATATATCCCTTAGAATTTATTCCCATTTTTCACACAAAGAAACTGAGGCTGAGATATGTTTAAGGACTTGCCCAAGGTCACAGACATTAGTCTGAGGCAGGATTTGAAGACAGTCCTTTGCTGACTTAAAGCTCAAGATACTGGCCACTACACCATGCACGCTGCCGGCACTTGGTTGTCCCTGAGTAATTGTGGGTAACAGGACCTTCTTTTTCATTTTGGCACAGTTTCTAAGCTGTTTCAACCTGAGCAGTACAGTGGAAAGCAAGCCAAGAGTGTGGCCTTAGGCATATCACTTAACCTCTCTCTGCCTCAGCTTCCTTATCTCTGGCTAAAGCTCTGTCTAGAGGGGTTCCACAAGGTGACCTCTAAGTTCCTTTCCAACTCAAAATCAATAAACTTTACTGTTTTCTCTTCTAAAGTGCTCAGAAACAATCTTTTAGAAATATGGTATATACTTTTGCTAGTGAGCCACTTTAAGCCCAGAGGAATCTGTATCTTTCCTCTACAAGCAAATTTGTTTGTTTAAATTTTTTTTTTTAACTATTTCCAATCTTATGTTCTTAGCATTTCTGTTTTAATCCATCTCTAGCACACACACTCCCACACCGCCTCCCATGGCATTTACATAATGGGTGCTCAGTTAACCTTTACTTGAATGAATGAATGAATGCTTGCTCTCAGATAGGGTTGGTAGAAAACACTATCTGGGTTTTGGTACTGACCTTCTCAAAGAGTTCTGTGATATCCCTGTACCAACTTAGAAATAGACCAAAGAACTTCATACTGTTGTTAAGGTGAGGGATTATAATGTCTCACATTTACATAAAAGTCTAGCTTACAAAAACACTCTCCTAACAAAAACTCTGTAGGTAAAACAAGTTGGGCATAATATCAAGGACTACTACTGTCTTTCTGTGTACTAGCTCACCTTTAATGTGGAAGAGTTACTAAAATCGGGGTCTCTAGGAATTGTCAGTTAGTCCATAAACACTTATTAAGCACTTACTGTCCACCAGGTACTGTGCTGATCTCTGGACACAAAGGAAGACAAAAGAAAGTCCCTGCTCTCAAAGAGTGCAGTCTAATGGAGGCAACTTGTAAACAGCTGTGTACTGACAGGCTATATATAGGCGTATCCCATATGGAGAGAAATTAACAAAAGGAAAGCACTAAAATTAAGGGGGATTGAAAAAGACTTCCTGTAGAAAGTGGGATTTTACCTGGGGCTTGAAGAAAGTCAGGGGAACTAGGGTAGCTGGAAAATTCCAGCATTAGGGGAGCATCAGTGAACATGCCTAGCATCAGGAGACATGGAGTGTCTTGGGCTAGGAACAATAAGGATCCAGTGTCTCACTGGATCATTGGATCAGAGTATACGGAAGAGTGTACGGTGTCAGAAGACTGGAAGGCAAGTAAGAAGACGAGTAATGTAGGGAAATGTAGGAAGTAGAAGGTCTTCATTTTTGTTTTTATAATATCCTCAGTACCTTATATACAGTAGGTGCTTAATAAATGTTTGTTGTATTGAAATGAACCCATAGACAAAACATGACTTCCTGTGGAGGCAAGGGAGCACATTTCTCCTCTCCTTTCTCTTTCCTTATCCCTACTTTCTTACCCACTCCCAACTGACTAAGGAAGAAGTCATGATCATTTTCCCCATTACTGAAGGATTTGACCATCATAATTATGAAGCCGTATTATGCTTTGTAGAATGGGTTTGGGGGTTTATTTATTTCCCAATATTTGGATCTTGTAGCAATATGTGAACATGAACATTTTAGGAGGGTGTCTTTAAGTGACTTTCTCTTCCTCTATTTCAGTTAGAGTGTTGATTTCTCATTCTCTACTAGTGCAGTATATCTTGCCCTCCAGGCACAAATGAAATCTGAGCCAAGCATACAGCATCTGTGCACAGCTGGTAGTCCAAAGTGTTTTTTGGGGTTTTTTTCCTCTGGGCTTATAATACTGAATGGATGGGGGTAATTTCAGATCCCATCAAAAAGTGAAACTAACAGGAAAGTTTGGGAAATACCATTATCTGCATTTAAACCTTTTTCAACTGTAGCAGGACCTGATTGGAATTCTGAAAATGTACTTAGCTTCCAAATTAACCTTTTCTATTTTTAAGCATTTCCAACTAGAGTGGGAGATTTTTTTTGAGGGAAGGAAGCAAGGGTCTCGATTTCCTGATGTTTCCTACTACCGAGCTTCAAGTATTTGTCCTCTGATACCTATAGTGAGCCTATGTTTTAGAATGGCTATAGATGACCTTAAGTACCATTTTAATCTATTTCAGGTGTGTGGCATCTAATTAACTCAAGTGGTAGAATTAACACAAAGAAAAGGGTGATATCTCTCCAAATATTCATGACTCCTCAGATGTCATGAATTTGTATTCTTTTTTATTTAATAAATGTATTTAACTTTTTACATTCATTTTCACAAAATTTTGGGTTCCAAATTTTCTCCCCATTTCTAATTTCCCCTATCATCAATCTGCCCTCTCTTCTAGCATCCCTCCCTTCCCTTGTCCCCATCTTCTCTTTTGTCCTGTAGGGCCAGATAACTTTCTATTCCCCATTACCTGTATTGCTTATTTCCTAGTAGCAAGAACAGTACTCAACAGTTGTTCCTAAAACTTTGAGTTCCAACTTCTCCCCATTCCTCCTTCCCCACCCATTCCCTTGGGAAGGCAAGCAATTCGTTATAGGCCATATCTGTGTAGTTTTGCAAATGACTTCCATAATAGTTGTGTTGTTTAAGACTAACAATATTTCCCTCTATCCTATCCTGCCCCGCATTGCTTCTATTCTCTCTTTTGATCCTGTACCTCTCCAAGAGTGTTGTTTTCAAATTGCTTCCTCCTCCCATTGCCCTCCCTTCCATCATCCCCCCCACCCTGCTTATCCCTTTCTCCCCCACTTTCCTGTATTGTAAGATAGGTTTTCATACCAAAATGAGTGTGCATTTTATTCCTTCCTTTAGTCAAATGTGATGAGAGTAAACTTCATGTTTTTTTTCTCAGCTCCCCTCTTTTTTCCCTCCACTAAAAAGTTTCCTGCCTGCCTCTTCTGTGAGAGATAATTTGCCCCATTCCGTTTCTCCCTCTCACCTCCCAATACATTTCTCTCTCACC
>CM053769.1:350068704-350227217 GCA_028658325.1 Potorous gilbertii
TCTCATTTCTCTTCCCAGTTTTTCCTCCCCCTCTCTCACTTGATTTTCAAAATCCTTTTCAAGCTCTTCCATGGCCTTAGCCTATTGAATATCTATTTTGGATGTTTGGGATACAGAAGCCTTGACTTCTATGTCTTTCCCTGATGGTAAGCATTGTTCTTCCTCATCAGAAAGGGAGGAGATATCTGTTCACCAAGAAAATAACCTTCTATAGCCTTAGTTTTTTTCCCTTTTCTGGGCATTTTCCCAGCCAGTTACTTGACTTCTGAGATTCCTTTCCACACCCACCTCGCCTCCAGATCCACCCAGCTAGTGTTTGGGGTCTGAGATTCAAATGCTGCTTCCCAGCCTCAGGGCTTTCAACAGGGGTGGGGCTGCTATTCAGTGTGAGATTAAGTTCAGGTGCTCAGGTCGGGGCAGGGTGGCCACACAGGGCTCAGTTCCGTCACGGGGTTTATGCAGAGACCTTCAACAATGGATCCCAACTCCTGCCTGCTTTGGGAGCCCCTGTCAGCTGCTGCCGCCTCCTGAGGGACCCTGAGTTATGGAGACACTCTGCTCCCCTCTCAGCCCACCAAATAGTCTCTCTCACTGACCTTTGCACCTGTGGGTGGAGGGACCTTTGCGGCCGCTGGAGATTCTGTCCCTGAAGCCTGCTCGGATCTGCTTCTCTCGAGGCCATTCAGCCAAGGCAGGGCTGGTCTCTGCTCCGGTCCCATGTGTGATGGACCTTTGGTGTCAGTTTTTCAGGTCTCCCTGGAACAGAAATCTCCTCCACTCCATTGTTCTGTGGCTTCCACTGCTCCAGAATTTTTTGGGAGTTGTTCTTTACAGGTATTTTATAGACTGTGGGTTCGGAGCTAGCATATGTGTGTCTTTCTACCCTGCCATCTTGGCTCCTGTCCCCATGAATTTGTATTCTGATTCTGTTCTGTACCGATCATAATTCCCTTGATACTTTGGAAGTTAAGAAAGGGGTTGCTTTTTCAACCTTCATGAAAATTAGATTTATTTTAAAACTTTTACCTGACTTGGAGTTAATTCCGTATCTGCTAGCATCAGCTTTGACTCCCCACTAAGGAGGAATTCCTGACTTCAACTCTTGTGGGCAAAGCCTGGACAAAAGGAGACACATTACCAAAACTAGATAAGCATGCTTCTGATTAAGGGTGCAGTTTTCTGTCTCAAATGAAGTGTTAGGAAAGGAAGAAATATTGTGATTCACTGTTACTGCCAGCACCTTTATCACAGGATCAGCTTTGGAAAAAACTACAGAAGTCATCCGATCCATACTTCAGGTGGAATCACCTACAAAGTATCCTTGACCAGTGGTCATTTTAGACTGCCCTTATAACCTGGCCTAGTAAGAATATGAATCAAGGATTTATTACATACTTGCTGTGTGCCCGACACTGTGCTGAGCTCTGGGGATACAAAGAAAGACAAAAACATGGTGCCTGCCCTCAAGGAGCTCATGTCTTAATAGGGATGTGAAATGAAAAAGACTTGCAAACAATTGTACGTGTATAAGATATATACATTGTGAATAGAGGGAAGGCAATGGCAGGGCAAGGACTGAGAAAGGCCTTTTATGGGAGGTGGGATTTGAGATAGGTCTTAAAGGAGGAAGCCAGGAGATGGAGGTGAGGCAAGAGAACACACTGCAGGGATGGGGAACAAGCAGAGAAAAGGCTTGAAGTCTAGAATTTACTACTCTTTTTAGGTAAGTAAGTCTGTTCCATTTTTGTGCTGCTATGCTTGTTACGAAGTTTTTCTTTTATATTGCAACAAATTCTGTTTTATCTACAGCCTCTACTCCTTATTCCTAGCTCTGGCCTTCGGGGCCAAGTCTGTGACCAGCCAGTCACCACTAGTGTTGAGGACTGTGAGAAAGGGAGGGATGGGCCACAGGATATCTCACTCCCTGATTACAAATTAGCCTAGATTGGGCTCTTCATGATTTCTTTATTTCTCTTACTTGATGGCTGTCTGGTGTAACTGGTGAACAAATGGAAACTGAAAAAAAAAGCTTCGTACTTTTTTTCAGTAGCTTGTTTGCACTCATGTACTTATGCACACTTTGATTGCAATTGAATGTTAAATGACTGTTGCCTATGTTCTAATAAAACAAGCAAGCATTGGGAGAATTAGCTTCATTAAGTCAGAGAGAGTAAGTGGAGTGGAACTTGAGAACGAGGGAGCCTTATGGGATCTAGTGACCATTTGCAGTTCTTGTGGAAGGACCAGGATGAAAACTGTCTCGGAGATCTTGAAATTTTATTTTCAGCAACAAAATACAATTTTTAAGTGAGCTGACAAGTCTTGGTCCCTTCATTATTGGCTCTCCAAGTTTCCTCCCTCCACAGGAAATATTCTTGACTTTGAGAATGCTGTCAGAAGTGATGTACGCAAGACACTCTTTTAAGCCTAATGTACATTATTAACATTTTGTCATCTAGACAATCAACAAAATAATAAATCAAGCCCTGGTTTGTAGCATTTGTTGCTTCTGAGATGTGAGCGTTCATACTGAAAATTTTTAACAAATGGTTCTCAGAGCTAGTTCAAGGTGGCTCCAGTACACCCTTGGGAAGAACCTGAAGATAAGTGTTAGTATTTGAAAATCATAAAATATCAACAAATGTCACTAGTCATTTTCCTTCCTCTATGCTATCCCTTAGATCTTCTACCACTGGCTTAACTTTTTTCTGGGAACTTAGTTTGCTGAGTGTTTTGGATGCAGTGTGCCATAGTAGAAAGAGTACTGCCCTTGGGTTCAGGGGACTATGGCTTGAATCTACGCCTTTCTCCTCACTAATGGTATGGTCTGGGCAAGTCACTTAATCCCTCTGTACTTCTCCGAAAAAGAGACAATTATACTTGTACATTGTAATACAGCCTCTCTTCTACTGCTTACCTCCCAGAGTTGTAAGGAAAACACTTTGTAAATTGTAAAGCATTTTATATAAATATGAGTTATTCATCTTCAGTCTCTGTTTCCTTGGCTGTGAAATTTAGTTCAGCATTTCAGTTATCGTTATTCACAGCTTTGGACTGGGAGGGGTGGGCTAGGAAGGAAGAAACACATAATAGGTAGAGTGGTTTTTTTTTCTCCTTTATTAGTGCTTAAAAATAATAGAATTTCAAAAGGGAAGGGAACCTTAGAAATAAATCGCTGAGTTCAGCCCCTTCATTTCACAAGTAGGGTCAGAACAGGAGTGACTTGTATAAAAATCATGTAGCTAGTTAGTGGAAGATCCGTGATGGAGCTTATCTCTCTGCTTAGGTTATAATCTTCTTTGGGCCTCAAATGTCATCTTTACCGTATTATGATAATCTAATTCTATAGATGGATGAGGTCCTTAGTAAATGTTGAGTTCAGTTAAGAAATAGTTGTTGACAGTTTGAAGGGGCAAAAAAAGCCCATCCATCTTTCTATGAACTGAAGCTGGGTATCCTTAAATACTGTGAAAGACCAGCTCTTTAATCAGCAGGAGATGGTACAGCTTCCAGACCTGGAGAGAGCAGCTTGGCCTTGGCCACCAGCAGACTTGATAACTGGATCAGTGCTTCTAATCCATGGCACTTAAATTTGCCCTGAAGTTATTAACTTGTGGAACCACTTGGCAGGCTCATCCAAAGTGGGTTTTGCATTCTTGGATGCATAATTTAGTACTTTTCAAAGTTTTATGTAAGCCTCCTCACATGGCTGGACCAAGGAAGACCCATTGCTGGGGCAGGGGTAGGGAAGTTTGATTTGTGGTGAGCATTAGTAACCTTTTAAAAGAGAAAACTGAACAAGATTTCTGAGATCCATCCAGACCTTTTCTTGCCTCTCTTTCCTTGGAGCCTACTGGAAAGAGACTCTGTTTCTTGCTGGTCACTTAAAGAACTCACCGCTTTTTATACATGCTACATGTCAGTCTAAGTCTGGGATGAAATCCCCAAACGTACTTTGCATGTAATTTTTTTTAATGGACAATTTCGTTCACATTGTTTTATTATATATGGGATTATCAAAATGCTGTAGTAGCAGAGTGTCTTTGTAAATTCCAGATCATTTTAAGTTTTTAAGCCTGACATCATTAGTGTCTCTCTCCGTCTTGTTGCTTTGTTCACAAGAATAAAATGAAAAGATAATCAATTCAGACAAGGCTAAAAGCCTCTACTTGATCTTTGCACTAAGACTGTTTGTATAAAGCAATTGTAAGTTTCCATGGTTCATGTTATCTCAGTGTATCTTGTGAGATGATCCTGTGAAATGAACCCCTGTGGTCCCTGCTTCAGGTTAACTCGGTGTGTCTTTTTCAGTGAGCACAAAGATTCCTCAGAGAAGAAACACAGAGAAAAGGAGAAAACCAAACACAAAGATGGCAGCTCAGAGAAACACAAAGACAAACACAAAGATAGAGACAAGGAGAAACGAAAGGAAGAAAAGGTACCTTATTTTTCAGTGGGAAAAGAAATGGAGGTGGCACTTTACGTTGCCAGACTACACAGGAATTTTCTGTGTTAATAGAGAATGGGAATAGATCCTTGAGCCAGGCACTTTTGCCTGAGACTTAGAAGCAAATCATATTCTTAAGCCCCAGAAAGCAAATTCCTTTCACGGTGCTCCAGGCAGATCAGTGCCTTATTGCTCTGGTTTGCTTCTTACCTGGAAACCCTTCAGCTAATCAGGGGATAAAGTTAAAAATATGGGGATCCCTTGAAATAAGTTACATTTAAATGGCATAAAACTCTTTGTCGGATGAAGGATATTTTTGGGCAGAGGAGATGATAGCCTACTTGTATGAGAGGGACATGATCAAAATTATGGCCTAAATTATATAGTGGGTAGAGTGCTGAGTTTAGAGCCAAGAAGCAAATCCTTATCAGACACTTACTGGCTCTGTGGTCCTGGGCAAGTCTCTGCCTTAGTTGAAGATACTAATAGCACTTACCTCACAGGATTATTGAAAGAGTCAAATGAGATAATATTTATAAAATGCTTTGCAAACTTTAAAGCAATATACAAATATTAGTCATTGTTTTCAGCACTGTGATTACTTGTAGATTGAAAGTTCTTGCTGGTGTTTTGCCTTTTTGTTTTGTTTTTTTTTTTCATTATGCTCTGTCGGAGACTCACAGACCCAGCCTAGCCAATTAAAAGTTTTTTAGTCAGGTTCTGCCCATCTGGCTGAGGGTAGAACATACTGAGCAGACTTTGAAAGACTCAATGTGTCTAACAAGTCTCAGAAGATTGAGAGAGAGGAGGAATGTGGCTGTTTGGTTTGGCTAAATTTAAGAACATAGGAAATAGTGGCTCACTCCCCATTTTTTCCTGCTCTGCATAGCAGATCATTGAGAGACACAGTGGTGCCTGTGAGGGGGGGGGAAATTGTCTGTACTCAGAGGTTTAAAATCTCCATTTAGAAGAGAAGGAAGCCTCCCTCTCATTAAATTGGACTTTAATTTAGCCTGAAACCAAATTTTATTCCAACAGAAGTTAATATGATATAGCTTTGTGTTTCCCAACTACCTATACTGATTCATGGGAAATTTTTGTTTGTGTACAGTACCTGACTTCCAAAGGTTCTTATGTCTTAAAATCTACAAATCTACAAACTTTTTTTTAAGTGCATCCTGTTCTTTGAAGAGTCCTCTGATCCTTGTTCCCACTTTCTCCATGGCTCCTATTCCTTACCTGCTCTGAACCTCTGAAATCATAATAAGGCCATATTCTTTGGTGGAGAATTTATATGTTTTGCCAGCTCTGAAAAGTGAGGGGTCAGGAAACAGGAATGTAGTGGAAAGACCTCAGGACATTACATTCTAGTCTCAGCTCTGCCACTTTGTGAGTACAACTCAGTGAACCTTAGTTTACTCATCTGTAAAATGAGGACTGGATGACCTGATCCTGTAGGTTCCTTATAACTCCAAAATTCTATCATTTTAAGATAACCTTGGAAAGTTCCTTATGAAAAGAAAAACTGAAGCCTACTCTGTGCTAAAAAGGATGTTTAAAGACTTAAAAGTTGGTATTTGTGATTATGTGAGAGATTCACCTTAACTCAAATCATTTGAACTGCTGATCAATTTATATTGTTTTCCTTACCAGGGAAGACCATCTGGAGATGCAAAAATAAAGAAGGAGAAAGAAAATGGTTTCTCTAGGTAAGGAATCTACTTTGTTGACTTGTCTTTCAGTATGGGTGTCCACTAGTTTAACTGCCACATTAGCAGCATTGGGCCTAGGGACAGGCAGGCCTGTATATACTTGGTCTTCTTGACAGTTGTAGTGGATGAAGAATTTAAACTGAGTCAAGATTGACTCTTGTTCTATCAAACTTTGGAAAGAGAGTAGCAAAATGAGTATTCCAATAATTTATTTTGAGGGGCTGGTAGGAAATGATTAAAGCCTGGATATTTTCATAAGTGAATGGGGGGAGAGCTGTGTGACATAGTTTGGATGTTCACAAACTGGGATAGTACAGCAAGGATATATTGAACTAAAGCCAATTATCAGCTTCCATTTTGTCCTACTTGCTAATGCTAGCCATTCATTACTACTGCATAACTAAGATTTCTTCTGTCCTCTTTGTTAGCAGTGACAGGAGACACCACTAAGGTGTTCCACTTTCTTTCGAAGAATTACATTGACAAATCTCATACTCTCAGGTTTTTGTCACTTTCAAGCACTATGTGGAGATAGACTTAATCTGCTATCTCTTTTACTGCATATGTAGGGGCAGGTCATACATAGAGATAAACTGTAGGGTACAGAAATTTTGTGGTTTTATGGATAAGTACTCATTCTTCTCTCCCAGGACTCCCAATTTTTTTCTCAAAGGCATTAATTCCCTAAAATAATTCTATATTGTTGCTTCATTTTGTTGTAAAGGGCTATAGATATTCCTTTGCTGCTTCCAGCAAAACGTTGGAGTTTGCTTCCTAAAATTCGCAACGTTTAGTTTCACGTTTCTGAATGTATATCTAGTTTAGGGCAATTTATGGTCAATTCTAAGTAAGAATAACAGATACCCCCTTAGGCATAATTTGGACCTATTTTGTGAGAAAATCAAAAGCTCCTTGAACTAATTAGTGCTAGCACATTCTTGTCTTAGAAATATAACTGGCCTTCTTTGGGTCCAGTGTCTTAGATTTTAACCTTTTCTAATTAGTAGTAACAAGATTACTGAGTTCTAAAACACGATCCTTTTTTGTCACTGATAAATTAGTACACCAAAAATTCATCTTTAAAAACTTCTATACTTCTCTCTGAAAAGAATAATCCAGTCTTCTTCTGATGGAGCACTTCCTTCAGAGTAGTTTTGTATATGCTACATATTTTTATTACCTGTGCCTATCCTGGAATCCAACATGATTTCTAAACATTAAAGTGTCTCTTTTTGGTAAAGAAAACTGGAATTTTTCAACATTCAGGAATTGTGGGTCGTGATTTCATCTCCCACGATTTTAAAAATTGACAAGGAGAATTTTGATAAGAAAGGAAGCTTTTCTATGTCATTTTCCTTTATGTCAGTGGTGATTTTGTTTTTGAAAACAAAGGTCATTAAAGCTTAGAATCATAGTCGTTTACAAGGAGAAGTAATAGTTTTGGAAATTTTTATCCAATTTGGACTTGTGTATTATATAGTATAGTAGGAAGAGTATTGACTTTGAACTCAGAAGACCTGAGTTCAAATGCTAGTTCTGCTGCTTATCACCTATGTGTGCTATCTTGGGAAAGTTACTTCAGAGATGCAAAGACCTTTTGGAGTGTGTCTCTGGCAGTTGACCTGGCTGATCACTGAAACTTTGGGACAGAAGGAGACCACTGTATCTATCCACCTTGGTCTGGGAAGAGCAGGCAGCCCAATGGGGAAGGGGCTCCAGTTGTTTTTAGCTTTCTCACCTCCAGTGCAGAAGGTCTAGATCTCAAGTGAGATGACTCAGCCTTTCATTCTAGGAAGTGTAGATAAATTCAGATAACTAATGGGACTTATAAAACAAGGGAAGAGTTTAATCTTTCTCTGTTGTAGAACCAGAAGACATGAAGATCCAGTCATGCTCTGATAGTTTTCTCTCAGTAAGATGATTTCTACCTTTAGTTCAGAGATTTCCAGTATTCCTTATCAGACTGTCAACTTTCTCTCTTTAGTCCACCTCGTATTAAAGATGAACCAGATGATGATGGTTATTTTGCTTCACCTAAAGAAGATATCAAGCCTTTAAAGAGACCTCGAGAGGACGATGAGTGAGTAATACTCATTTTGATTCATTGAGCAGAGAAGGGGATTGCTTTCTTGTTTGTAGAATAGCTGTCCAGAAAAGTCAGTACAGCAATACTGGCATAGTATGCAGTTTGAAACGTCTTTAATTTGACTAATTCAAAATTTACATTCAGTGGATAAAATTAGATAGTTTTCCTTCTTTGGGGTAAAGGTTTGTTGAGTATAAATGAACAGTGCAGAAGAGGAATAACCTTGAGAATATTTAAGACTTCTGATCAGAAGAAACTTGTTCTGAGTACCTTTGAAATACATATTACTTAAAACTAGCTGATATGCTAATCATATATGCCTCGTTCCAAACTGTTCCTTAAAGCAATTCCCCAAGAAACATTGAGGCAATACTTTGTAAGTCAGGTTTCAGTTAGTGTAGATACTTGATGCATGCACAAGTAATCTGAATCATGCTTATTCAAACATTCTGTACTTCAGAATAATTCATTCTCCTTTCCCTAAATTGTTGAACTTTAATTGCATGCATCTCTTACTTACTGTGCTTCCACAAATTGAGCATGAATTCACAGGATACAAGCAGAAGGAAATAGGTCCAGGAGCTAGCTGCAGTGCTGAAGAAGATCTGGGGTCAAAGTCAGTCATCCAGTTTCATAAGCAAGCATTTATTAAGTGCCTTCTATGTGCCAGACACTGTGTCAAGCACTGGGGATGCAAAGAACACTCCTTCCCTGCACCCCACCCGACACATACACACACGTACATGCACACACACGTCTCTGTTCTCAGGGATCCTAGTATGGTAAAGAAAACAACATGCAAACAACTATGTACAAACAAAATGCAAACAGGATAAATGAAAGATAAGCCACAGAGGAAAGGCACTAGCATTAAGGGAGATCAAGAAAAGCTTCTTGTAGAAGGTGGGATTTTAGTTGGGATTTGAAAGAAGCCAGGAATTGGAAAGGAGTACCCCAAGCATGGGGGCCAGCGTTCTCAGAGTCACCTTTACAGCACTGACATTCAGACCCCTGAATATCTGTTAAAGGAAATTCCCAAGATTCAAACTTTTACTTTTGTAGCTTTCTGTCGCTGTTGTCCCGAATGGCTGGTGGAATGATCTAATGAGAGAAGTAGTAGATTGATCTAGATTCAGTGTTTATTCAACAAGGAAACAAGTTACTTTCCTTTCCACAGTAGGTTTTCACAGTGTGTCAAGTTGTAGTCTTAGTTTCTAAACTGTCATTTTACAGCTTGTCTCTCTTCTTGGGCTAGAGGTGGCTAGGTGGCCCAGTGGATAGAGAGTACTGGGCCTAAAGTTAGGAATACCTGATTTCAAATCCAGCTTCAGACATGTTACTAACTATGTGACTGAGCAAGTTACTTAACCTCTATTTGCCTCAGTTTCCTCAATTATAAAACGTTCATGATTATAGTATCTACTTCGCAAGGCAGTTCTGAGGATGAAATGAGATAATATTTGAAAAAAAGCCCTTAGCACAGTGCCTGGCACATAAGGGGTGCTATATAAATGCTTATTTCCTTTCCATTAGTCTAAGGGAGTTGATTTTAAACCACTCCTGCAAGCCCTCTTTCTTGCGATCGGTTTAGTCTTCATTGCATTTCCATCTGGTGGCCTTCTTTCATTCTTTTGGTGAGAAAAAAAGACAAAGCAATTGATTTATACCTAGATACTCTTTCTTCCCCCCTCCCATTCTCTAGGGCTGATTATAAACCCAAGAAAATAAAGACAGAAGATATAAAGAAGGTGAAGAAGCGGAAACCAGAGGAAGAAGAGGTTAGTCAGAAAATGGAATGGAGCTTGCGACTTGGGGTTGATTTCTATAGCTCCTGGGATTTTCTGAGAGCCTCTGAGTCTGATCGGAGGAGACAGCACAGTACAATGGCATGGGCCCAGGGTCTGGTGTGAGAGGTCCCAGCCCTAGTCCTGGCTCCACCATTTGCTGCCTTCTTTCCTTTTGGCAAATCACTTTATTTCTGTAGTCCTCAGTTAATGAGGACTGTTTGTAAATTGGCAATGATGACCTTTGAAGATTCCTCCCTGCTCTTAAATATATCAACCTATGATGTAGAGGCAACATTGGAAAAAAATCTTTTATGGACCTCAGTGATAGCAGTGGAATTACAAAGTCTAAAACATTCCACAACATTGAATGAATGTACTAAATTGACCACCTCCCCTAATTCTAAGAATACTACTTGCTCAGTCAAAGCCTGCTAATCTGCTGGTTGAATGATTCCTGGTTTATTTTTCTGGGAATGTTGGCATTCCCATCATTTGAAATCACTTCTCTGCAGGAAATTGCTTGAGTGGTCTTGCCATGATTCTCTATTTGGTGGCATTCTTAGCTGTGTTGATCTAATTCCAGCACAATGAGATTTTCATATAGTTCTTTGGAGGTTAAAGGGGTAGCTAAAATCTGTTGCTATGCTTGACCCTCCCTCCTCAGGCTACTGATTCCCTTTATCTCCCACCCCAAGCATTCAAGAAAATTAAGGAGCACTTCTTACTCCAAAAAGTTTGGGACCTTTCAAAGCCAACCAGCTAGATTGAATTGTTCTCCCTTTCCTTTTTAGGTGTCTAAGGATCAACTTTGCTAGCTGATACCTTCAAGCTCAACCTCTGCTCCTATAAGGCAGGAGTGGAGAATCTGCCGGCCCCAAGGCCACATGTGGCTCTCTAGGTCCTCAGTACAGCCCTTTGATTAAATCCAAACTTCACAGAACATTTGTTTGGATTCAGTCAAAAGGCCACTCTTGAGGACCTAGAGGGCCACATGTAGTCTCGAGGCCGCGGGTTCCCTACCCCTGTTATAACATGTGTAGTCCATTTCTAGAGTATTAAAGAGAGTGCCTTTACTTTCTTACTCCATCCCAGTCCTGCTAATCATTTTTATCAGGCAAGATATTATCTTGATCTTTATTCATATCTATGGAAATAGTAGGTAATAGAAGGGAAAGAAAATAAAATCATTTCTCTAGGAAATAAACAGTGGACTTTCTTGTACCTCACAGTCTCTTAGTACAAAGAAGAAAGGAAAGAGATGTAAGAATTGGCAATAGCAGTGAGGTTAGCCTTTGACTTGAAGAAGGCCTGAGGGCCAACCAATGACTAGAAATCCTAGGGGTAAAGACATTAGGTAACAGGGAGTCTTATAGAACCATCTGAAAGACTGTTTGACTCTACAAGAAAGGATGAGGTCATAGATTAAAAGTTAGAAGGAATCTTAGGGGCCACCTAGTCCAGCCCCCTGAAACTGCATTTTTAATAAGCCATTTTAGGAACAGTAGTGAGTAGATGGGCATAGAATAGTTATGAGAATACATTTCTCACTTCCCTGGTTCTCACAGTCACCTTTTTGCTGACCACTTTCTGTTCCTGGCAGTAGCACAAGTATGGCAGCCAAGTCCAAGGAATTCAGAATGGTGTTGAGTGGTGATTCATGGTAGCCAATCACTATGCTTTTATATGTAGGTAATTGGCATAAACCAATCTAGAGGAGAATGTGCAACTTAAGCCCAAGACTTTGCTCTTGCTTTAGTGTTCTGTACTCTGGCTTTATGTTACTAACCCTTCTACCAAGAGGATTGTATACTTGAGCCCTTTAAAGCAAGATAAGACATTGTCTTTGAGATTGAAGGGAAGGTTGTAGATAATGGATACCTTAGTTAAACTGTTTTGAAAAGATATTTAGTTGCCTTTTTTTTTATTATCCCATCCTATTTCTTTTCAGTCTTTATTGACCCTTTCCTGCTCTCCTCCCTTCCCCCAAACGAATAAATACAGGAGATACTAAGACAAAGCCCCTGAATCAGACAAGGACGAGGATTACTTACTTACTTACAGGGCAGGGAACTCAGATGTGTAAACTTAAGTATATATTTTTTCACGTCTGAAAATTACCCAGAAGTCCCTTAGTGCTGTTTTTTTCCATTTTGAGATCTGAAAGTTATACTGTAGCCAGTAGTTTACTGATGTGAACATCTGCATGGGTTTTCAGAAGCTATTAAGAGAACGGCTTAACTGAACCATATTTCCTTTTCTTTCATCATGTTTTTGTTTAAATGGTAATAATGTTTGTCATCTAAATAAACTCAGGATTCTTATCCGTTCGCAGGAACCGCATCTTCCTTTTTAAAAATTTCGTACAACTCATCTAAGTATGGTTCAGATGCATATTATGGACATGAATAAATGCTAAAATATATATGCATATATAAACATATAATGCAAAAACTTGATTTTCCTGAGGGTAAGGAAAGATCTGAAATATATCAGTATATAAAATATACATGGCATAATGGTATAATATGCTATGTAAAACATTTTATGTTTCTATATATTTAAGGGCTCTTCTTGCGTTAACGAAAATTATGTTTTTTCATTGAGCGCACATACTCTATTTCTTACCAAAAGTTTCAGTGAGTTTCCATTGTTTACTTTTGCTTGCTAGAGCATTACACTTCTAATCCTATTGCCTAAAGTTGATGGATTCATGAAAACTGGGCTTTGGGGAAAAGCCAATGTAGAAATAAATCAGCTGTTTAGGGCTGTCTGGCTACAATATGTTGATTTTACTGTATAATTTTGAATATGATTTCAAGTAATTACCTTTTGATAATGGTAATGCATCACTTCCCACCAGCTTAGTTGTGAGGGCATTGGGGCACAGGGGTACCTAGATACTGCTAGTAGTGGAAGTGCTTGAGAACCAGGTGGAGTCAAGGAAAAAGTAGACACTCCTGAGCTGCCTTCCTCTCACAAGGAATTAACATCTTCATTCTTCACCGTGGTTTCCTCCTTGTACAATGACGAGGACTAGGTGGTCTCTGAAATTCCCTTTAACTCAAACAATGCTGTGAAACGTTCTGATCCCCAAGTCTCCAAAAAATTGTATGTGTGAGTATGGTTCAGTTTTTCGTTTCTTTCCGTGACTTAGCACTTTTATCTTCTTGTTCTCTTAGGACAATAAAGCAAAAAAAATCAAGAACAAAGATAAAAAACTTCCTGAACCAGATAACAAGAGGAAGAAACCGAAGAAAGAGGAGGAGCAGAAATGGAAATGGTAACATGTCATCACTGGGTTAAAATTTTAGCCATTTTTTCTCTTCCCTAATTTAGTCTACAAGTTTGAAAACCTTTGTGATGATCATGTAGAAGATGTATTCTCCTCTAAGACCATATCTTCTGAAATAAGGCTCCAGGGTTTCTTCTGTCTTTTTCTTAGATCTCTTAGATTGACTTTTAGCAACTTTAACTTAGATGTGGGTAGGAAGGGAAGAGCCTCCAGGTTGGAGCATAGAGCTTGGCGCAGTACCTAGTGCTCGTTGTGGAGCCTGGGTGACAGTGGGGAAGGAATCACTGAGGGTTGGCAGGTGGCAGCCACAGAGGCTGGAGCATGCTGTCTAGGAGAGGATCAAGTCAGGTTAGTAAGCACTAGTACTCACCTGGCATAGCAAAGGGGGAAAGCTATGTAGTCACAGGGAAAGAAGTTTCTCAAGTGAACTCAGAAAGCAAAGAGGTTTGAGGGCCTGCCCTGTCTCAAATTAGGAAGCTCTTCTGTTTATTTCCCTGTGGTTTTGATTTTTTTAAAAAAAATTTTGTTTCTTGAAAGTTACCAGTTTTATTTGTTTCTCAGAAATAGATACATTTAGGATAGGATTATTTTTATGGTCCTTTTCCTCCAAAAAAATCATTGAAAAATCACAAACTGTGCTGTGAATTAGTAAATTTTTTGGTCTTGTATCTTACTTGTGGAGAGATGCCCATCTACCCCATTTGATTGAGTTCAGAGTATATTCTAACTTGAGCATATTTCCAGTTCCTGAAAATTGACTTTGCTGTTATGATTCAAGTTCATGATTCCTTTCTTCTCTTCCTACTGATATTTGTGCATATTAGTTCCCAAAGACATGGGGAACATTTCATTAGTACAATAACATTTCCTTATATTGTGAAGCTACTTAACAATTGAATGCTTAAATCTTTATTAAAAGTTATCTGTTGCCTTTTTTTGGAGACTATAGTGTTTCTTTTAACTAATCACATGTGCTTTGGATTCACATGACAAAGAATAATCTTTAAATATTTCTTTCTCTCTTTTTTTTAAGAAACTCTAGTTCTAGAATCCCATCTTAACCAAAAATTGATTGATTTGTGGTGAGTGAGTGATCATGGATCAAGAGATGAATAATAGCTTTTACCGGGTTGTTAATGCATGTCTCTGGACCCCAGCTTCTAACTTCGCTGAAATGGATTGAAGCCTGAGTGTCAAACTTACATCATGCAGTTTGTTTGAGGATATGACAAATTCACTCAGAAATAAGGAATACACATCTACCCGTTTCCTTCTGTCACTGTAGAACTGCTTTGCTCTATATTCAAGAATTCAGTTCAGCTTTTTGAAAAATATTTATTAGTGTATTTTATGTTGATATCCCCTTTCAGTCTTGTTTTCATTTCCCTTGGCCATGGTGTCACTTGTTGATAACTTCGAATCAAGTCCTCTATTTTTTTCTACTGCTTGCCCTTACTGTCTACCTAAAATCATCTCTCTTCATCACCTTCAAAAAACTCAGCTCTTGTAACAGTCCTAACGAAAAAGCCGAACTGAATGGCTTGGTGGGTTGATCTTAAAGCCCCTTTCTAACTTATGTCTTTGAAGAGTCTTTATCTAATCTAGGTGAGCCCGACTGTCTTTCATTTTCCTTTCTCTTCAGTATGGGTTACATTGGCTTCCAGAGCCCCTATACCGTCCCAGACATGAAGGAGATTTGCTGTATTCTGAAAGTCTGACTTTTCAGGTGCCCTTTTTTCCTCCTTTAATCTTTATACTTTCCCTCCAGGCAGTGGGGACCTCCCAGTCTGAAACTGCTTGCTGTGTTCAAATTGGGTCTGGTTCCTCTTCTAAGTTGACTTGCATCTCATAATTTCTTTACAGGGCAAAACTTAAGCGTTCTCGGGGCATTTTTTATTCCTTTCAAGTCAGCTCTTAGAATGTCCCAGCCAGTTTTTGTTGCTCCTTCAAATGCTTGTCACCGAGAGGCTTTGTTTGTCCTGCATGAATATTAGCCTTCCCATTCCGGTGTATTTGTTGTACTGGCTGGTTTCCCACAGTTCTGTCCAGAAGGACGTCTAATTGTTCAAACTGCAGAAGGTGATAGTAGAGGAATATTGTTATTCTCTTCTGAATAATTAAAATGTTGAAAGGTTGATTTTCTAATGTGGTTTATGTGCTTCTTTGTCAAACTCACATCCTTGAAAAAACTCCAGCTGCTTTCTGACTTTATCCTTGAACTCAACTGGCAGGCCATGGCTTCTAAAACCAACCTCTCCACCCACTTTGAACTATGTGGGGCATCCAGATAAACTTCTTATGTTCCATCTATATGCTGACTATCCCCTTGTGAGGTATTTGTCTCAATCTCTAGGACCTTGGTAAGCGTGGCATTCTAACTGTTCCTCAGCTCAGCTGGAACACTGGACTGGTAGGCTGAAACAATGCAGGAAATGGGACCTGCTGTGTTCTAGTATGAGCTGTTCCTGTGGATGATGTAAAAGAGGGCAGCCATTACAGCCACAGCTATCCAGAGAGACTCTGATGGAGTGAGTGTGCAGGATTTTTTGTTAAGAACTAAGAAAAACTAAAAATGGCAGAAATCCAGTCACCAGAGGGAACTGCCCTTTGCACTGGTGGTTTGGGGTGGGAGATGGGGCCTGGTCAGGATTGTAGAGAGTTGTGTTCTGTCGTGGATTTGGATTTGGATGTTTGATTTTGGATGGGGTTGGGGAGGGGCGGGGCATTGAGGAGCACTTAACAAAACTTTTTACTTATTCTCCACCTTGTTCTAATGGAAACTCGGCATGAGAGGGAGGACTCTACATTTTGCTCTTACCTGGCCAGATACAAGCAAAAAGTAGCAGGCTGCCACTGGCACAGTTGGCGTTATAACTCAAACCTTCCTTGAGTTAGAGTCCCTTCTAAAATGAGGTGCCAAAATGGGCCTCTGCCATCTACTCCCATGAGATTTCCTCAGATTTTTATTTAAAACGCAAGCTCTTTGTAACTGATGGCATTTGGGGAGGTGGGGAGGACTGGGTTGGACAAAAGCTAGCTCACTGTTGCTGGTGGTCAAGATTCCTGTAAAACAATTTATATTTTAGTATTAGTAAAACAAGTTTGCACTTCATCAGTTTTACTTTGAATTCTTTCAGCACAGATGAGGCTTTTTAGCATAAGGTAAAGGGCAAAGTGCCTACTGTGGTGTTTTGCTTTTCCCCTCACTTATTCAGCCCAGGCAAAGAAACCTGGTTTTCCTGTACAGTTCTAGTGGGAATAGTTGGTTTATACCAGAGGTGGAGAACCTGCAGCCTTGGGGCCACATGTGGCCTTCTAGGTCCTTGGGTGCGGCCTTTTGACTGAATCCAAACTTCACACAACAAATCCCCTTCATAAA
Organism: Potorous gilbertii; assembly: GCA_028658325.1. Taxonomy (NCBI): domain Eukaryota; kingdom Metazoa; phylum Chordata; class Mammalia; order Diprotodontia; family Potoroidae; genus Potorous; species Potorous gilbertii. The sequence continues at coordinate 350,085,408 of CM053769.1, forward strand.
ATGATTTGTTTTGTAAAACTTGGACTCAGTCAGAAGGCCGCACTTGATGACCTAGAGGGCCACATGTGGCCCCAGGGCTGGAGGTTCCCTATCCCTGGTTTATACCATAGATGGGACAGATTCACTGGAACCACAGAGAGCAAAACACCATTCTATATTTCTTTATTGTTGCCAAAGGTGAGAGGCAGGAGGTAAGAGTATTCTCTTGCTGCTGGTTGGATTGTGGAGAAGGAAAAACAAGTGAGACGTCCTGCTCCTGCCACTTAACCTTTGGGAGCAATCCCAAGGTCCAAATAGAATGTTGTGTACAAGTGGGGAAAACTTGCCTCCTATATATGTACTTGCTTCTCACACTTTCTTCTGTCCTCTACTCCCTTGATGACTTCCAGGAGTTGAAGAAGTAGCAGTGCTGCTATATTCCTAAAGAAATGTTGCATGTGTATTTGGTTTTCTTATTTTTTTCTTTGTTTTCTTATTTGTTTTAACAATAAGGATGTGAGGGAAGAGGTAAAAAGGAGAGAAAATAGATTTTTCTTAACTGAAATTTTTTATTTAATTTTTTTAAAAAAAGAAATGTTATAATATAGGTTAGGCTCCTAAGCCAGTGTACAAAAACCTATTTCCCTCCTTTCCCTCTCCCACCCCCCCACCAAAATGCTTAGTAGCTGACCTCTAAGAATCAGTGTGGTAAAAAACTTCATCACCATGTATCCAACCTGGTGATGAACCTCTTTGAATTTAGCCATGCTGGTCCTTAGACAACAGCCTCATACTCAACTCCGCAACTGCATTTTCCAGCTTTGTAGAACTTGCTCAGCCTTTCACTGTGCTCAACAGCACCCAGCTCTGGGTCACCTCTATGTCATGAGAAGACCTCACAGTAGAAGTTTATTTGTAATATAGTGGAAATGTGGACATCTGTAGCAGGCTGGTTTAACCCTTTCACATTGTAAATATATATTTCCAAATATAATATATATTAAACAAAAATAGGCCCCTGTGGTCTGGCCTGTAAGTATAACCACCATTTACAATAATGTTACTAAAGAAGAAGGTGTTATATAAACAACATAAAATTCTAAAATTAACGCCTATAATTTGGGAGCTTCCTGTATTTTACTACAGATAGCCCTTCTAGAGAGAGCCCCAGAAAGAAAAATTTTAAGACAGAGAAAGACTTAGTAATGTTTGGAATCGTTGCTGCATATGTATGACTATATATGATATATATGACTAGTTCAGAGCCTTGTTGAGTTTTGAGCTTCTCTTAGTAAAAGATGACTGTAATATATAGGGAGCAAAGAGTCCTAACTATTGAAATGGTTAGGATTCCATAGGTGCTGTAGAGGTGATTTGCTCAAAGATCCATTTCACTTTGATACTCACATAAAATTGTAAGAATTGATTTACCTATAGCTGATCAACCCCTTTCCTGCTGTGTGCTTTCTTAAACCAAGCATTCTTCAAACCTTTCCTCTCTCCCCACCCCTTTATTCTCATCTCACCCTTTCTGATAATCCTCACTATAAAATTTCATTAGGAATGACTTGGAACTGTTTTGTCAAGAAATCTAAAAGCAGACAGAGGCCTAGGATGCCATCCCTGAATAACGATTTTATTTTCACAGCGGGAGACACTGATCCTATGACAATAACCTATTATAGGGCTAAATTCTGTTCTCAAATCCTTCTGCTAAGACAGAACTGGTAGCAAGTAAGTGTCTGATGGCCCATAGCGACTCCATTACAATTAGAAGATATAGAGAGCCTCAACTAGACAAGATGAAATAGGGAAAATTGTATTTGAGTAAAACAGAGATGACTGGGCCACACAGAAGCTGATGTGAAGTAGAAAACTAGATTTTTGAAGACTGGGGAAATTTTGTGTTTTGAGGAAGCGGTGGGGGAGAAAAGCATACTTTTTCTCCTGCCATGTCTGTTCACCACCAGCGTATAGCTATTTCTCAGTTCTGATGGTTGTGAATAAGTCAGACAGGATATATTTGCTTATGGGTAGAAAACACTGCTTTGGCTAATGTTTTTTAGTAGAAAGAACATGGAACTTGGTAGTCAGGAAACCTGGCTTCTGGCGCTAGCCCTTCCATTAATTTGCTCTTCTCCCCCAACTATTCCAGGCCGTAGTTTTCCCATCTATTAAAAAAAAATTCTGGAACTTGGGAGTAAGATGAGATAGAAGATTGCTTTTTACTCTTTTAAGTTCTTGAATGCTGTGACCTCAATAGCACTGCAATTATATTATTTGAATACTAATTGTATTTCTTTAGTTTGATATTAATGTTGCTGTTATTGTGTAAATATGTATTGTTTTATGTGTCCAAACTGGTTAGAATTTCCGAGTAGCAAGATGAAAATGGAATCCATGTATATGCTGACATAGCCTTTTGAAGGGTCTTTATAATAACTTTTTTCTTTGAAAAGTGGAACGTGAAAATAGCTTTGGAGAAGCCTGAATATTCATTATGAGGTTTTACAGTTTTAAGTGGGGAGAGAAGTTGCCAAATCTTAATGGTTGTTTATTGGAGAGACAAAACTTTGCCTATTTTAATAGTGCTTTAAAAGACCAAGTGCGCTGATGATGACAGGGACATTTAACTTGCTGACTTTGCTAGATGCAACCTACATTTTGAAATTTGTTGCAGATTGATACATCTTCATCCCCAAACAAATCGTGCTTTTGTACTGAACTCCTTATACTTACTGTCGTGAATACCTCATTTTTCATGTTGAGGAACAAACTTTGGATACACAATTGGAATTTCTGAGCTATCCAATCAACCAAGTAGACGATAGGTTCCTTGACATTTGATGGGTGATGTTACGCAAGGTGATTGCTAATATAGGTTGCCCCCCTCTCTTATAAAGGTGGGAAGAAGAGCGCTATCCTGAAGGCATCAAGTGGAAATTCCTGGAACATAAAGGCCCTGTGTTTGCTCCACCTTACGAGCCTCTGCCAGAAAATGTCAAGTTCTACTATGATGGTGAGTTGTTCAGGATTTGTCTGGGTTGTGGTCATGAAGAAGGATGGTGTGGTGACCACCCCTCCACAGCGGGGCAGAGTTGGCAGTAGGATCTAATAAAATGCATCTAGTATTAAAACAGTGCTGTGAAGAAAGATCTAGTTTAGTTTGTTTTCATTCTCAAACTCAGAAGTTGATCTAAAGATTATTTTAATGTGAATAGTATTTCTAGGGACCTTTTTAAAAATGTTCTGTTCCATTGTGATCTCTTTGTGAATGAATTAGTAGGGAAAGCCAAACTCATGGCAATGTATTTTTAGTAAATGTAAATGCAAACATGTTTAGAAAACATAAAAGTAAATTGACATGATAATGTCACAGGAAATGGACCTAGAATGTACTCTCCTTCGGGTCCATGAGAGAAAACCAGATTGAGCAAAGCACACATATGCATATACATGTGCTTCCGAGTTCATCCATCTCAGAAGTGGCCTTTAAGGTCTAAAATGGAGAATTTGACCATCTTTGTCATAGACCTCTGTAACCTGGGTGCCCTGGAAACAGTCTGACTAGACTTTTAGTGATAATTACAGTAATTCTGTTTGCTCTGAGACCATAGTATCTGAATTCCCAAAGGGGAGGGGAGGGCCATTATTAACATGTTCTCCTTATTTGCAAAGGTGGATTCCCTATATTGCAGTGGAAAAATGGCTTAGGAGACACTTAGCTTGGGTTCATATTTTGACTGTGCTGCCTCTGTGACCTTGGGCAGATTTTTAAGCTGTCTGGGCTTCAGTGTGTGCTAGCTTATCTGTGAAATGAAGGAGCTGGATTAGAAAGCCACTGAAGGTTTTTCAGCTTCAGATGAATGATGCTATGAAGGTCCTAGTCATCTGGTTCCCCTGCTCTCCTCTCATCTCTTTTTAAGGGGAGAAAGGATCTCAAATAATTGATAACAAGAGACTGAGTCAAGCTGCATCCCAGGCCACTGACTCAGTAACACAAGATAGCCCCCACCCCTAACAAGATACCTAGATCACAGAGGCCCCCAACAATGACCCTCCTTGGGAGAACATAGATGAGAAGAAACCCTGGTCCTAAAGTCCTGCCCACGCTCCACATCCCCCAGGCGCATGAAGTTTTACATTAAGGGAAGAAGCAAGATTTGTTGACATTTATATTATGCTCTCAGGTTTATAAAATGGCTCATGTGCATGACCCTACTTGATCCTTTCAGCCATCCTGGGAGGTAGGTGCGACAGGTGTATTTGTGGTACCTGTGGTTTAGTAACGTCCCTTGGGACTGATGGTCCTATCAGAACCACACTATGATTATATTCAAGGTTCAGTGCCAGCATGCTCGTAACTTCCTAGGCATACAAAGGTGACTGTATGATCTGAGATGAGTCAGTAATGGGTGAGATCCATTTTCTGGCTCTTCTAGCCTCTGCTTTGGCTTTGAGCTCATCATCTTTACTCCTAAACTTGCTCCTCCTTTTGGTTGAACTCACTGATTGATTCACTCAGTCTCCCATGTTTGCAACACTGATGTTACCTTTATCCTTCACTCTCCTATCCATTCCGTAACCAAGTACTGACCAGTTCTCCTCTGCAGCATATGTTGAAGCAGTCCCTTCCTCTTTTTCCCTACCACCATCATCACCACCCACCTGAACTATATATAGTAATAGCTTCCTTACACATTCTGCCTCCCCTCTCTTTTTGGTCCAGCCCATCCAGACCACTGCCGGATTTCTTAAGCATAGGCCCAGTCATCTTCGCTGCTCCAAAATCTTCAGTGTCTCTCTTCTGTCTAAGGAAGAAAATTCAAACTCCTCTGCCTGATAGTAAAAGCTTTGGTAATCTGCCTTTTCAGCCTTATCTCATGTTCCTCCCCTCTTTCTAACTGGCAGCCAAACTCTACCTTCCTCAGCCACACCCTGTACTTTCATAGCTCTGCTTTTGCCCACCCTTTTCCTCACACCTGTAATAGCTCATTTAGTTTTGCACCTAAAAAGATCACTATGTAGTAATGTGTATTATGTTACTTGGTGTCTTATCTTCCTTTAGCCTGTGAGCTCCACGAGGGCAGTTACTGTATCTTATCTAAATTTTGACTCTCCTTTAGGTGAGCATAGTACTTTGTACTGAGTGGGTGCTTAGTAAATGTTTATTGTAGCTGGTGGCCCCACCTCTGGGGCATGGCAGCTGCAAGGGTACTCTGTTCCCTGGATGGCAGCTGGTCCATTGGCCACAGCAATGGATGCAAATCCATGAAACTGGGTATGTGCTCAAAGGCACTACTGGCAACTTGTATGCAGAATGATGATCACAAGTTTTCCCTGTTTGCATGAGCTACATCATATTGTTCAAATCTCCAAGTAAACCAGTAGTTAATAATTGGAGAATTGGGATGGATCTCAGTTCGTAGGTCTGTGATAAGTAGCATGTGTAGCTGGGCTCATAGGATTTGCAGTGCCTACCTCCCAGGGGTGTTGTGAGGCAAGGACTTGGCCAGCCTATTCACATGCCATATATATTTGTACTTTTTTACCATAAAGTGAGAAGAGTTTCCCACAGGAGAGAGGTAGAGGAGGAAGCAGTGGTGGGGAACTCCAATTAGAATTGCCTCAGATAGCAATTAAGTGTCTCATTGCTCATTAGCAACATCCTAGGAGGTACTCTTCTATGTTTTAATGTGATGAAGTAATAGTTTTGGACACAAGGGTTAGGTCTACCTATATTTGATAAATGGGAGTTGGACCAAACGTAGGGAATTGGCATCGTATGAAGACTGTCAGTGTATAAATATAAACATTTGGCACATAATTACTTTTTTATCTGTGCTCCTTAGGAAGCAAGGTAATGTTTGGGGGGTTAACCTACAATATATCATTCCCTAGAAACTCTTACGGAAGAGATACCATTCAAAGCACAACCTCCCATTGTTTGGGTAAAGAATAGTGGCCAAAGACATGACTTTGAAAGGATGGAGAATCCTAGGTGTGCCGGACTGTGGCTGTGAGCTGGGAGTTGCCTTTGAATGTTCTCTTTCTTAGAGAGAAAGCTAGGTTCCTAACTCAGGGCTTCTCTTCTCTTTTTTTTCCTGCCCTAGACTGAAATCGCAGGCTTGGCCTTTGTCTCTGTTAATTCTGTTAGTCAGTTTGGAGTCATTTCTTTTGGCATTTGGTCATTAGTATCAGTCTTTCTGATTTGTAATCATCACTGATACCTCTTTGGCTCTCTGTCCTATGTCGGCGTCTCAGGATATCCTCAGTCCTTTTGACTAACTAGTGCCTTGTTCTGCTCCCCTGGTTTGAGTTTACACGTTCGTGCAAGCTCCACCACAAAACTGGTCCTACAAGTATTCTGGGGAAGAGAATTCTGAGTCACCTGTCAGATTGCCATTCCCATGGAAACCTGCCAGGGAGGTAGGGCCCTACTATGACTAAGACATGAGCTCCTCTCCCTGAAGGGACATCAGGTTTTCAGCTCTGACTCAGCAGTTTTTTCTTCCTGGATTTCTGTGCTTATCCTGTTCCATAAAGTGATATCATTGCCAGGAACAGCCATATCACATTCTCACCACCATGCTACAAGGAACTGTCATCAGCTCTGGGAAGCTCATTTAAAACTCACTAACATTTCAGAGGCTGGAGGAGTCAGAATGTACTCCTGTGGCCGCTGGGCCCTTTGGCCCCTTCTTGTAGCGAAGCTTTTAGGTCAGGGCTGGCCATCCTGACCGCTTCGCTGTACTCACCAGTGTCAGAGACAAAGAGCTGCAAGCCTTTTTTCTTTCCAACCAGAATGTCAGTGGCCTGGCATATTGTTTACATTACCAAACATGTATCCATTTATATGTGAAATCTGATTGTTTGCATTATTACTTGTGAATTTTTGCTTTATTGCAGGCCCTTCTTGTGTCTAGTAATTTGTCTCCCACAGCTGTATCAAGGGTTCCGTGGGGTTCTAGGCCTTTGGTTTGCCTCCTTGGGGTTGGATGATCTCCAAGTGGATCTTCTCTTTGTGTGGAAAAGAGCGCCATCTTTTGGCTGGTTCTGGAGGGGTGACTAGTAGTGACTTTTAAATAGGCTCATGTTTCTTCACTGTGACCTTGGCAAGTTGCTTCCCCTCTCCTGGCCTGTTTTGTTCTTTGTAGGTTGATGAGCTAGGTGATCTCTAAGGTTCTTTCTAGGTCTGACAATTTGTTATTTCAGACAGAGAGGATAGCCACAGTCCACCGAGGCTACAGCTGTCTTCTAAAATAACACCCTTGTTTTCTGACAGAACTTTGGCTTTCTCCTTGCCTGAACTTTGACTCAGTTAGAGCTGAATCCTATTTTCACAGAAAGGGTATGGACCAAAATAAGAGGATTGAAGCAGATTGTCCATGAATATAAGGTAGTTCTATAAAAACACATTTTCCTAGAAAATTAAAATTTACCTTAAAAATTTTCCAGAGAAAAATATTGTTTCAAAGATGGACCATAAATTAAGTAAATAAAATAAAACATCTTTCTACTAATGAATAAGTATAAATAAAGGTTCAGCATGTATAAAACTCACAGTTATCAGACTTTGCCTGTCAGTCATTTCATAAAATTGGTATTACTTTAAAACAAATGGAATGAGGCAGGAAACCTAAGAAACTAGCCCTGACTCTAATTAATTGGTTGGCTTTTGGCAAGTCTTGTGGCCTTCCTGTCCTTGTGTGGAAAGTGAAAGGATTGGAATAGATGACCTAAAGTCTTTTCCAGCTCTCACCTTAACTTCTGAAAACCCCAAGACCTTTTCTCACTTTATGAAGCACCTCTTTTGTGCAGAACCCTGGGGAAGACATAGTTCCTGTCCTCAGGAAGCTCAGTCTGAATATTCAGTTCCACAATGAGGGAACTATATGTAAATGGGCAGGGGATCTGACTTCATCATACTCATATTGGAAAAGACACTTCTGTCATTTCACAGAAAGAGCTGGGCTTTCCTCTTGTGAATCTACTGAGTTTTTAGTCTCTCCCTAGGGGCTACATTGCCTCAATCAGCAGCATCAGAAGCCTGTTTCAGGACTTTTTAAGAAGAAATACCAAGGAAGTGTTTGACTGTAATAACTTGGTATTTCAAAAAGCCATCGCAGTCTCACAGGTCTTGGGAAAAGGGGTGGGCTTATACATCCTGTGGCTTTAATTTTTGGCTAACTCTTGTTGGGAACACCTTTTCTCTAGGTAAAGTCATGAAGCTGAGTCCCAAAGCAGAAGAAGTAGCTACATTCTTTGCAAAAATGCTTGACCATGAATACACTACTAAGGATATCTTTAGGAAAAACTTCTTCAAGGATTGGAGAAAGGTATGTCTCCCACAGATTTTAAGAAAATGAAACTTTCCAACGCTCGACTATAGAGTAGCACTAGCGAGGTGAGAACGTACAGGAAAAAATGATTCTCCATTAGAGTTAGAACTACTGAAAGTCTTTATAAGTTATGCTATGTGGTCACAGAAAGTCATGAAAACCTAAGGTTTGAAAGAATTGGTTTTTGTATCAGAGGGAGAACATGCCCATGCCAGTGAAACTGACAAATATACTGATAACTGATAAAGTAAATATACTGATAAACTGATAGAATGATATTTGATTGGATAAGCAGAAAAGAGGCCTGCCTCTGGAGTGAGAGGATCTGGGTTCAAGTCTCACCTCTGATACTACCTGTGTGACCTTGGGGCTTACTTCCCCTTACTGAGCCTCATCTGTAAAATGAGGAGGTTGGGTTAGGGGGCCTCTTCAGATTTCTTCAACTCTAGTTCATGTAGTCTTTTGGTTGAATTTAATAACTGTTGAATGAGCTTCTAATATTCAAGGTAAGATCCCAGATATTACCATACCAGGGTAGCCTTTCATAGTTTATAATGTAACAGGAATAATTACATGTGTACAAAAGTAATTCTAATATGAGATAGAATATCTTACCTTAGAAGGATTATATGAAAGCAATGGATAGATAATGACTACATTGACAAAAATAGGCAAATTAGAAGAAAGAGTGAGTGGGATTAGAAAGGGAGAAGGATGAGTTCATTTGGGGGCATGTTCAGTTTGAAATGCTTCTGTGATAGGACATCCAGAAGGAGATATGGCATGAGTGTGGAAGTGAGACAAAGATTTGGGGGGTTTTTATGTAAGGGTCGACATTTGAAGCTCTGAGAGTAGATGACACTGCCAGAGAAGAGTGAAGGACTGATCTTTGGTTAATAGCTGTTTAAAGGTGGGTAGTACGAAAAATAGATTCCAGGAGTTTATAGAACTAACGTGGTGTAGTGCCTCAGTAGCCAAGAGAGTACACACAGCTTTGTATATCATCTGATCAAAGTAAGGCTTTCCAACAACAACAAAATGTAAAGTTTTTGAGAGTTGCTGGCAGGTAGTGTAGGGAGAAAGCCTCAATTCCTCTTGTTTGACTAGAGAAGGGATGGATAGCTTAGAAGGATATATCAGTTGTTTCCTCTTTATTTTTCCTTATTTGTTTTTGCTACTTCTGCAGCTCCCCCTTCATTCATATCTGACTGGGGCTTTCAGATGATGCTGGCCAGCTGGTTAGATGATAGTAATTAAACTTCACTCATTCTGAAATCCCTGAGAAGCAACCTTGTTTAACTGGCATGTGAGCAGAGGAAGCTCTGTTCGGGTTGGTGCTTGGTGTTATCATCTCATATCATTCTTCTTCTCAGGAACCAGACCTATACCAGAAAACTCTTAGTTATCGTGTGAATGTTATTAAACTGCATTCTTTTAAACTAAACTTTTTATTAGTTCAGACTGGCTACCTCTCACAGCACCTCACACTGAATTAGTGAAATTTTTCTAAGTAAAATAGAAGAAAAAAATAAAAGTATAGCTTTTTTCTTTCTATCTTTTCTTGGTTTCTTTTTAACTTGCCTCATATTTTTGCCCACCAGGAAATGACTAATGAAGAGAAAAATAATATCACCAGTCTTAGCAAGTGTGACTTCAACCAGATGAGCCAGTATTTCAAAGCCCAATCAGAGGCGAGGAAACAAATGAGCAAGGAAGAGAAACTGGTACTATGTCTCTTTTTTTTTAAACCTTTCCACGACAACACTAATAATCACAATCCTCATCTACATAGCACTTTATGATTCTAAAAAGGACTATGCATACATTTCCATTTGATCTTTATCACAATCCTCTGCAAATATTGGTTGTTATGCCCACAGCAGGTAAGGAAATTACAAAGTTGGGTTATTTATCAAAGGTCACATAGTGAGGAAATGATAAAGCTGGGTTTTGTACCCAAGTGTTCTAACTTTATATCAGTCTTCTTTATGTAATTTCAGTCTGCCCTTCATTATAATGGTTGATCAGTCCATCTCCCTTCTCATTCTTGACCACCATTCTTGACTGGATTTATTTATCAGTAGGCCAGTATTCTTGCCCTGCAGAAATCTAGTTTGAGTCTTATTTCTTCAAACAAGAGTTCATGAGCAAGTACTTTGAATAATCAAATAAAAACCTAAGAGTTCCATTGATCTAATTGTAGCCCAAAGGTTTTGCAGCAGGACATTTGATAGGTGATGGAGCAACCCTAATTCATCCTCAAGGTAATTAATTCATACCTGATGTTGGCGCTAAGCCCTCTTGCTCTTTCCTTGGCCCTATTGACACCTGTCCTCAGGATGCCTTCCTGTTTTAGCTAACAGAGTAGCAGTAGCCTTGCTCCCAAAGGTTTCTTTTGACTTCCTTTCACTTAGTACTGTCTTCTCCATTTAGGGCAAAGGTACAAAATTGAGGGGGAGTTATGGACGGAGGATGACAGGGTTTTCTTGCTGGTACCGATAAAGATGAAACTGCATTTTATGTAATTGACTTGGGGGAGGTGGAAAGCAGTTGGGGTTAAGTGACTTGCCCAGGGTCACAGAGCTAGTAAGTAAGGCCGCATTTGAACTCAGATCCTTCTGACTCCAGGGCCAGTGCTCCATCCACTGGTGCCACCTAGCTGCCCTTGTAATTAACTTATAATGACATGTAGGTCAGGTTAGGCATCTAAGCCAAGGCCATCCAATCCTATTTTGATTTTCAGCTAATAGACTTTTTTCAGAGTTTGTGTTGCTCATTTCTATTAAAGGCTGATAATCTTCCTGGAATCTGCTGATTAGAACAGTTGTATTGGGTTTTCCAAAGGTCTTAGTGCAGTTGTAAGCTATTAAAACTTTTGAGATGTTTATTTACCTGAGAACTTCGTTTTGACCGATCTTTCTATATTTTAGGTATAAATAAACTCTGAACATCATATTCTTGGAGAATTATTTTTTACAAGGAAATTATCCTACTCTCTCTTGCCTTTGGAAAAGATATCATTTATTTTTTTTCTTTTAAAAGCTCTTTTATTCCTGTCTTCTGTTGTTATGTCATCTCCATTTCCCAATATATCCCTGGCTGAAAGAGCTGTCCCTTAAAACAAAGAATTTTAAAAGGGGGGGAAAACAGTCTAGGAAGACTTACAACCACCTCAGCCGAGTCTGACATTATAGGCAGCAACTTTTGTAAGGAAATGAGGGAGGTGTAGTCTTTTTTTTTTTTAATAATTAAATTTTCTTTTTTATTGTGAAATTGACAGATATAAATGAATGAGTATTTCCACAAACAAAAAACAGAAAAAGGTATATGTGTGAAATTATGGATCTTGATTATGTCATAGAACTTGGCTTCTTAAAGCATATATTACATCTAATGTGTTACCATTACTAATACTACCCTATTTGTCTTCTAAGGAACTTTGTTTTCCTCATCTGTATATTTTCACAATGTTTCATTGATGTTCTTTTCTTTATGGCATCACTGTCCTACTTCCCTTTCATTAAGATCCTCTCTCATCTCCCCCTAAAAAAAATCATCTCCTTTGTAACTAGTAAGTATACTCAAACAAAGCCAATCCATATCTTGGTTGTATATGAAAATGTATAATTCATTCTTTACTTCTAGAGCAATACCCTTGGAAAGAGATGAGAAACATGATTCATCATTGGTCTTCTGGAGTTGTGATTGATTGATTATCTCATTTATTCTGAGTTCTTCCTTTCAAAGTTATTTTCATTTACAATATAGTAGTAATTATAAAATTTGTTCTCTTGATTCCACTTACTTCACTGTGTCAGTTCATATAAGTCTTCTCATATTTCTTTGTATGAATGTTCATTGTTGAAACAATTCTGATAGTCCCTGTGGGCAACTTAGTGGAGTTTTCTTTACTTTTTTTATTGTTTTAAAAATAGAAATGTTTTATTGGTCTCTTAAAAATAAAAACCACTGACTAATAACTACTTCACCTACCCTAATTGACCAGTAGAATTTTTCCTTATAACAAAGAAGTACAGTTAAACAAAATGGATGAACCCATTGCTAACCTACATTTTAAAATTATTCCAAGTGAGATTGATTTTTCTTACCCTTCTTTCCTCATCCCCTAACTTTCTGATAAACTCCATCGGCCCTTGATGATAAATATCAGTGGGCCACAAAACAGCCCATAACTTCTCTCTCAGAAGCCCAGGCACCACACAATGTAAATGTATTAATCTGTACTTAGAAAGGGAAAGGACTTTCGGCAATGAAAGCATACAAGCTTGGCAGTTCAATATGAGACACGAGGTACTTGATCATTCCTGAGTTTAACAATGTATAACAAGACTTTACTAATTTGGTGAGCAAGACCACTATGACAGTGGAAAGTTGGAATTGCATTTGGCTTCCTTCCTATAGTCAGGCCCTTAAGTGAAAGCCATAGGGCAGAGCATCCCAAGTTTTGGCCAAGGGTGGAGAATATAGAGGGCTGCTAACTACATTTGTACTCCCTTTGTATAGAAGAGAGGTGTGGGAAATCAAGCTTGATATTGGGGCAGGGCCAGGAATATGAGAAGGAAGAACTGATTGCTGTTTGGTGAGAGGAGGGACTTCTACTGAAGCAGAACACCAAGACAATGCCCTGGGATTTATCAGGCAAGAGTAAAGAGGAGAGACAGGATATGCGTGATGGGTCCTGAGCTCTGGCCCAGCCTGAGTGGTGGAAAAGAGAGGTCAAGTCCTGGTCTAAAAGCATTAGTGCATTAGGGGGCACCATAGAGCACATCTTGCTGCTTAGGGAGCAGGAGCAGTCCAGAGAGCAGCAGTGAATCACAATTGGACCAAAGAGAGATGGGGTTTATAGTAGGGAAAGGAAAGCTGTTCCTCATAGAGGCCCATATTTTCCTGACAACACCTTTGCCTCCCATTTCAGGGATTTTTTCTTTCCTTCAGAGATTTGCCTTTTCAAGGGGCTCATACTTTTCCTGAGTCCATGAACTTTTATTTTTATATTTTGACAACTTTATTTCAAGATGATTGGTTTCGTTTGTAATCCTATGCATTTTATTTTATGAATTTAAAAATATTATTCTGAGAAGGGATCCATAGACTTTATTAGACTGTCAAAGAAGGCCAGGTCACAAAACACATTAAGAACTTCTGGCATAAAGGACTCATGGTCCTGTCTCTCTGAACGCCTGCTTTTCCTGAATCATAATATCTAGTGCCACTGCTTTGGAAAGGTGGTGTCTGTGCCTCTCAGAGAGGACACAGTTGAGCAATCTTGCTGAAAGAGCATTGAAGTGGCAGAAATTTCGGTTCTAGCCTCTAATAACACTAATTCTAGGTCCCTCTTATCGTCTCTGCAAAATATAAGTGCTGGACAGTCTAAGAAATTTAAACTATTTGACCCTACTCTCAACTCAGCCTCTTTGAATTTGAAAAAGTCACTTCCCTGATAAGGGGCATCATTTTCTCCCTTTGTAAAATCCAGAAATTACACTTAGTAGTCCCTCTGACATGTTAAGCATTTATAGGATTTCAGTGGTCTTAACCCCCTTACCAAAGATATGCTTCCTCTACATGTTACTATTCCATCCCCATCCCTCTTTCCCAATAATCAGGCTTCTAGAATGCCAGTTGTAAAGAAACCAGTGGTTTTAGCATCCAGTAGTCAGCATAATTAAAATAGGAAGCTCCCCAGTAGTCCTTTTCCTCTGCGGGGATGGATTAGCCTTCCCATCAGTAAGCTTATGGGGTATTCCAGGGTCTCTGCCCCCTCCCTTGGAATGAGGTCCACTTTTATAAAGCTTGCTCTGAGAACGCTTCGTGGTGCTTGTCCCAGATATAAAAATTCCTTAATAATGGCTCTGCCTCCAGTGGTACATGAACATCAGCATGTATCACTGACTGAAATGTAAATGAGTATCACTAAAAAAAAAGTTTGGTCAATGAAAAGGAAGACAGCTGTGGTGAGGTAAAGTGCTGGATTTAGAACCAGGAAGTCCCAGACAGTGTGCAGCTGTGTAACTGGAGCAAAGTTCTCTCCTCCGAAAAATGAGATGAATAATATTTGGAATCTCATTTCACAAGTTGTACTTTGCAAAATTTAGAGTATTATAAAAATATATAGTACTCTATACATATCAATATTATTAATTTTAAATAATTATTATTAAATTATTGTTTAAAATAAAATAATTCTTGTGCTTAGAAGTTCAGAGCAGTCCTATTAGAAGAATCCATGTTTTCTTTAATCCTGGTTTTGACAGGGGGAGGATGTAACCTTTATTTCATATTCCATTATGCCTTTTGAGTAAGACTCTGGATATTCAGAGAAATAAATCATTTCAAACTTTATCATGAAAGATCACTTGTGTCATATGATAATTCTGAAGTCAGAATGATTGGAGCTCAAATTAATGTTCCAGTTGAACTAATTTTTTAATTGCTTTTAAAATCTATATGTGCTTTTGGCCTGTTGGCCAATAGATAAAATATCCTAACACATGACTGAAATCTAAATTTGTTTTTAATATTTTTTAATATTTTGTTTCTTTTCTTAGAAAATCAAGGAAGAGAATGAAAGGCTATTGAAAGAGTATGGTTTCTGTGTGATGGACAATCACAGAGAGAGGATTGCCAACTTCAAGATTGAGCCTCCAGGTCTTTTCCGGGGCCGTGGCAACCATCCCAAAATGGGAATGTTGAAAAGGCGAATTATGCCTGAAGATATAATTATCAACTGTAGCAAGTAAGCACAGTTGTCTTTGGCTTTCTTCTTAAGTGCCTAAAGTAGTAAAGGGCAATGGGAAGGAGAATAAATGGGAAGGCTTTCTTTATTGGGGTAGCATATAACTCTTTGAAATTGCCCAACATAACAAGAATCTATTTGGAAACGTGTAAATTACATATAGCTAAATATTTCAGCTATTTGAGAGATGTTTTACTAAGAGTAGAGAATGGGTAAAGTTGGCAATTTGAGCAAAAACATATATGGGGCGGGGAGGGTGTATTTTTTTCCCTTTCACTTTTTAGGACACCGTAGCCAGCTTCATAGATTTGGAAAGGAAATTACTATTGATTATTTCTCTTCACTTAAATGCCTTCTTGTCTTACTGCTCTTTGTAGAGATGCCAAGGTTCCTCCTCCTCCCCCTGGACATAAATGGAAAGAAGTTCGACATGATAACAAGGTTACCTGGCTGGTGTCCTGGACTGAGAATATCCAAGGATCCATCAAGTACATTATGCTGAATCCCAGCTCACGAATCAAGGTAACAGAGCACCTGGAAATAATAATCATCCCAGCCTATGTGTGTCTTTGTGTGTTGGAAGAGAGAACTGAGTACATGGGAATCTTCCCTTTGTATTTGAAAAAAGAATCCCACAAAAAAAAATCTTAACAGCTAGAAAATTCACATGGATATGCTTTAGCACCATCTAAAAGGATGGACCCCATTGAACACCCAGGGCATGTTTGATTGTAGTATGATCTTTTAAGAAACCCATAGTTAGAAATTAGTTACTCCATTTATCTGACTTCAGGAAGAAAATTATCAAATAAAAAGAAGCAACTCGTAGCGTTTCAGAATTATAAGGAGTGTTAGAGATCATGTTCCGATAAATGAGGAAACTAAGGCCCACAGAAGTTATTTATTAAGAAGTATTTATTAAGCACCTCCTATGTGTCCAGCACTGTGCTGGACACTGGGAGTATAAATACAAAGAGTAAAACAATCCCTGCTCTCAAAGAGCTTACATCTGAATAATATAAATGTTAAGGGAGTAGTTAAGTACCAGATAGTTAGAAATGGAAGGGGCTTTCAGTTGAAGGAGGTCAGCAAAGTCTTCAAGTAGAAGACAGAGCTTTATCTACGCTTCTTTATCTACACTTTAGAGGAAGAGAGAAGAGAGGGGTTCTGTGAGATAGAGAGAGAGAGAGAAAAGGGGAGGGGGGAGAGAGAGAGATGCATATGTAGATAGATATACACATATACATATGTATTTAGAGGGACTACATTCCAGGTATGGGGGAAGGATGAGCACAGAGACATGATGGAGTATTATGTGTGAGGAACACATAGAACTTCACTTTGGCTGGATCATGGAGTACAGTAATGTCCAATGAGGCTTAAAAGATAGGTTGGCATAGAGTTATGAAGAGTTTTGTGATCTTAATAGAGGAGTTCATGTTTTATCCTAGAGGCAATAGAGAACCACTGGAGTTAACTGAGCCAGGAGGAAGATGATCAGATCTGCACTTAAGGAAATTCATTTTGGCAGCTGTGTGGAGAATGGAATTATCTAGCAAAGAGATTTTGATGGCTTTGTAAGTAGAGGAAAGGAGTCAGATGTAGGATATATGACAGAACAGAAATGACAAGATTTGGCAACTGGTTGGATAAATGGAAGAAGAAGAAAGAGTTAAGAGCCTAAGATGATGTCAAAGTTACACACTTGAGAGACTGAAGGAATGGTGGTACCATTACCAGAAATAAAGAACTTTAGAAGAGGAGTGGATTTTAGGAGAAAGGTTAATGAGATTCATTTTTATTTTCAAAATCCTTTTTGAACTCTTCCATGGCCTGAGGCTATTGCATATTTATTTTGGAGGTTTTGGATGCAGAAGCCTTGACTTTTAGGTCTTCCTCTGATGGTATGCACTGTTCTTCCTCATCTGAAAGGACGGAAGAAAATACCTGTTCACCAAGAAAGTAGCTTTTGATAGTCTTATTTTTTTCCCTTTTTTGGGGCATTTTCCCAGCCAGTTACTTGACTTTTGAGTCCTTTGTCTGGAGGAGGGTATACTCTGGGGACCTGTAAGTTCTCAGTTCCTCCAAGGTGGCACAATCAAGGAAGAGGAATTTACTCATCTTCTGACCTGCGCTCTGGTCTGGGAACCTTGTGGTTGACAAGCTTTTCTGCTCAGTATCTGTGAGTAGAATTCTCTCCAGAGCCTCCACCAGCTCTACCAGCCAGTTCTCCTCCTCACCCTAGGATTGCCACTCAGGGTGGAGAGCCAGATCAGTGGCTCAATTCCCCCACAATATTTAGGCTCCAAAATTGAACACTGCCAACGCCTGAAACCACCTAGGGCCAGGGCTAGGGCAGGACCCTGCTCCCATCTCACCCAGATAAAAGAATTTTCTCACTGACCTTTGAAGCTATCGTTGACATTTGTGGGATGAGTAATCTGGGAACTGCAGCTGCTACCCAGAATTCCACACCCTGAAGCCTGCTCTAGTTCTGTCCTAGCTGAGCCTCACGGCCAAGGCTGGGCTGCACTCTGCCCTGACCCTGGTGCGGTAGCCCTTTCCTCTTACTAGGCTGTCTTGGACTGGAAATCTCTTTCACTCTGTCGTTTTGTGGCTTCTGCTGCTCTAGAATTGGTTTAAGAGTCATTTTTAACAGGTATTTTATGGGCTGTAGTGGGGAGAGCTTCTGTAAATCCATCCTACTCCACCACCCTGGCTCTGCCCCCCAAGATTCATTTTTAACGTTGAATTTGGCCTACCTGTGGAACATCCAGTTTTTATTCAGTAGGATTGAAGCTCAGGAGAGACTGGGACTGGCCACGTACAGGTCTGTGAGGTAACTGCACAGAGATAATAATTAGACTCGTGGAAGCTACCAGGATTCCCCGAGAGAGGGAAGAGAGAGTAGACCCAAGACAGAGCCGATGAAGTGATTCTTTCAGTTTCCTTTAGGAAGTGAAGACTAGAAGCCAGTATTCTGGTTTCCACTCCAATTCTTTTTCCACTAAAGCACTCTACTCTGTACTTTTGTACTTGAAGAAAAACGAGTATAAATTGCAGCTCACATTCAGGAAGCTGTTGCGCCGTATACCTTCTCCCATGGTCTTAGAGAGTTTGCATGAGTAAGGGCATTGTAGAAGGATAACTGATGTTTGTCATCCAGACACGCCAAAGGACTTTTGAAGAGCACAGTTCTCCTTCCAAGTGTAAACAAAATATAAACTCTGAGCATAAACATGTGAAATATCCTGTGAAAAACATAGGCAAATGTCTTCATTAAAGAATGAGAGAGTTGCGTAAATAGTAGTAGAGAAAAAGAATCTTTGCCTTATAACCTGATCCATTAAGCATTACCATGAGAAGAATTTGGGAATATTTTTAGAGTAGATATTGGAGAGAAGGTTAAGCATGAGAGAAAAAGCAAATTGGATGATAACATATTGTCCACCTTATAGCCTGCAGTTAGGAAGGTATTCTATTGAATTAGCCTATTAGTACATGTGTTTTGAACAGGAATTGCAAATAGTTGGGGGAGAATCCTTAACCAGACAAAGAGTAGAGATGATCACAAAAGATAAAATAGATAATTTGATTACATGGAACTGAAAAGCTTCTGCGTGAGCAAAAACTATACAGCAAGGGTAAGAAGGGAAGGAACTCTGGGTATCAGCTATCAAGTGAGGATCTGATATCTAAGATATGCAGAGAATTAACACACATAATATAAAATTAAGCTATTCCCAATGGATTAATGGTCAAAGTATATGAAGAAAAGAAGAATTTGTTGTTGTTTACTCATTTTTCATTTATGTCCAACTGTTTATGACCCCATTTGGGATTTTCTTGACAGAGATACTGGAGTGCTTTACCATTTCCTTCTCCAAATCATTTCACAAATGAGGAAACTAAGGCAAACACAGGGTTGAGTAACTTGCCCAGGGTCACACACCTTAGTAAGTCTAAGGCTACATTTGAACCCAGGTCTTCCTGATTTCAGATCCCTCACTCTTGCGCCACAATAATTAATAGCCATATGAAAGACTGCACCAAATTACTACTGATAATAAGAGAAATGAAATCGAAACAACTCTAACGTTTTATCTCACAACCGGAAATTTGGCACAATGGCAAAAGATGGAAATAGTCAACATGGGAGGGGGCTGAAGGAAGATGGAGGCACTAATATACTTTTAGTAGAACTATAAATTGGCCCAACCCTTCTGAAAAGCAATTGAGAATTAATGCTTTTTAAAGTGGTTGTAATTAAAATTAAATTAATTAAAAATTAATACTTTTTAAAATATTCCATCCTTTTGGACCCAGATATCCCACTGCCAGTCATCCTAACCCAACAAGAAAAGTCCCTCATGAGCCAGTATATTCATAGCATCACTTTTTGTGGTAATGCACTAGAAACAAAGTAGATATCCTTCTATTAAGAACTGGTTATCCAAGTTCCCTTCATTGTAAGGAATGATAAATCTGAATGATTCAGAGGATTAAGGGAACAGTTTTGTGAACCGACATAGAAAGAAGTAAGCAGAACTAGAAAACAGTGTACACAGTGACTGTAATGTAAATGTAACAAAAAAAAAAGAGACTCTTCCTAACTTGGGTACAAGATAGACAATAAATGACAGCCCCTTCAAGTGCTTCTGGTGGATTCCTATGCAGGAGACACTAGATCAGGAACAGTAAACCAAATGATTCAGTTTAGAATGTGAGCCGGTGGGAGCCTTTTGTTGAGGAACCCACTGAATCAAACTTCCTCTAAACCAGGAGTTCTAATGTAGAGTTCTCGAACTTCGTTGTTGTTGCTGTTTTTATTTATTTGTTTCGTGTGTGTTTTACATTGTCTAGATTCCCTCCCTCCTGTATTCTCCAGCCTTTCCCACGTAGCCATCCCATTTAGCAAAGAATATTTTCATTTTTATTTGTTGTTTTATGGAAAGACATTAATGAAATTTAATTTAAAAACATATGATCCTCCATTTTTTTAATGATTGAAAATGCATTTATCTCAGAAATGCTGTGCTAAAGAAAAGTATTTTTAAAAGAAGAGGAAAAATAGCAAAATCAATCAATACATTGGAAAAAAAATCTGAAAAATCTATGCAGTGTTCCACACCCGTGACCTCCTGCCTCCACAGAGGAATTGGCATCTTTTCCTGTCTTTTTTGGAGCCATGTGTGTTCTTTGTAGTTTTTTGATGTTTGCTTTTAATTGTTTTGTAGTTGTTGTGTCTGTTTACATTGTTGTAGTGTTTGTGTGTGTTTTGTAGGTTATGTTCACTTCACTTTGCATCACTTCATGTAAGTCTTTCAGTCCTTCTCTGTATTCATCATGTTCTCATTGCTCATTAGCTTTTTAAAAAATTATTACTCTATTTCAAGACAGTTTGTTTTCCTTCATATTTCAAAACAATAGACTTTGCCAAACTACCAGAGGAATCCGTGATGCAAAAAAGATTCAAAATCCCTGCTCTAAACTAAAACCATTCCCTACACTCCTTCCTGCACCTGACTTTTATCATTTATTTGGCACTTAGCTGGTATAACTGTTTTATTAAAGTGCCCTATCTCCCTAACTAGACTGAGTTCTTTTGAGAACTGGAAAAAGATGTTTGTTTCTTTTTCTCCAAGTCCTCACCCCAGGTCTTCCACATAGTAAGCACTCAGCCATGTGTAAGGAGGAAAAAATGAGAAGTCATCTTTCCATCAACAGTCTAAAAAGTCTAATCAGACGTTTTGTTTAAGGCTGAGTGCCTGACTTAAGACTTGGAAAGCTGGGATGGGGACCAGAGAAGAGAAGATGCTTATAGGATTGGAAAACAATATTCCTAATATAAATTGAACACTTAGAATAATCAAGATTAGTCCCAAAGAAGAGAGGAGAAAATGTTCCCATTTCCCTTCTTTATAGAAGTGTGGGGACCTCTGGATATAGAACATTGAACACACTGTCAGCTTTGGCAATTGTGTTGTCTCGTTTTACCCAACTCCTTTTTTCTAAACTCTCTTTTTATTCTTTGTTACAAAGGATGACTCTGGGAAGGGGTAAAAGAAGACAGATAAATGTAATAGAATATAACTGCACCATTAAAAATAATAAATATGAAGAGTTCAGAGAAGCATGGGTAGACAGACTTAAATGAACTGATGCACAGTGAAGTAAGCTAAACCAGGAAGGCAATATATGCACTGACTACAGAAGCATAAACAGAAGGAACAGAAACGTGACACTAATTGGATAATTAGAATAAGTTTGG
This sequence comes from Potorous gilbertii, assembly GCA_028658325.1. Lineage (NCBI taxonomy): Eukaryota > Metazoa > Chordata > Mammalia > Diprotodontia > Potoroidae > Potorous > Potorous gilbertii. The sequence continues at coordinate 350,106,757 of CM053769.1, forward strand.
CCTAGGAGACAAGAGAAGACAGTGCATCCCCCCCTTCTTTTTTTGCAGAGGCATGGGACTGTGAGTGTGGAATATTGCCCATACTGTCAGACACAGTGGGGAACTTGTTTCATTTTGCTGAACTGCCTTTCTTCTCTCTTTTTTCAAATATTTGTTACAAGGGAGAGTTTTCTGGGGAAGAAAAGAGCAGGGAATATATTCAGAAACAAAGGTGACATAAAAACAAAAGAGCAACAAAAATAAAGTTTAAAAAAACAAATGAAGGCATGAATTTAGTAACCTCAACATTGTACCTAGAGAATGCCTATGAATAAGGAAGTCCTAAAATGGTGCACTCTAGTGAACCTTTGTGGGAGTTGTCTTTGCCCTTTTGCCATCTCCTGCTGTCTGTCATCTTTGGTTCAGCTTCTTTGCCTTCCTGCTTATACCATAACAGAGTTTCATGGAATCTGATTCCTGGCATGAAGCCACTGCAGGGACTCTGGCCCTAGGGTACATGTATGTAGTGCTATTGACTGTAACTGGTGAAATAGGAATGTTGAGGTGCTTGATGCAGGATTCCACTTAGTACAGGTGGGTACTTTTTCCAAAATATGAGAGAGTTTACAGAGTTAACACCAGAGACTTGATTGGCAGAAGAGGAAGGGCTAGTTTTGACAACCCCTCTATGACAATCTGAGCTCTCTTCAGTCTGATTATGCCAGTTGTCTTTTAAATTCAGTTCTCTTCACTTAATCAACTCAAAGAATATTTTTCTGGTACAGCCTGAGGCCCTGTACTTGGGTATTAACTTCTCAAGAGCCTGAACTTTATTCAGAATCGTTTTTTACTGCTCTGGCTCTTGACAGTAAACTCCTAGGATTGGGTCTTTGCAGGGTGAGAAGGACTGGCAGAAATATGAGACAGCACGCAGGTTAAAGAAGTGTGTAGACAAGATCCGGAACCAATACCGAGAAGACTGGAAGTCCAAGGAAATGAAAGTCCGACAGAGGGCTGTAGCATTGTACTTCATTGACAAGGTAAGGGACAAGGTGACATGGAGGCCAGTGAATGGGTTTTCCCCCTTCGTTCTTGTTTTTTTAACTTGCCCTCGGTAAAGGGCAGCTGCTAGCCCCATGCCCCAGCTCTATTTCTGGCCAAGAGTAAAAGGAATAGCCCATATGAAATAGGGAGAATGAGTGGAGAATAGGTAGTTACTGTCTCGAAGAAGCCAATTCTTACTGTATGTAGCATCTTCAGTTGAAAGGCAAAGAGTCACTTTTGTAGTTACCTGATTTACTCTTCTGTTTTATAGTCCCATGCTACATCAAATAACTGCAACCAAAATTGTTTTGTAATAATGTCACATTACTCAAACCTCGTGATAAAGTTGGGAAGCCCTGCTTACTATCCATTTATGGCATTTTTTCCTACGGAACGAATTACCCCAATAACATCATTTTGCTTAATATCATGTTTGGACAGAATTTGCCTGTAGCAAACCATTTCAAGACTGAGCATGGTTGTTTGCTCAGAACAAGCCTTCTCTTCTGTCTTCTCAAGCCTTAAAATCTAGCGTGGGGCAACATCTTATTTGCAGCTCTATTTTAAAAAGTCAGACTCATTCTGTCCCTTTCTTTGAAATATATGTATTAGTGCTAGAAAGCAGCAGCCAAGTTGTCTGAACTGGGAGAAGTTATAAATCTCTCCAATCTCCACTTTTCCACCTCAAAGTAGAGTAGAGCAAGGGTTCTTAACCTCAAGTTACATTTCAGGGGATTCATGAATTTTTTTTTTTTAAACATATTGATAACTGTCAGTAAAATTGTTTTCCTTTGCAATCTTATGTATTTTTTGTCTTTAAAAACACAATTCTGAAAAGAGATCTATAGGCCTCAACAGACTGCTGAGGGTTGTGAGGAGGGTCCGGGACACAAAAACAGTTAAGACCCCCTGAGGTAGTAGTAATACCCTGCTGGGAATATTGGAGGATTCTTTTGAGGAATGGGTGTATAGTGGGATGGGCAGCCTGCAGCCTTAGGGTCACATATGGCCCCCCAGGTCCTCAGGGGCAGGCCTTTGACAGAAAACAAACTTCACAGAACAAATCCCCTTAATAAACAGATTTGTTCTGTAAAACCTGGACTTGGTCAAAAGGCTACACCCAGGGACCTAGAAGGCCACATGTGGCCACAGGTTCCCCACCCCTGGACTCAATGATAGCAAAGGGGAATTCCTAATACAACCCAAAGAGGAGTAAAGGGCTTCCTTTTTTAATTTCATGAAATCTTAGTCTAACCTATTTTCTTCTTCTCTTTCTGCCATCTCCTCTTCCTCCTTTCCTGTCCCCCCCCAACTCCCACTGCCAAATCTACAGCTTGCTCTGAGAGCTGGTAATGAGAAGGAAGAAGGGGAGACAGCTGATACTGTGGGCTGCTGTTCCCTGCGAGTAGAGCACATTAACTTACATCCAGAGATGGATGGCCAAGAATACGTGGTCGAGTTCGATTTCCTAGGGAAGGACTCCATTCGATACTACAACAAGGTTCCTGTTGAGAAGAGGGTAAGCAAGTCTGGTTGGTGTTCATGGCTTTAGAAGGGGGTGACCTGAAAGGCATAGACTGTCCCTTACTTTGTGTCTTTTAAGCATCTTTTTGGCCCTGTTTCCCCATTTGTGTCCCCAAGGATGAGGCAACAGACTCTTAGCATCATTAATATGCAGCAGAATGTGCTTCAGAGGTTTTGGTATTGCAATAATTGTAGTCAAGTGCAAAGCTTTCAAATATGAATCTGAGACCCGTATAGACCCCAGCCGTTCTTATATATTTGCCCTTCAAGAAACTTCTCCTGATTTCCCTCTCAGAGCCTGACCTATGACCTTGGGTCATTAGGAAAATCTGTTTTAGGGCTTTAATTGTACATCTCAAAGAGTTTCTGATGTGTCTCAGTAGATGACCTCTCACAGCTGAAGGTACCAGTGAGCTTGGTTTTTGAACTGTTCCAGGTCAGGATATAATGAATATGTTGTTTTTTAGTATATTTTTATACTCTTGTTGTTTTCCTTTAGGTTTTTAAGAACCTTCAGCTATTTATGGAGAACAAGCAGCCTGAGGATGATCTTTTTGATAGACTAAATGTAAGTATGCTCAAGAGTTAAGCTGTGCTGTGAGCCTAGAGCTAGGGAGTGGCACCTGTGGGTGACTCAGGTCAGCCCCTACAGCTGCAGTCAGTCCCACTCCCCCAGCTGGAGGACCCTTTCCTTGTGTGAGCTATCTAGAAGGGCTCAGAAACTGCCCAAGTGAACAGCTTGCCTATACACCATAGGCACCATCAGTGTGTTTCTGGCTTTCTCCAGTATCCCTAACTCTCTTTGTCAGGACAGCCTTTCGCAGATGGTCTTAATCCTTTAGCAGACCTGAGCTTGAAATTCTAGACCTGCCTTTCGTTTGTCCAAATCTGAGATGCTCAAGTTTCTAGGGAAAAAAGAAGATACCATTTTTTCATTTTTGTAGCCTAGCTCTCTGAAGCCAGTGCTAGCCCCTAACTTTCCATCCAGCAGAGGGCACTAACATGCCCTCCTCTGCCAGTGTTTGGTCTGATTGGTCCCAAGTGGGCGTAAAGTTATATTGATGTGTGATGAGATCTAGTGACTTGGAAGTAAGTGAGTAGTATTTCAGGGCCAGGGTTTCAACTGAAATTCTCAATTCCTCTCCTAGACTAGTATCCTCAACAAACACCTTCAGGATCTCATGGAGGGCTTGACGGCCAAAGTCTTCCGTACGTACAATGCCTCTATCACGCTACAGCAGCAGCTAAAGGAGCTTACTGCCCGTAAGTGTTCCCCATCTGAGTAGAATGAGCACAGTTTGGAGTATGGAGCATACAGCTCATTGAATCCCACTCATGCAGGAGCACATAGGTGCAGGGTGTGCGCGCGCATGTGTGTGTGTGTGTGTGGGTCTGTATGTCCGTGTGGGTCTGTGTGTCCGTGTGGGTGTGTGGCCATGCTGGGAGAAGCTGAAAGAACGATTTCCCCTATACTTGCTTTCAGCATCATTCCCTAAAATGCTAACAAGTATGTTCAAGCACAGCTCTGAAAAGGCTTTTCTTTTTTATATATGTTATTACAAAGCTCACTCTGGTGAAGACATTGTGATATGATGTCCTTTTGAAATTGGAAAGCAAGTAGGGTTGTCATGGTTACTAGATGGAAAAGGTGGCAGCGAACCTTTTCCCTGAGGTGTATGCTATTTTGCCATCGTAGCTGGTTGTATTTTCCAAAAACTGGCTCCAAACGGTATTTGCCAATACCCCAAAGCAATTTGGTGGAGCCAGATTACTGCCAAGTTTTCATTACTCTCCATAATAGGTAGAATGACTTTAATGCTTTGCAGTATATATATATAAGGGAGTTCAAGAAGTGTGTGCTATGATGAAGGTGGGTGAGTTGTCAGATGGGGAACAGAGGACAATACACAGCATGGTTTCAGGACCACAGCTTCAGCAGCTTTTCAAGTGTTTAGGAAGCTTATAGAGCGACATGATATTATTGCCTTCAGAAAAGGTTCACTAGACACAGCCTGCTTTTTCGTTTCACGTGACCTTTTCTTTTCAAAGCTAGACAGAGTTGTAGGCTTGAATAAAAAGTCTGTAGTTTCTTCATTATAGCTAAGATTCTTCTCTTGTTTTTCCTGGCCTTTTCCTGGCTCAAATGCAAATTTTCCACTAATCCTCTAAGGACTGGGGCAAGTAATATTGGTGTGGGATTGATGGATTTTTATTTGGCTATAATGAGGGTGAAGGTACAGATAGTGAGTTATCCACCATCTAGAGTTCATCCTCTCAAGCCCTTCCCCCTCACTACCACCATTCCCCCATCACCCCTCATTGAAGGCCAACCCAGAATGGCATGTGAGATACCAGGTAGTATTTTGATTTCTTATTTTCAGGCTTTGTGACCTTGACTGTGAGAGGGGTTGTCTCCTAATCTTTGGAATGAAACAAAAGCCAGTAAAATGAGTGGGGTAGAAACAGGCAGGGATATCAAAATCAAGTTCTCCAACTTATCCCAGTGTTTGTTCTTTTATAGCGGATGAAAATATCCCAGCAAAGATCCTTTCTTATAACCGTGCCAATAGAGCTGTTGCGATTCTGTGTAACCATCAGAGGGCACCACCAAAGACTTTTGAGAAGTCCATGATGAACCTGCAGACTAAGGTAAATGACTTCCAACATTTTATCATTGGTGACAATACCCCATGGCTGCGTCAGTCCAACTTAGTGCATTTGCAATCAGGATCAGAAAGTTTTGCTGAAACGAAAACTGTTCTAGAAGAAAAGGGCAAATCCTTTCTGAAAATACTCAAAGTGCAAAAATTCTTCTCTGCCTAACTAGGAGAGGACAGGATTCCTGCCATAGTTTGGAAGGAAATTACATGTTGGACAATGATTCTCTGTTAAGTGTTACAGATTTCCCCTTCTCTATGTAACCACTGTGAGAAGATAGCATACCATCAGTAGTCTTTTGGAGAAGTGGTGTATTGTATTCCTTATAACTTTTGGTGATGGGTGGTCACTGAGAAGGAAGAAATGGCTTCCTCACTGCTGCCTCTTATACTCCTGGGCAGTAGCTCTCCAATTGGTACCACATGGTTGGAGGAAGTAGCTCTCCACCCTCTGCATAGGGCTAGCCTTTTCTGGATCTCCTGGGCAGGTTGGCCTTTCTTTGGAAAAGATCTCAGAGGGATAAAGTTCTTTGGTTTGATATCGACAGTCAGTTCTTTGTCCACAGCAGGAACAAGGCAAGATTACTATTAATAAAATTAACTAAAATTAAAAATTAATGTAAATCAGGGACACAGGCTTTTGTAAAGCCCACTTTGAGTACACAGCCATGTTACACACTGCAGGTGCAGTCACTTACAGAATCCCAGAACATGAGCGTCAGAAGGGACCTCGTTGCCACCGAGTCCAACCTTTCCCCAAAAGAATCCTCACCATGAGATACCTGACTCCCCAGCTGTAAATGGCCATCCCGCCTCCTGCTTGCAGACTTCCAGGAAGCTGTCTTTTGGACAGTTTACATATAGTGACAGAAATAAGAATGAGGTTTATCACAGAGGAGGTGAGACCTGAGCCAAGCCTTGAAAAAAGCTAAGGATTCTAAGGGGTAACTCCCAGCTCTAAATCCTGTGTGGTTCCCTATGCTGCATTGCAGGTGTGGCTTTTTTCCTGCAGTAATGGTCAATGAGCAGTTGTTTCTTCATCCTCCTCTTCCTGCTCTTTCCCTCCCCCATTTTGCCTTCTCTTAAAGTGGGTGATGACTCCTGTGGTTTGCTGCATTTAGAGCCCCAAGATGATCTCAGCCAGTGGTATGAGGGTTTCTTTTGTGTATAGCCTTCAGTTTTCATAGCTTGGCCTCAGCCAATATATATGTTAGGGCAAAAGCTATTGGTTGTAAAATGTATTTGATGATGCCATTTCAACAATACTGGGCTCTGTTTTCACCCTCAAGTATTCTGTGTGTGTCTGGGGGGAGACAATGAGAGGCTTCAGCAGGCTGCCTCCCCAGGCCCCTGAGTGATGCCTTGCTCTGTTCTCTGGAGGTTACAGCTGGTGGAGAAATCAGCCGGCTATCTAAGGGAATGGGCATTTTTCATTCCAACGTGAGGGTGATTTATGTTTGATACCATTTTTGTGCTGCTCGCCCAATGCCTGGCTTTAACTTTGCCCGTCTGTTTCCTTCGCAAGCCCTTTTGAATCTTGAATCACTTAAATAACTTAGCGTGTCCATCAGATTATTCTGGGATCATCTTACATTTGCCTTGGCTGTGGCAAAAGGGCACACAAGCCCTTGGAGAAAATCAGTGCTGAGAGTTCCAGGAGTGAGTTGGAAGTAGCAGCACGTCACTGATGTAGAGATCTGGTCAGTTACGGGGCCTTGGGTTTAATTATAGCCAGAAAGCTGAAGCCAAGATTTTGTCCTTGACTATCCCACTTTTCCCCGTCCCCTCCCTGACCCTTTTCTACCTCTACCCTCTGCTCCCCGATCCCCCTTTCTGTCCAGTGTCCTTTGTCCCAGGGCAGGAATGAGGCAGTAATCACACCTGGACTGTACTCTCTGAATCTCTTTGCCAAGCCTGTCAGCCTAGGAAAGAAAAGAGGAGGGCAGCATATTAACCAGACGTGGGGATGGAGCAGCAGGAGCAAGAATTGTCCGAATTGTTAAGGGGGAGGCAGGGAGACCCTAGGGCCACCTTCTCACTCTGTCCCTACACTGGTACCTCTCCCTTCATCATGTGATTGTCCAGGGGGTCACCAAACAAACAAAATGCTGGGTATCTCATAGACAATAACTTCGCATTTTTCTAGTTATTACTAGCTTTCCTGCCCTGTTTTAAGCATCCTTGCATTGCTGGGATTCTTGAGTCTTGTGTCTTGGGGCCTGGCATGTTCTTGTGCTGGATCCTCCTCTTTCTGAGGAGCTGTTTGCCATCTTCCCAGGGGCCCTGGAAATTTTAGAGGAATATGCTTGTCTTGGCTCTCCCTCTGAAGACCCTGAGACAGTCTAAAGGTTGGTCCTCTGGCATGCTGGGGGCCAATGAGAATCCCTTGTCCGAGCATCTCTCGCTCTTTGTCTGAGAGCTTTGTGTTTCCCATTCTCAAGTTGAAGAATTCTTTAATAATGATTAATTATGAATTAGTATTGGTTAAATATGTATTTCATAAGCGTATGATATACATACTTATAAATATATTTACTTTAATAATAGAGTCATAATGAAGGAAAAATAATAGCTAACATTTATATCGTGCTTACTAAATGCCAGATATTGTGCAGAGCACTTTACAGTTATTATCTCATCTTATCCTCACCACCACCCAGGAGGGAGGTGCTGTTATTAGCCTCATTTTACAGATGAGGAAACTGAGGCAAATGGAGGTTAGGAGACTTACCCAAGGTTATACTGCTAGTAAGTATCTGAGGTTAGATTGAAAGTCAGGTCTTCTGACTCCAAGAACTTTTTATGACAAGGAAATTCAAATTCCTGGTTTTCTTCATGGCTCAGCTCAAGTACTGCCTTCTTAATGAGGCCTTTCTTGAGCCCCATAGCTGCTGATGTCTTCTCCCCACAAATCGTCTTTTATTTACATATTTTTATTAATTTATTTTATGAGCATTTTTCTCCCACTGCGTCTCCCGAGGGCATTAAAAAAACCCCAAAACTGTCACTATAGATATACATAGTACAGCATAACAAATTCCCACACTGATCATGCCCCCGAAATGTATATTTCATTCTGCATTGTAAATTCATCGCCTCTGGTAGCAGGTGGGTGGCATAGATCATCTTCAATCCTCTGACCTTGTGCTTTATTGCAGCATTCATCAGAGTTCTAAAGCCTTTCCAAGTTGTTTTGCTTTGTAATGTTGTCATTAGTACCACTTACTTCTTTATATATCAGTTCATAAAGGTCTTCCCCCTTTCCTGTGAAACTGTTGATTTCTTAAATTTCTTTCTATGCCATGATTTGTTTATCTCTTCCCCCATATAAGAGTATCTTGCAGCCTCCAGTTTTTGGCTGCCACATAAAGAGTTGGTATAATTGGGGAGGTTTGGTATAGATCCTTTTCCTCATTCTTTAATTTATCGTTCATTGGAGAGTAGTCTTAGTGGTTGTATCACTGGATCAAGACATACATTTTGTGTGTCCTTGTGTAAAGAGGCAGCATGTCATAGCAGCCGTTCCTAGCCCCAGAACCTGGAAGCCTCTGTCACACAGACTTTGTGACTCTGGGCAAGTTGGCGCTCTGGTTAGCTGTCTAAGCCATACGATGCAGGGCAGGTATATTGGGAAGAGAATTCTTCATCTAGGAATCCTTTTAAAGCCAATGAAACACTAGGTCATGGGTGTGTGCGCATGTGCGTGTGTGTGTATTTTCTTATTTTTTATATGATTTATTTCTTATTTTCTCATATGGGAAAAAGGACTGTTTCATCTTGTCTTTGTATACCCAACACTGCCCAGCACACAGCAGGCACTTACTGTATACTTACTTGTGTCTCAGTTGCTTGGTTTTGGTGAGCTCTGAGACCTTGCTGAGATATGTGATATACTATTGCCAACCTGTTTTTTGCCAAGGGTTTTCTTTTCCTTAAAATCTCCTTTTCATCATTTTCCTATGCCCCTTCGGAAAATATGTATTGAGAATTAATAATCTTTCTAGGGTTAAGACATCCTTGTAAAATTAATGCTCAAAAGATATGAACAGTCAGTTCTCAGGTGTATAGTAATCAAAATTATCTATAGTCATGTGAAAAATGCTGTAAATCACTGTTGATTGGAGAAATGCAAATTAAAACAATTCTAAAATACTACCTCGCACCTATTAGATTGGCTAATAAGACAGAAAGGGGAAATGACAAATGTTGGAAGGGATGTGGCAAAGTTGAGACACTAATGTATTGTTAGTGGAATTGTGACCTGATTCAGGTATTCTGTAGAACAATTTGGAACTATGCCCAAAAAGCTTTAAAACCATGTATGCATAGTTTTTGACCTAGCAATACCTCCCCTAGGTCTGTATCCCAAAAGAGATTTAAAAGAAAAACAAAAGGAAACCACCTGTATGTACAAAAATATTTAAAACAGCTCTTTTCTGGTGGCAAAGAATTGGAAATTGAAGAGATGCCCATTAATTTGAGAATGACTGGTAGAAGTTGTGGTATATGATTGTGGTGGAATACTACTGTGCTATAAGAAATTATAAGCTCTCTAAAAAACTGGGGGAACATTATACAAAGTAACAGCAATGCTGTAAAATGATCAGCTGAGGGGTTTTTTTTTTTGGTCTATGTTTTCTTTACGATGTGACTAATATGGGAACATGTTTTATATGACTACACATATATAGCCTATATTAAATTGTTTGCCTTCTCAGCGGATGGGGGGGTAAGGAGGGAGGGAGAGAATTTGGAATTCAAAATGTAAGAAAACAAATGTTAAAAATTATTTTTACATGTAATTGGGGAAAAATAAAATACTAAATAATTTTTTTTTAAATGAGAGCCTCGAAGCAAAGGCCCTGAAGTTTCCCGAGGTTCCCCGAGCCCAGTGAGGCTGCTTTCCCTCTCCTTTGGGTCACCAGAGGCCCTTCTTCTTGGAGGAGCTTTGTCTAACCCAGATCCCTGCAATTTTTTTTTTCTGACTCAGATTGATGCCAAGAAGGACCAGTTAGCTGATGCCCGAAGAGATCTGAAAAGTGCCAAAGCTGAGGCCAAGGTCCGAAAGGATGTCAAGTCTAAAAAGTACGTCCTGCCATCGAGATCCCGCACAGGGACAAGGGATTCACAGCAGGGAGCCCAGTGACAGAGAAAAGCAGGAAGTCTGCTTTCTAAGAGCCTGTCATTGATTTCTTTTGGCATCTAAGAATTTAAACTGTTGAAGTCCGGTGACTGAGCTTGAACAAAGCGTGTTTATTGGATATCATGAGAGTTGGGTGACTGATGTTTACCTCTAGGTAATGTTTCTGCCTTGTCCTTACAGGGTGGTGGAGACTAAGAAGAAAGCTGTACAGAGGCTGGAGGAGCAGCTGATGAAACTGGAGGTTCAGGCCACAGACAGAGAGGAGAACAAACAGATTGCCTTGGGAACCTCCAAACTCAACTATTTAGATCCCAGGATCTCAGTTGCTTGGTAAGCCTCTGCCCTCTATGTGAAGGAAGTGGGGCTCTTTATGTCCATTTCTAAGGCTTCCTCGCTTCCCTCATGTTCCCTCCACTCCTGGGAGACCGTAATGATAGCCTTCCTACTCTCTGGAATTCAGCTTTGAAAAAAGAGGCTTAGGGAGGCCTGGCCTTTTCTGTAGGCTTGCAGGCAACAGTTCCCCTTCAATTCAAAGGAATAGGTTATGGCCAACAACCAATCCTTTTTTAAGAGTTATTGCTTTTGAAATGGTTTTTAATTTTTACTTTAAAATTTCCTGAAAAGACATTCAGGCTTACAGGACTGAGAGCAAAACTCTATCATAGGAACTCGTTTTCCAACAAGTCACATAAGTTTGAGTTTAGGTGTTTTCTTTTTTAAAGCAACAATTTAAAATAGCATAACAAAACCTTTAATTGGTCTACTTTCTTTTTTAGATCAGACCTGGGATTTCATAAGTATAGGAAACAGCTGCTGGTAACAAAACTCTCTATAGCAAGGCAGACCAGTACCTGCTCCAGAACTAAAGTGCCCGGGGTCAAAGAGAAATTGATTAATATGGCCAGAGTCCCAGCATGTGTGATAAGTAATAATATGTAAAATTACAGTATGTTTTATAAGCAGGCCTTGAGCCCAGGCCTCAAGGCCACGTGTGGCCCTCTGCATCCTCAAGTGTAGCCCTTTGAGTCCAAGTTTTACAGAACAAATCCTTTCATTAAGGGGATTTGTTGTGCAGAGTTTGGATTCAGTCAAGGAGTCCCTACTTGAGCACCACATGTGACCTCCAGGCTGCAGGTTCCCCACCCCTGCTGGACTGGACCATGCTTCCTCTCCACTTCATTCAATTTGAAAATGAAAATCATAACTACCCAATAAATATAAAAATACATGTTTCAGCATTATGGCCATTTGAGGAAAAATTAATGGGGGAATGAAAAGAAGAAACTAAGAAACATCTCCAGATACTCCCATGAATGACATTCCCAAGATACTGACAACCTGAAACTTCTTCATAGTATGTTGTGTTTTTGCAACTTTCACTTGAGAGAGTGAAGTTCTGTTCCCCACCCTCAAGCAACATCCATTTTAAAAAATATATTTTAGTCTTTGGAATAAAAACTCTTCTGGCCTTCTTTCTTCTCCCTCCTGGGAATCTCTTTACCTGCTAATAAATAACTAATATTTGTCTCCTTTTTGTTTCTAGGTGTAAAAAGTGGGGGATCCCGATTGAGAAAATCTATAACAAAACCCAGCGAGAAAAGTTTGCCTGGGCCATCGACATGGCCGATAAAGACTATGAATTTTAGTTGTTTTTATAGGGTGAGGTTTTATGGGAAGGAAACAGGTTTGAGGGATATTAAGAAACTGTGAGCCTTACTTGCCCTTGTACTTGAGGGGGGTAGGGGAAAAGGGACAGCAAGTGGGGCAAGGAAATGTTAATAAGGCAACATCTTGGAGAAGAGAAAAACCTGGAAATATTCTAACAGAGAGCTGAGCCAGTTGTCCTATGGACAACTTATTTAAAAATATTTCAAATATCAAAATTCTAGCTGTATGATTTTTTTTCATTTTTTTGGTTTTGTTTTGTTTTTTTTTTTAAGAGGGTGAGTGGATGGGAATTTGTCAACCTTCCGCCAGACAAATTCTCTATTTCACTGAAGTTTGAGTTCTTTAGCTACTGTATACGAAGTCCGATTATATTGGTGCGTTTTTACAGTTAGGGTTTTGCAATAACTTCTATATTTTAATAGAAAATGAACTCCTAACCCTTTCCCTCCCTTTCCTGCTCCTCCTCTCCCATTTCAGGAATTTAAAATTAAGTAAAACAGAAACCCAGCGCACCTGTTAGAGCTGTCACTATCGTCATGGGAATCAATTTTCATTTAGCTTGAAGCAGTTGTGACATCGGCAGTGTTTCAGTTCAGACATCTGTTCACAGCAAAGCATGATGGGAAGATGCTTCCTGACTTGAGTGTTCCTTTTTAAATGTGAATTTTTATTTCTTTTAATTATTTTAAAATATTTAAACCTTTTTCTTGATCTTAAAGATCGTGTAGATTGGGGTTGGGAGGGATGAGGGATGAGTGAGTTTGAGAATAATGAAATAATCAGTGACTGAAACCATTTTCCCATCATCCTTTGTTCTGAGCACGTTCTGTACACTTCTAAAATACCCACCTCTCTCTTTTTTTTTCTTTTTAGACCCCAATGTTTTTACTTGAAAGAGTCTATTGTGTAAAAAGTTCCACAGGTCAATAAATTTCGAGGAAAATGAGTATTTGGTCCCAAAAGGAAAAATAATCAAGATTTTAGGGCTTTTATTTTTTCTTTTGTAACTGTGTAAAAAAAATTAAAAAAAAACAAAAAGCAGAATTTTAATGTGAAGACTTTTTTTTTGCTATAATCATTAGTTTTAGAGGCATTGTTAGCTTAGAGTGTGTGCAAAGACCATTTCCCACATCTTTCCTCAAGTATCTTCTATTTTTATCATGAATTCCCTTTTAATCAACTGTAGGTTATTTAAAATAAATTCCTACAACTTAACGGAATCTTGGTGTCTGTGTCTTCCTTGGTCAGCAGCATGGTGTGGCTGGGCCTGGGTGTGGGGATCTCGAACTGCAGCTGACCTTGCCACCCTTCGCTGCCCTGAACTGGGGGCAAAGTGAAATCTCTGCTGTGTCTTGGCTTATTTGTTCTCTCTACAATAAAATTATTGTGCTTGGTGGTGTACACAAAACCAGTTTTGTTTTGTCCCCAAAAGTGCAGTTGGGCCATACCAGTGCTTTTTTTTTTTCTTTAGTTATTCCAAATAATAAGAGTTCTCGGCTAGGTATCTAAAACACCAGTTTGTGAGGATAAACTCCATTGGAGAGAGAGAATACAGAACGCAGATAGCCACAAAGCTGAGGAATTTTCTAGATTTGGGGCAGGATCTGGGTCCACTGTTTTCTGATTAGCCTTGCGCTGCTCTGTAATCTCGTATTTCTCTTTCTCTGTATCAAAAATCTCTCCTTCTTGGTGTCTGGGTTCACAGAGCCTCTTCTTGAAGTAAGCATCAGTAAGATGATTGGGAATTGTTACTCCTGAAAGCTTAACCCTGGTAGATGTGGCAATGACAAATTTCTGATGGCTCCTTCTCAGAGGTCCAGTCACCAGGAGCAAGCCACCGTCCAGCTGCTTCAGGAAGAGCACTCTCTTGCCCCTGTGGCGGCCAGTGAGCATGATCAGAATGGTACCTGGGTGATGCCGGCTCGAAGTCTCCTCACATGCTGGCTGCAGGGCTTTTTGCCATGACTTAGCAGCTTTCTAGGCACATCCTCAGTAGGGTAATACTTAGGCATTTTTTCGAATCTTTACCACATGGGTTCCTCTATTCTTGTGGCCCCCAACCGGCTTTGAGATAGTAGCAGGTACCTTCTCTTTCTCTTTCCTTTCAGTCTGGGTTTTTGGTGCAGTATATTTCTGCTTGTACATGGCTCTCCGGGAATACATGGCAGACCTGGAGTACCTACCATCACTCGGACCAGGACTGGGTTCCGCCTGCAATGCTTTCGAGGCTTTTTCACCACCTTTTTAGCCACATCTTCCTTTTTGCTCTCCATTTTTTCCTTTTTAACCTTTTTTTCCTTTGGTTCTTGGGGGGCTTTTTGTCCACCATCTTGAGGGACGGGAAAGAGCCAGTATATGCTTTTAGCCCAGTACTTTATGAACCATTCTTTGACTGGGGGTAGGAAGGAGACAGTCCCTGATAACAATGAGGGATGTTGTAGGAGAACAGGGTATGAGCTGTATGCTGAGGTGGGGGCTATGCCAGGGGGATGTTGGGGTTTGAAGTTCATCTGCAGCTATGGAACAGAGACAACAAATGCAGGGAACAAACATTTGTCCTTGGCGTTTTAAGGCCTATGCCCTCAACGCTTGACCCATTGGGTGACAAAACTGGGCTTTGTTCAGGATCTAGATAGAGGTTGCATTTCTGTTTTCATTCCTTTTAGAAACGCAGGCCATATGTTACGCTTCCCTGATAGTGTTAGTATCGTCTGCTCAAAAGGTTATTGGTCGTAGTTGTGGGTAACCTTAGGAGTGGCATTTTAAGGTTCATAAAGGACTAGGGAGGAAGTACTGGCCAAGGAGAAAAGTTATAGGGAGGCATTTTAGTTCCGTGGGAGGAAAAACTTCCCATCAGCTCTTCAGGAACAGAATGGGCTATGCAGGAGTTAGTGGGATCCCTATTAATAGATTAGCAAAAATTTGGCACTGTTTAGGAGTTGTATTTAGAGACCTCTGGGGTCCCCTCCAGAGTAAAGATTGCCTAAGCAGATCCTGAACACCCACACTAGAACTCATGGCTGGGCAAGGAACGTGGGTGGTGGCCATTGTTGGAGGAGGATACTCAGGGGTCCAAAGATGGAGCCTGTATTCCAGAGCTCTAAAGATCAGAATGGGAAAAAAAAATTTTAAAAAAAGGTCAGACTGGCTCTGAAAGTCCCTGTCACAGAGTGTGGCCTAAAAAGACTTTTTTTGTGTCAGGCCAGTGCTGAAGCCAAAAAAAAGTTAAAGATGGGATGTAACTGATGACCTTAGTGTAATATCTGACCTATCACCAACCAAAGTTAAAACTTGACTTTGCCATCTACACGCACTTTGGATTATGCTTTGGTTTTGCTGCCCTTATGTATGATGCTACTGTCATTTAAAATGTCTCTTCTCTCTCTTTCCCATCCTTCAAGCCTCAGCTCAAATGCCACGCCTTCCATGAAGCCTTCCTTGGCCATTCCAGGAAGGAGTACCTTCTCTTCCTTCTCTGAGCTTAGTACCAGTCATTTGGCATTTAGGACACATACCCTACCTTATATTCTTAATTAGCTTCTCTTCTAGATGTACATCTGATCTCCCCAGCTAGAGTGGTACTTCCTTCAGTGCAGAGGCCTCAAGTATTTCCTCCCTCTGCCTCCCCGACAGTGCCTAATGCTCAGGAAACGCTCCTTGATATTTGAGATTCACACAAGACATGTGATGTTGAAAGCATTCAGAGATGATCATTGTCACAGAATCATTCTGACATCAGCCTCCAAAGCTCAAGCTGTCCCTAGATTTCCCTCCTCCTCTGTCAGGGCTTTGTTATGCCGGAATTCATTGCTATGATTTTCTGAGTTGTTGAAGCCCCCTCTATACTTTCCACTTATATAGCCTCACTTGCCTGGATAATCACTTTAAGTCATTTTCTCCCTGCCAGGTGAAGTATGACTTCCTTTGATCATAAGGTTACTTTGTTCACTCTTTTAAGGACCATCCTGAACAGTTACGCGCGCATACACACTCACACACACACACACACACACACACACACACACACACGTGCACGCACCACTCTCACTGCCACCAGCATCACACACACACACACACACACACACACACACACATACACACACACGTGCACGCACCACTCTCACTGCCACCAGCATCCGCAGATTTGATAAATAAGGCTGTGGACTCCATCTTCTCAGGGACCTTAAATGTCCCTCCATCTCTGACTGGGTATTTTGCCAAACAAGAGGAATGGGGGGAGGGGTAGTTGGAGAAACTTGGTCCCATATAACAGAAGATGGCTAATTCTGCCTAGCTCCAACCTTTACCATCTCCTTTGTCCCCAGCAACACTAATCCGTAATGAAGGACTGTGCTTCGTATAATTTTATTCTCTGTTTTTGCATCCCTGGTGTCCAGCACACAGTAAATACTTGTCAATTGATCGATAGACTTCCATAAGTGTTTATCAACTTGGATTAGAGTTGCATTAGGGTTTTTTGTTTGTTTTGTGATAGAGGGGGGAGAAATGACTGGCCTGAACTCAAGGGCCCTAGCTTTGAGTCCTTCACCCCCACATCCAACTGTAGAGCTATGGGCATGTCACCACTTATCTGTTAAATGGAGAGAATCCCAGCACTACCACTACCTGTCTGGAAAGGTGGTAGTGAGGAGAGCCTCTTCAAAGTGTGAGTCAGTGTTCGTTTCCTCCTTTCTGTTCTCCCAAGGTTCCATAATCTCCCCTTCTTTTTCCCCTCTTAAGGTCAGTGTCCCTTCAGCAAGTTAGAGAGGACTTTACCTGGGCATCAAGCTCTACCAGTGGCACCAAAAGAGCTATTAGAGCTAGGGCAGGAATGAGTAGCACTGACCTTGCCACTTGTTTTTAATGAAGAGTCAGGGCCTGGATCCTGCTGTGAAAATCAACAGACACAACTTAGACCATTAAGGAAGGAGAAAAAAAGAAGGGGGGATTTGAGGCAGGGGGTACAAAGTTACAAATGAGAAAGGCACAGAAAGATACTTAGGGTAGCTATGGGAGAGAAAGTTGGAGAGGCAAAGTGAGAACAGATTGTAGAAAGCCTTGAATGTCAGCATTTTCAATAAGCCTATATTAACCACTGTGCTAGGGGCTGGGGACATATGTGAGTGTTTATATGTGGGGGGATGTGTGCGAGTGTGTCTCACACACACATATATGTTTTAAAGTGCTATGTACATATTATAATCATTACATTGCAGAGAATAAAACTCAGACCCAAGGTGTTAAGTGACTTGTCCAAGGCCATACACAGTAAAAATCAGAGGCAGCATTTTTAACCCAGGTCTTCTAAATCCCAAGTCAGGTGTTTTTCTGCCTCCAGGGGCACAATATAAGGGCAGAGTCATTTGGGGACAGAAGTGGAGGGAGACGCTAGCAGCTTGGGGAGAGGATCAGACAAGGTGTTGTGTAGAAGGTTTTAAATGATGCTAGAGATTCTGAGACATAGAAGAGAGGAGAGAGAAGGGGGACAGCCTATGGAAAGTCAAAGATTCCAGAAATGGAGTGTGATGTTATTGTGTTCATCCTTCATTGCCAAAGTCCGTGCCACCAGAGAAATGATGACATGACTTGCACTTGATTTTGTTTTTAGTGAGGGAGAGCTGTGCAAGGTCACCAGCCTCACTTCTCCAGAGCCATCTGAATCCAGTGACCAGATGTTCATCAGGATGACTGGAGATGACTCAGGGTGCACTGGGAGACCTTGGCCCCTTTAGACCAAGGGAGTGTGATGTGTCAGGAACAGCAAAGAGGCCAAAGTTTGGCTGGACTGTCCACTAGATGGAAAAGCCAGCTGAAACTATTGTTGGAAAGACTTAAATGCCAACGGAAGGACATTATATGTGAACCTAGATTCAATTGGAAGCCATTCGAGTTTCTTGATGAAGGAATTGCATGTTCAGACTGGTGCCTAAGGAGGATCTACCACTGGATAGAAAAAGAAGTAATGCAAGGAGACTAATTAGGAGGCTCTCGTGGGCAGGGAGTGAGGAGACTCTGAACTTGAGGGGTGAGCATGTGAGTAGAGAGGAAATGAGTTCAAGAGGTAAAATCAACAAGACTTGGTGACTGATTGGATGGGGATGGGGCAGGGGAAGAATCAGAGATGACTGAGCTTGCCAACCTTGATGACATAGAGGATGGAAGTGCCTTGAACAGAAATCAGAAAATCAAGAAGAGAGGTAGATTTGGAAGGAAGGAGGATGAATTCTATTTCCTACTCGAGGCAGCAGTATGGGACTAGAGCTTAGGTACATACCTATATATGTATATGCATATACATATATACACATATATCTGGGAATCATCTGCATAAAAATATTTGAATCCAAGGGAATTTATGAGATCATCAAGATTTGAGAGAGAGAAGAGCCTAGGAACAGAATGCTAACTAACACCCAGGGTGGGGGCAGAACTTGGAAGATACTTCCGCAAAGGAAAGAGCAGCCAGCTAGGTAGGAGAACCAAGGCAAAGTGAACAGAATCCAGGAGGAGAGGTTAGCCACGTCAAAGGCTGCAGAGAAGCCAGGAGGGAGGAAGACAGAAAACAAGCCATCAGACTTGCCAATTAACTGGTCCCTTTGGAGAGGGCAGTTTCAATGTCCCTGGGGAGTGAGTAAGTATGGACATCATGTGATCAAAAACTACCTTGATAGCATCTATAGGTTAGACTAGGGGAGGGGTTAGTGAAAAAGGTGAGGAGTTCAAATAGGAGTCTACTGTAGTAGTTCAGTCCAAAAGTTATGAAAGCCTTAATCATGTGAATATAAAGAAAGGAGATGAAAGCAAGGTTTTTTGAGGTAGATGCACAGAATTGATCACCTTATCAAATGGGAGAATGGAAGAGAGGCTCATGTAGGAGATACATACATTAGAAATCAGAGAGGGAAGTAGGAAGGAGGAAATAGTAATACAATAGTAATACCAGACTTTAAACTATTCTACAAAGCAGCAATCATTTAAACAGATTGGTACTGGTTAAAAGGCAGTTAAAAGTTACAGTAGACCTAGAATCAGGAAGACCTCAATTCAAATCCAGCGTCAGACACTACATGACTGTGGGTGAGTCACTTAACCTATGTGTCCCAGGTTTATCATCTCCAATAGGGATTATAATAGCACTTACCTCCAGCTTTGTTCTAAGTATAAAATGAGATAAAGATTTGTAAAGGTCTTTGCAAACCTTAAAGTAGCTATAGCAATGCTAGCTATTACCCTTATTTTTAAAAAAAGGTTGATCGGTGGAACACAGTAGATACAGAACATACAGAAGCAAACATAGTAACATCATCTTCAGTAAACCCAAAGACCTCAAATACTGGAGTAAGGATTTATTATGTGACAAAAACTGATGGAAAAACAAGGAAGCAATTCGGAAGGAATTAAGAATAGACCAGCATTTCATGCTGTCTACCAAGAGAAACTCTAAATAGGTACATGACCCAGACATAAAAGGTAACGTTGCAAGCAAATTTAAAAAGTAAGGAAGAAATTACTTTTCAGATCTATGACTAAGAAAAGAGTTCATGACCAAACATGTATCAGAGAGGATCACAGAAGATAAAACAGACAATTTTGGTTATATAAAATTTTAAGAGTTTCTGTACAAACTTAATGCAGTTAGAATGGAAACAGGTAACTGGGGCGGGGGGGGGTGGGAGCTCTGAAGCAAGTTTCTCTGATAAAGGTCTCATGTAGAAGGTATATGAGGAAATAATTCAAGTGTATAAGACTGAAAAACATTCTCTAATAGATAAATGATCAAAGAACATGAATATGCAGTTTTCAAAGGAAGAAATCCAAAATACCAACAACTATTTGAAAAAAAAGAAATGATTAGAGAAATGCATATTAAAGTAATTCTGCAGTTTCACCTTTTATTTTTCAGATTGGCAAATGGGACATAAGGAAAAAATGACACATCTAAAAGACTACTGGAAAACATGCTTACTAATGATCTATTGGTGGAGCTATAAATTGGTACAGCCATTCTGAAAAGCAGTTTGGACTAATGACTCCTTTTTGTAGCAGTAAACACCCCAGCAGATGCAGGAGGGCCTGCTGTACAGGTTCTTAGATCTGCTTCTCTAAAAGGAAAGCAACTTTTGAGGGGTCAACAGTCACTTTAATCAAACAAACACATATAAGAACAGAGAAAATACAGGCAGGACCAACAGACAGGGCTTCCAACTGTCCCACCTTATGGGACAATACATACATCACAGATCAACAGACGGATCCAGTATCTGACCGTTACATACATAGTTACCAGTGAGAGAAGCACCAGCATCTGGGTTTTCAAAGTCAGGGGGCTCCTTAACAGCTTCCCAGAGTCTCATCTGGCCAAATACTTCCAATGAGCAAGCCCCAAAGTAAAACCTCACCTCAGAGTATTTAGACACTTTTCAGAGCCAGAGGACGCTACCCTCTGACCCAGTGCCTCAGTAGAAATTAACAAAAGGTATTGAGGTCTATTAATGGGCAGGGAAGATCTTTAACTCTTCCCCCCACCATTAACTTTACATTAACTTTACACTCCTCAAAGTCACGAAAGTATGCATACCCTTGATCCAACTACAGCATTTGGCCTGTATCCCCAAAGACATCAAAAAAAAGAGGAAAAGGATGTGTGTGTATATAATAGTTTTTTGTGGTACCCCAAAACTAGAAAGTAAAGAGGTGCCCACCTACTGGGAAATGACTAAACAAATTATGGTATAAGAATTAATGGAATATTATAAGAATTATCAAAATTGACAGTTTCAGAGGAAACCAGGAAGATCTCTATGAATTGATTCAAAGTGAAAGTGACTAGAACAATTTTTAAAATAACAACTTTTGAAAGCAAAATCACTGAAAGATGTTAGAACCCTGATCAAGGCAAAGATAAATCTCAAGTCCAAAGGACTGAAGATGAAACACACCTACCCCTCTGAGGCCAGAAGAGATGGAGTTAAATGCACAGTGAAACACATTTGGGGACAAAGTTAATGTGAGAATTGGTTACATCACGCCAGACTATGTTCTTTTTCTTTTGTTATTGTGCGATGGAAGGGGGCGAGGCAGTGGGAAGAAAAGAGAGTAAATGCTTATAATATTAAATATTAAAAGACAGTCAACAAAAGGGAATAAGAGATAGAATTTTGAACATGAGAATATAACTGACAAGGACCTCAAGGACACAGTATGAGTGGGGCAGGTAAAGGGGACTCAGTGGAAGGAAAGAGTTCAGGGCACATTTGAAATTAAAGTAGAATGATGAAAAACAAGGGCAAATCCTTTGGAGAGACTATAGAGGAGAAAGAATCCCTTCATCCTCAAAGCCAATATTTTCATCAAAGGATCCAGCGGTAAATACTTTCCTGTCCCATCTCCTCTACACCTGTCCCTCACTGTCCTCCTCCTTAACCCCTCCCACCTTCATTAGTGACTGCCTGTCTTGAGGGATATGTTTCTCCTAAAGCCAAACTTCACTTCCCTCACATAGTTGGAACTTCCTAAATATTTCTTTGTTGACTTCCTGGCCTCCATCTGTCTACATCACAACCTAGACAACTGTCTGTCCTCCATTCTCCCCTTCTGTAGTCCTGGAGGCACAGTCCAATCTCCTCTGCCACATTTCAAGGAGGGGAGATGCCTGTCTTCTCTTCAATAGCCCCATTCAGCATCCCTCTCAATTTCCTCTCCCTACCACTCCCCTATGTGTGTTGTCTTTCCCTATTCGAAGGGAAACTTCTTGAGAATGTTTACGTATTTGTATTTGTACTCATTGGACATAGCACAATAGTAAGGCTTAATAAGTAATTTGTCATTCATTCATTGATTTGTTCATTCCTGATGATGTTGGGATTCTGAAATTCTATGGCTCTATTTTATCCTGTTTAGCTAAAGTCCCAAGTAAGCTTCAGCTCTATCCTGGGAAAGAGAGGTTTCACTTAAGGGGCACCCAGGTAAAGGATTGGGGATGACTTGGACATTTTCCCTTTGAAAAAAGCACAGATGCAGCCTGGGCATGATCAAGGGAACTCCCCCTTTTC
Organism: Potorous gilbertii; assembly: GCA_028658325.1. NCBI lineage: Eukaryota > Metazoa > Chordata > Mammalia > Diprotodontia > Potoroidae > Potorous > Potorous gilbertii. The sequence continues at coordinate 350,128,824 of CM053769.1, forward strand.
TCCCTGTCCACTTCTTGTCTTTTATTTGCCTTCTCTGATAGGAGAACTGAATTCTGGACCAATCATTCAGCCAATCAATCAACACACGTTTATTAAGCATCGACTGTTGTTAGGCACTATACTGAATGCTGGTGATAGAAATTAAAAGTGAGAAAATCCCTTTTCTCAAGGGGCTTACTATCTCTGACTGAGGGCCTTAGCCTAAAAGGCCAAGGTATCCCATTGCATCCTGGGCTGTCTCCAGTCATCCTGATGAAGATCTAGTCACTAGATCCAGATGGCTCAGGAGGAGAAAGTGAGTCTGGTGACCTTGCACAGTTCTCCCTTACTCAAAACAAAGTCAAGTGTAAGTCATGTCATCATTTCTCTGATGTCACGGTCCTCTTTGAAAACACAGGGCAAACACAACAACAACCTGTGACCAGGATACAACTCTCACAGAGAAGTAAATATAGGATAGATACAAACTAATAAAAGTGAGTGCCAATCATGGAGAAGCAGCAAAGCCTTCCTAGAAGCTCCTTGAGGCCAGGGGATTGTTTTTACTTTGTATTTTAACACCAACATCTAGTAGAGTGTCTTCCACATAATCAGTACTTGGAAAATGCCTGAACTGAACTAAAGTGAACAGAAATTAATTGAATTGAATGAGTTTAATTGACAGGTTACAGTGCTTACATGCTCAGGCTAGGAAACCAAATTCCAACTGGATCTCTCCACCTCTCTCAAGAATTCAGATTCTCCTTTGCTAATATTTATTTATTTTGAGGCAATTGGGGTTAAGTAACTTGCCCAAGGTCGCACAGTTGGTGTGTGTGTGAGGTTGAATTTGAATTCCATTCTTCCTGGTTCCAGGGTTGGTGCTCTATCCATTGTGCCATCTACTTTGCTAACATTTAGTTGAATTCCCTGCAACTGAAAATCATCTCTTTCAAGTGATCTCAGGACACTTTGCAGTCCTTATAACCACTTAACACATTTTAATTTATGTTGTTATCTGTGTACATCATAGTTTTTCCAGTGGACTGGGAATTCTTTTATTTCTCTTGGCATTTCTGCTAGTGCCTACCACAGCCTGCTGCCTGGACTCTGGAGTCTGAGGGCCTGGGTTCAAGTTTTCTGATGCTTATTTATGTCCTGGGTGACCTCAAATAAGTTACTTCACCTCCTGGGCATCATCCCATCAGATGAAGAAGTTAGTCTATTAGATGGCCTCTCTAGTCCCAGATTCTAGAAATATGACCCCATGAAGTGGTTATGAAATGGTTGATGAACTGAATGGCTATTTGATGGTTGGTGATAATCTCATCCTATCTTACCTACTGCTCTAATTGGGATCCTGAAGGATGGTACAGAGCAAAGGATTGTTCTCTCGGAAGTCAATCTTCTGTCCTTCTTTCCTTTGACATTTATTATGTCTGTCTGTCCCTCCCGCCCCGGCCCCCCAACACAGAACACTGTCTGAGCCACTGGGAGAAATGTGAAGTTGAGTCAAGATACTTTCCTTGCCCTCAGAGATTTTACAGAGAGATAAAGCACCAAGATAATAAATAAATATTTATTAAGCACCTTCTATTTGCCACGTGCTAAGCAAGTGCTAGGGATACAAAAAAAGTCAAAAGATTTTCCCTGTCCTCAAAGAGCTTACAATCCAGTGGAAGAGATAACATGCAAACAAACGTATACATGCAGCAAGCTACATAAGGGATAAATGGGAAACCATTAACAAAGGGAAGGCATTGGAATTAAGAAAAATTAGAGAAGTCTTCCTGTAGAAGACAGGATTTTAGTTGGGACATGCCGCCATGACGTAGACTGTTATATTATACTGTTATATAATAAGTGTATTAGAGTGTTGTAAACAAAACTCCTTCAAGATTGAGGACATCTAATGAGGAATATGAGGAATTAATTGATTTATTGATTGATTGATTCTGAGAAATATGGGAAGACTTGTATGAACTGATGCAAAGTGAAATAAGGAGAACCAAAAGAACAGTTTACACCATGACCACAACAGCATTGTTGAAAGATGACTAGATGGAAGCCAAATTGAACTACTGAAAAAACCAAAAACAAACACCAATGGTCCTGGAGGAGAGAGAATGAAAAGAACAGTGTATACATTATCAGACAGGTCTTTGTGCTTGTTTTTCTTGGTTACTAGGGATGGCTCCATGTCTAAGGGAAGCGGCAGGAAGTGGAGGAGGGCAACTGTTTCCAGATATGATTATGATGTAAAAAAAATGCAGCAATAAAAGTTTAAAAAAAAATGTAGTGGCATCTGCAACCCCCTTTGACTTTCCTAAATGTGCAAGCCATGTATACATGTGAATTCTCCTGCTTCATTTTCATCCTGAATCAGTTCCTGGGAGTGGGGAGGGGGAGGAGGGCTCAGCTGCCTACATTCATTCACTTCCCTCTGGGTGAGGTAGATGTTTTATCTATAGGGAAACAGACTTCCAGGCTGCAAGTGGTCCCTTTCATCCTACTATCCCCTGGAGTGGGAAAACAGGTCCATGATCCCCTCCCCATCCCTCATATAACTTCCTTCTGTCCTTTCACACTTAAGAGACCTCATTTCCCTGAAATCAATTTGGCCAGTGGCTCAGGCAGTGACTCTGGTACAAGAAAGATCCATATACCTCAGAAAGCAAAGCCCTGGGGTCAGTGGTCTGCTTGGAAAGGGTCAAAACAGTGAGTGGGTTCATCCCCTAACTTTGAGATCCTGCCTGATGTGTCCTGATTTGCGTTTCAACATTTACCTTCTTCCCCCCCACATTTTCTTAATTTTTAGGCAACCATAGCTCTGAGGTCCCACCTGATGAAAGACTGTCTGAAGAATAGCCATGATGAGGTCTTAAGCTTACACTATTTGCCTTTTGTCTGTAGGAATTGAACAAGATGACCTCTAAGGTCCCTCCTAACTTTGTGATTCTATGAGACAGGCATGGCATTTGGGAGATAGTCTCTCAAATGTCGGTGCACATCTGCCGCAATCCCATTCCTGTGCAGATAAATTAGGAGATGTGAAAGGGACAGAGGTAAAGGCAGTGTGCGTACAGAGGACAAAAGCCAACCAGAATCCAAGCAGCATAAGGTAAAGGCTGAATTGTTGAGGGGACAGCTGCACCTGGGATTCTGTGCACAAAGACCAAAGAAGCAGGGAGCAGTCACCCTGGGTGCTGGGAAACAGGAGGAAGCAACGTCACTTTGAAGCTGAGAGGCTGGTTTTGTAAGAAAGGGCTACCGGCCTGGACAGAATGAGTCAGTCTAATAATTCATGAAATCTAAACTTTGCAACGAACTGTTCACTTATAATTTGATAGTTCAAACTTACTAGGCTCCCAGATACTATGTGCTCCAGCAGTAAATTTAACGTCTTCATTCTCTCCCTCTTTGGTGGCCCCTTTCTATCTGCCCTAAAACATGCTCTGATGACCCTAATCCTAAAATGTCATTCCCTTGACCCTCCATTTCACTCAGGTGCCATCCCATCTCTTTCCTCCCCTTTACTCCTAAACTTCTTGAACAGATTTTCTGTCTCAGTGTTGGAGGTGCTGTGGGAAGACAGGCACACAGCCAGTCATCCTGTCGGTGGAGAAGAAAATTAGCCCAGTCATTCTGTCAGCCAATTTGTAATGATGGTATAATGGTGTTCGGAAAGTGCTAGATGCATTGCTAAAAAGGTGCACTTAGTAACAAATTCAATCACCTCTGGCGGGTTTCCTTGCTTTCTTCTGAGAGAGATGAGGACTGGTCGGGGCGGGGCGAGGTGGGAGGAGTGATCAAGGAGGGGCAAGGTATGCCATGTGTGAGGTAAGTACATTGTTTGACCACTAGATGGTGCTCAAGCTACCTGTGAGCAGTCTATTCACTATCTACCACCACTCCCACTCAGCCCAGGTTCAATTGCAGTACAGCAGATCTGATCCAAAATATACTTGAAAATTACACAAAATACAAACTCTCTCATCCATTCCCTGGGGTCCCTATTTCCAACACCCCCCCCACACACACACACAAAGGACTACGTTCACAACCCCCTTAGTCATAAAACTCCAAACTCATAGTATTCAACCATTTGCCATTTACGTCCATGTATTTTATTAATATAAGTGGCATAAGAAGCCCAAGTCAACAATAAAACCATGTTTCATATAGCAGGCCATGATAACATTGCAGCCTGGGATGTTTTTTTTCCTTTTCCTCCTTCTTTGCCACAAGAATGGAAATGAACAGTTTTTAAAAACAACAGGAACTTCCTCATAATGCATTAAGGAAGCATGGAAAGAAAGAAGCCATAAGATAGAATTCTTGTTCATCTCATCTTTGGCAGCTGCTAGTTTCACCGCAATGCACTCCCTATCACCTTTCTGGGCTCAACTGGTCTCCACTCACTCATACACACACGTGTGTGTATACATACACATACATATATGTATGCATATTATTCATGGAAGTGGACACACAATAGGAAATGCATAGAAGATATATATAGATTATATATATATATTATATATATATATATACACACACACATATCTATATACATGCACACACATATATGTGGATGGGAATTTTATATATATATAAAAACATGTATAGGATGGAAATATATATAGTATATACACATACACATATCCTATGTGTATATATGTGCATATATGTATGTGTGTATACACATAAATACCCGTATATTGTTTGTATGTGTATATATGTATGTGTGAATGTACACATACATACACACACATATGCACACACAAAATATATGTGTATGTGTATACACTATATATATTTCCATCCTATATACGTACATATATATAATTCCCATCCACATATATGTGTGTGCACATATGTAGATATGTATATGTATATATACATAGATATATCTATATATATCTTCTGTGCATTTCCTATTGTGTGTCCACCTCCATGAATAGTTCTACAAAAAGATCACTTTAAACTCATTTTTCTGCAATTACAGTCACAGGGATAAGGTGCCCACACTCTTCCTTCTTTGTCTTAGCCTGTGAAAAATCTGGGTGGAATTTTCTCTGAGGGCAAACAACATGGAAACCCAAGAACTCCAGGAAGTGTATGTGATCACACGTTTCCCATCTCTATGATCCTTTTTTTTCATTCTTGGGTAGCCTCCTAGGAAGTCTACAATGTACCTTGGCTACCATACAAAAAATAGTGATTAAAATGCCCATATCTCTGTTTGGTTTGTCAACAAGAATACTAAATTAGAATGGCACAGAGAAGGGGGCCCTTGTGCAAAGATGATCCTCAAAATTGTAAAGTGTCCTGCATTATTTTGTGGCACATGAACATAATTGAATATTACCATACTCTAAGAAAATGAACATGAAAATATAGATATAAATGGGAAGATACATGAACTGAGGCAAAGTGAAACAACAGAGCAAGGAAAAGAATATGTACAATGCCTTCAACAACATAATTGGAAAGAACAAATATAACCCAGACTGAGTGCTACATCATTATGACCATGCTTGGCCCTGAAGGAGAGATGGGAAAAGAGACAACTTTCCCTTATTTTCAGGAAGGGGAGACTATATGTATGTGACTGATGTGTTGATTAGTTTTCCTAACTTGCTTTTTTCCCCTTTGTCTTTTTTTTAGTCCTTATATTAATTGATCAAGGGCAGCTGAATCTTGCAGTGCAAGAACATTAGGCCTGGGGTCAAGAACACTCATCTTCCTGAGTTCAGATCTATCCTTAGACACTTACTAGTTGGATGACCCTGAGCAAGTCATTTAATCCTGTTTGCCTCAGTTTCCTGTAAAAAGAGATGGAGAAGGAAATGGCAAACCACTCCATTATCTCTGCCAAGAAAATCTCAGATGGGGCCCGAAGAGTTGGACACAACTGAAATGACTGAAAACAATATCAATCAGTCAATAAAAATTTATTAAACACCCACTACGTACTGGGCACTGTGCTAAGCACTAGGGATACAAAGGGGAAAAAATGAAAGTACCCACCTTGAAGGAGTTTATATCCAATAGGAGGCGGCAGCTAAGTGATGAAAGGGATAGAATGCTGCAAGTAAAGTCTGGATAGATCTAAGTTCCAATCCTCCCTCTGGTGCTCACTAGCTCTGTGTGACCCTGGCCAAGTCACTTAAACTTTCTTAGGTTTGGTATCTTCATAGGTAAAAAGGGATAGTAGAAGAGTTTCTGTTCCCAAAGTTTAAAGCACAATATGTGTGTGCTATTGTTATATATGGTGGATTTTTATATCTTATGTATAGTGGACTTTTGTCTTATGTATAGTACATGTATAATGGACTTAGGTCTTATTAGATATCAGAATTCTCAATGCCAGTCTTATCCCTTGACTAGAATGTGATCCTCCATGACAACTGGATGGAGATCTTATTTCAACTCTGTATTTCCTTCAGTGCCAAGCATTGGGTACCACACTCAGCAGACACTTAAAAAGTTTATAGTATTGCTATCGTTGTTTGTTTGTTTGATTTGTTTTGTTGTACTCAGACCCATGATTTCATTTGTGTAAGAAGTCTCCCACCCAGGAAACTCCTTTTGCCAGTGGAGGGAAATAACTGCTCTGTACCTGACAGTGTAGATCAGGGGTGGGGAACCTGCAGTCTCAGGGGTACATGTGACCCTCTAGGTCCTCAAGTGCAGCCCTTAGACTGAATTCAAATAAAAGGATCTGTTCTCTAAAACTTGAACTCAGTCAAAAGATCTCACTCGAGGACCTAGAAGATCACATGTGACCTCAAGGCCACAGATTCCTCACCCCTGGTGTAAAAAGTTATCTGGGACCCTGAAAGGTTAGGACTTTCCCAGGGTCACACAGTTGCATGTCACTCTGACACCACGGACAGCTCCCTATACACTACTCCATGAAACAGTCTCTTTGTTCTATTACAGGGAATATTGCCTGGGGTGATAGAAAGAGTTCTGGATTTGAAGTTAGAGCATCTTATCCTATGATGTGCTATGAGGACCCCATGATATACTCTGACCAGAGGATCACAGGGTCAGTCTAAGGCTGTGAGATCAAATCCTACTTCTGCCTCCATTTTATCTGGGTATACCACCGGAATCAGCTGTTGAAATGACTTTTGAAGTACTAGATTTCCAAGTTTGTCCTCCAAGAAGAGATAAGGAAACATACCCTCCCTTTACTATGGGAGTAGTGGCATCATGAGTGTGAACATTAAATTGAATTGATGTTCTGCTATTTCCTGCCTGTGTGAGTTTAGACAAAATACTTTATCTCCTCAGACTTCCTTCTAATCCCTCCTCTGTAAAATGGGAGGTAGGGAGAGGAGGAGATGAAAGTAATATTACTGGATGGTCTCTGAGGTTCATCTCTTCTAACTTTCAATCCCTTAGTCCCTGTGATGTTGGTGTTGCAAGCTTTATGCATTGAAATTGTCCAAAGAAGCAGTAAGAAATGTAGACTCTGGGCCTTTCATCTGTATCTTTTAAGGCTTCATAGATAGAAGAGTGATCCTGGCACTCTGGCTGGCTGACTGAACCAGGGACAACCAGGTGCTGATCCACAATCAATAAGTCCATCAATGACTGTGTTCCCAGGCACTGTGCTCAGCACCTAGGGGGAGAAAAGGGATGTGATATAGTTCCTGCTTTCCTGGAGCTCAGAATGTAGTAGGGCTGGGGCAAAAGGCATAGATACAAATAGCTAAAACATACAATGCCCAAGAGTTCCCTGTTGAGTCATAGATTTAAAGTGGGAAAGGACCTTAGGGTCCATTTGTTTCAAGCCTCATTCTACAGAAGAGGAAATTAAGGCTCAGGTGAAGCAATTTATCAAGGTCACAACGAAAGTAATGAATGTAGACTCTCCAAAGGTAAATCCTTCCACAGTAATCCTTCCTCTTTCCACCATAACATTGTAATAAGTGCTCTAGGTCTAGGAGAAGTACATAGGGCCAAGTGAGAGAGGCTGAAGGGGATCAGCCAAGGAGCTGAGACGTGGAGCTATCACTGACTCAGAACCACAGAATCTCAGGGCTAGAAGGGACAAACAGCTGCAGATCATATGGTCCAATGTTTATCTGGGCAGAATTACCTGTGACATCTTTAACTATAGGTTATCCAGCCTCTGCCCGAAGACCTCCAAAGATGGGAAAATCAGTAAGTCAGTCAGTCAACCAACATTTATCAAATTCTTACTGTGTGCCAGACACCATGCTAAGCCCTGGGAACACAAATGTTGTTGTCCTTTCTTCTCGAAGAGGACCAAAATGACATCACTAGAATCAAGTTACAATGTGTCCCACTGGGGCTGATCAGACCAATATGAGCTCAGAGTGCTCTATTACAGTCGGACACAAATAATCCATGTGCACATTTGGGGTAGATTCTCTAAATATGCACATCTCATGTTTCCTTTGAGCTACTTCAATTCTGCTTTGCTCACAAATAAAGCACAGCCCCTTCTTGGATGTGGGCAGGCCATGCTGAGTGATCCTGTGCCAATGTTTCCCATGTCACAAATCAATACCAAAGGCCTAAAGAGAGACCTTGAGAGTGTCCTTGTATCACTTTTTCTGACCACCTTGTGAATGCTTGCCCTGTGTAAGTTCTCCATAAAATAGTCTTTTAGGCAAGTCTGTGTTTGGCATTTGAACAACATAGCCAGCCCATCATAGTTGGCTCTCTACAGTAGAGTTTGAATGGTTAGCACTTTAGTTCAAGAAAGGACCAAAACTACCAAAAAGAAAGATAGTCCTTATCCACAGGGAGCGTATATTCTGATGGGGGAGAGGACTATACATGAAAGAGAACTGAGCAGGTAGGAGGAGGAGAATAGAGATAATATTTGGTCAGATGCATGATAAAGAAACCCAAAGGAGTGCCTTTAGGTAGAAAATGAAGAGTTGACTGGCCTGGGTGCCCTCCTTCAATGAAAGTTCTGGGAGATGGCTTCCAATCAGGGGGAGCTGCTCCAGAGAGACAGGGTAGTCACAGGATTTGAATTTGTGAGTTCCGGGGCTGAAGAATTCTCCCAGGATAAAGTCTTTTGGGTGACATGATGGAGAAACCTAGAGGAGTAGAGCCTGATGGGAAAGGAAGATATGACCAGCCTGGGTGCCTTCTCCCCAGGCAAGTCTATTACATTTGGGGGCAGCTTTTGTTGCTAGGAAGTTTGTCTTTCCTTACCAAGAAAATGAAGCCTGGCTCTCAATCTTAGGCAATTTCTCCCCATTCCTCTTCCTAATTCTGCCCTTCTGGGGTTAAACAAATCAAAGATTTGAAGATAGGTTGGTTCTAAGTGTTTTCTTCTCCAGGGTAAATACCCTGAGTTCCTTCGATTGATCTTCCTATGGTACGATCTATAGTCCTCTCACCATCCTAACTACTCTTCTCTGAATTTGCCCTGACGTCTCAGTGTTCTTCCTAAAATATGGAGTCTAGAACTGGACATAATACTGAAGTTATAAAATGAGGGAATCAGACTAATGGACCTCACTATCACTGCCAACTCTAAATCCATAATCCAATGATACGCTATGACCAGATTCAGTGCAAGACTATGAGATCAAATCCTACTTCTGCCTTAGGTTTATCTGGGTGAGTCACTACAATCAACTGTTAAAATGACATTTGAACGACTCAAAGTTTGTCCTCAGAGAAGAGATGAGAAAAAATGCCTCCCTCTCTTCTTTACAGTGGGGGCAGTGATTTTATGAGTGCAGACATTAGATATAATGTCAGACTCGGTGCAACAGTTAATGGAGTTTGTTAGGTTCGACAGGCCAGTCTTAGATACTATAATGAAATGAGACACTGGCAGGTTATTCAATAGTTAACTAAAGGAGATTTACTTAGCCATGGAAAATGAAAGATATTCAAGAAAGATACACAATGACTTTACCTTGTATTTATTCGGGTGAGCATGGCTCCCCTACCTCAAAATTGCCCACAGTGGTGGCCCAAGCATTAGTATGGGTCTGGCTCTCCTCATGGCTTTTTGTAGTCAGGCAGCTAGTCAATCATGTCAAAGGCAGTGCCTTTCAAAAACGCTTAAAGAAAAGAATAAAGCCAGCATACAAGACAGAAGACTCTGCTATAGGGTATGTGAGCCAGTTATTAAACTTTTATTGTCAGAAACAAGCAAATGCCATCTCGGGGTGAGGGAAGGGAAGAGATGGGGTAAAAATTTGGAACTCCAAATCTTGTGTAAATGAATGTTGAAAACTAAAAATAAATTAAAGAAAATATTTTTTTAAAAAAGCGAAAAAGAAATAAGCAAATGCTATAAATCAGAGTTTGAGTTATTGTTTTGTCGATATCTAGATTTAAGAAAGTAATGGAGAAAATACTAATAATGAAAATTAAACTTGAAAAACATATCAGGGTATTTTTTTTTTTTTTACGGAGAATCAGTTGTAAAACATTTGTCAGCACCCTTTGCTTTGGTACATATTCCTCCTACCACAATTAATTTTGTTAAATTTTGTTTCTTTATTTTTTTGTTTCTTGTTATGAGAGATAGCTTTCTGGGAATGGGAGTGGGGTAGGATAAACTTGGAAATGAAAGTAATGCTTTAAAAAAAGATCAATGAAAATGTTCACAAGTTTAAAGAAATACCAGGTAATCTATTATAGTTAAGTAAATAGTAGGGGGATCTGATCTTGAAGCCATAAGACCTAGGTCAGGCACAAATACAAGCAAAGAAAAGCAGTGCCTGCTTTCAAAGAGTTTACAAGAATGAAAAACATATAAAAGGTAACCAAAAAAGGGCAGAGGTAAATGTTAGCATGACCCGGAGATGGCCTGGAAGTGGAGGCCTGGTTCTTAGCAAGATAAGGTAAAAATTCATCTATGAGAGGCTGGCCCAGGGGCAACATCCAAGGTTGGAGGGGAGATCATGAAGGATGATGGGCAAAGTGAAGGTCATTCTTCTGGCTATTGTCTGCTTGCCTAGCCCAAGCATTTATCAAGTACCTACTATGTGCTAATCACCGTGATTAGTTCAGGGGATAAACGTACAAGCAAAAAGTAAGACAGTCTCTTCCTTCAAGGAGTTTAAATTCTTAATGGAGAAGAACAACACACACACACACACACACACACACACACACACACACACACACACACACACACGCGCGCGCGCGCACACAGGGAGCTGAAAGGGTGGAGTAGAATGAGAGATGAGAATGCTAATGAAGGCTACAATCAGAAGCCAAGCTGGGAGAGTTACATCCTGTCTACAAAGTGGAGGCCCCTGGGAAGGCACACGTCAATAGGAGAAGGGGCAACTTGGGAAAACAGCCCAGTATTGCAGGAGGGACCTTGGCTGTCTTCCACTTCATTCACAGCTTTACTTTCTGGATGGTTTTCCTCATCACTAACCCCTCCACCCCACCTTTTCCAAGTCCCCTTTATATGTTTTATAAATTTTATATAATTTTATAAATTTTATAAATTATATGTAAATTTTATAAAGTATATATAAATTATATATACATTTTATAAATTATATATTATATCTTTCCCCATTAGAAAGTCAGTTTCTCGAGGACTCGGACTGTATCTAGCTTTGTGGTATTGGTACCTCTAACTCTTAGCACAGTTCTTATCACAGAGTAAATGATGAACCTCTCTCCCCACCTTGCTATCTGTCTCTCTTTCACTCTATGTCTCTGTCTCTCTCCATCCCTCTCTGTGTCTCTGTCTCTCCCTCTTTCCTTTCTCCCTCTCTTCTCTCTCTTTCTGTCCCTTTCCCCCCTCTTTCCTCTTTTTTCTCTTCTCTTTTCTTCTTCCTCTTCTCTCTCTCCTCTGTCTCCTCCTCCTCTCTCTGCCTTTCTTTTTTTCTGTCTTGTCTCTCTGTCTCCCAGCTTTGTCTTCTCTTTCTCTTCTCTTCTCCTCTCCTTCTGTTCTCTCTTCTCTCTCTCTCTCTCTCTCTCTCTCTCTCTCACACACACACACACACACACACGCACACATACACACAAAATCTTTTCTCTCTGTGCATGTTTGTTTCTCTCTAAAATCATTTTCCTCACCTATAAAACAGGAATACTACTTACCTCACAGGGTTGTTGTGAGGAAAGCACTTTGGAAACCTAAAATCACTAGAGAAGTGGTAAACTCTTATTAGTGGAATTATTAGAGGTAGCCAGAAGATGAGTGGGCTAAGTAGGCGCCCACCTCAATGGTTTGTGATAAATAGGGTTGGGTTTGGAGATTGGTGGGAGGAAGGGGGCTACCCAGTGAGACATCTCCCTGCCAAGATGGCTAAAGGTCACTCCTGAAGGGCCTTTGGGAGACATATAGATGTCCCAGCAAGGGCAAGAAGGCCCTGGACTCTGGGGCAGGGGGTGCTATCTAGGACAGAGGCTCTGACTAAACATAAAGTCACCGTATGCCTGGGATGGTGAAAACTAATGGATGATATCAGTTGATTGACAGATAATCAGTTAATAGACATTTATTTAAGTGACTTCTATGTTCCAGGCAGCTAAGTGGCACAGTAGATATAGTGCTAGGCTTGGAGTCAGGAAGAGGAGTCTTCCTAAATTCAAATCTGGTCTTAGACATCAGGTGTGTGATGTCTGGCAAGTTAACCCTGTTTGCCTCAGTTTCCTCATCTGTAAAATGAGCTAGAGAAGGAAATGGTAAACTAGTATTTTTGCCAAGAAAACTCCAAATGACTAAGAGTCAGACATAACTCAAAATCAATTGAACAACCACAAATGTTTGAGGCACCATGCCAAGTTCTGGAGACACAAAAAAATGCAAAAGATAGTACCTGCCTCCCAGGAGCTCATCATCTAATAGAGTGATAACATACAGATAGATACATACCACCCAAAAGCTATATACAAGATAAAGGGAGACACTAGAATTAAGAGGGATTGGGAAAGGTGAGATTTTAATGAGACTTGAAGGAAACCAGGGAAGCCAGGAGGTAGTGGAAAGAAGGGAGAACATTCCATGCATGAGGGACAGTTAGAGATATAGAAGGAAATTAAATACGAACTTGGTCTTTTTCAAATTTTGGCCTCTAATTTGGGTGATCCTGAGCACTGGAATAAACAGAGTATGAGAGTATTGGTGTCGTTGGGGAAAGAACCTTCAAGACCTTCAGGTCAGCAGTACAGGTTGGACTGGAAGGTTACAAACCTTCCTGTGGGCCTCAGTTTCCCACTCTGTAAAAATGAGGCACTCAGATTTGATGACTTCTAAGGCCTCTTCAACTTCCAAGTCCTAACATTCAATAATCTTGTTCCTCCAATTCCCAGGCCATGCCCAGGGGTGGTGCAGCTTGTGCGTGTTGAAGCATGTAGTGGTGCATGTGTATACACACACACACAATTACTGGTCCTGGAGGAACTGGGGTTCAGGCAATGCTGCTTGGGAGATATACACCATGTGGGTGGACTGGGGCATGTGCAGCCATGCAGCCAGGAATGGCAGTGTGGGGATAGGGAATCCCTCCAGAACTTCTTTCTCGTCCCCAGCTTCAATATCTTCCTTCCTCTCCATTCCTCCAACCTTAAGACTTCATCTCCTCTCACCAGAGGCATTTCAACAGCATTTTTCCATTAGTTTTCCCTCTTTTCTCTCTTTATCCAATCCACTCTGCATGTATGATCAGATTCACATTCCTAAGTCACAGGGTCTGATCACATATTGCTCCTACCAAAAGATTTTCGGAGTGTGTCATTTCTGGCAGGACAGTGAAAGGGCCTTGGATTCTGGGTCAGGGCACTTAGGCTCCCAGCCTGGCTCTGCCATTACTTTACACAAGTGAAATCCTGTCTTTGGCCTCAGTTTTCTCATCTATAAAGGGGGAGGATGTGATGATTTCTACCTCTAAATACGATGGAACTCCCTTGGCACATTCCAGGCACAGTCTGCTCCCAATATAGTCCTTTCTTCTTTATTCATTTTCTTTTGTTACCAATCAATCAACAAGCATTTATTAAGTCCAGTGATGTGCCAGACACTGGGGGTACAAATACAAAGAATGTATCTATCCCTAATTTACATTCTTTTTTTAAATTAAGTTTTTATTGATGTATTTTTTTTACCATGGTCCCCCCAATATTCCTTCCCCTCAGAGAGCTATCCCATATAACAAATAATATTTCTTAAAGATGAAAGAGGAAAAAGATAGAATAATGAATCAATACATTGAAAAAGTCAGAAAATATATGCATTTAATACTCTTTTGTGGGCAGGCAATTAGGGTTAAATGACTTGCCCAGGTCACCTATCGTGTGTCTGAGGCTGGATTTGAACGTAGGTCTTCCTAACTCCAGGACTGGTGCTCTATCTATTGTGCTCCCCCTGTACCTAACATTCTGAAGGAAAAATGAGTACATATAATAAATTTAACAATCAAGAAACCTGAATGTTTCCATAAACAAAGATGAGAGAGAAAGCTATATGTGAAACTCCGATTGTCTGTTATATATTGTTTGTTCTTAGGGTAAAAAAAGAGGTATATAGTTATTCCTTCCACATCTCAATTATCCCCATCAAGGAATCAATATATCACAAGTTGGGCTGGCATAAGAAATTAAATGGGAATTTTTTTGGAGTTTTGCAGACGCCTTAAGACAGCATGGCAAAGGTCAACAGACAACACAAAAAAAGTTTAAAAACTGAGTATAGTATTGTACAATATCAACATATTTAATCTTTTAATACCACAATAATTCATACTTCTTTTCTGGTATGAAGGGAAGGTCAAAAAATACTATTTGGATTTTCCAGATCCCAGGAAGGTAAAGGTGGGGGGCATTGTTTCCCTCACTATTACATCTATTATGGTAGTAACAACATTGACCTGTTTGTTCCCCTACTGAACTTCTTTCTTATTTGTTTGACTGTACTTCTAAATGTCTTTATTTATTTCTTCATTTTTTTCTTTTCTATTTAAAGGGGCCAACCCATGACTACTTCTTAAAGAGGCCCATTCACTGAATACAAATTACCTCACTTTAAGTGAGTACCTTTAACTGAGCATCCTGAGCCATCTCCAGTCATTCTGATGAATATCTGGTCACTGGATCCAGATGACTCAGGAAAGGAAAGTGAGGCTGGTGACCTTGTACAGCCCTCCCCCACTCAAAACAAAGTCAAGTGCAAGTCATGTCATCATTTCTCTGATGTCCTGGTCCTCTTCAAAAACAAAGGCCAAACACAACTTCTTAATGTTTTATTCATCCTCTTTGCTTATTGTTTGCATCTTTATCCATACACTACCTCACCCCGCTTTCTTCAAATGCTCCATGCCATTGCATGGCTCTCCTTTCATGTTCTTTCCTACACAAAGCAGTTAAGCCTATAGGTACTGTAAGACTGCCAGGCTGTTGTCACCTCCAAGCTTTTGCCCTTGCTTTTCTCCTGCCTAAAAGATCTTTCCTCTTTATCACCAATACCTAATTCCTAATTTCAAGGTTGCCTTTTGCCCCACTTCGTCCAGGGAGTCTTCCCTGATCGTATAGTCCATGGTCTAAGATCTTTGACAGCAAAGATACCACATGGAAATAGACCCAACTGAAAAAAATATTCTCATTTTAAAATGTATTCTAAACTTGACAGTTTCTGCATGAATATGAACATTCCCATATGAAAAGAGCAGAAACAATGGATTGTATTTGAAACTGTGAATCACTGTTACCAAAGAAAAAAATCATAAATTCAGTATGTTACTTTCAAAGCCGTTCAGCTTGTCTTCCCCTTCTGAACTTCCTCTTGTCCCCTCCATTGTAGTTAAAAAATACTTCATGGCCCCTTTTCTTTTTTTCTCCCTTCCTTCCTCCCTTCTTTCCTTCCTTCCTTCCTTCCTTTCTTTCTTTCTTTCTTTCTTTCTTTCTTTCTTTCTTTCTTTCTCCCGCTTTCTCTTCCTCCTCCTCCTCTTTCTTTCCTTATGGATTGTTCTTTTTTCACTCCAAATGCCATCCCATTAAAAAAAAAATCTTCCCTTGAGACAGATAAGCATAGTAAAGCAAATAAATCCACACATTATGCTTTCGTGTCCATCACTTCTCTCACAGAAAGTATGACCCTCAATTCTTTCATGAATTCCTAGATCTGAGATCTCTCTCACCAGACTGTGAGTTCTCTCAGGGCACATTACCGTTTTCCTCCTTCCGTCTCCCCCATAGTACCTGGCACTGGACTCGAGTGCATTTGGCCCCTAAGATTGGCTGATACGTTGTTCCAGACACTTTTCTCCCTCTTGAGGGGCAGCACGCTGTATGCAGAAGGTACTGACTGTGGGGAAAATTCTCCTCCAGGAGGGTGCACTCTATATGCAGCTCTGAAAGGAGACTGACCCCAAAAGTTCAGTGTCTATTCCCCTCTGAGTCTCCCCTTCCCTGAATTTCCCATTCCTGATCTCTGAGCACTCTGGCTTTCCCATCCTTATAGCCTACAGCCTGATCCAGTTAGCTGAAAATGTTTCTTTCCCTTCTTGATTTTTTTCTGGATAACTTTGTCTGGAACTCTCTTTGGCTTCCATCACATCCTAGCTTGTGAATATATTATACTTACCTTTTTCAGGTTTTTGGAAGGATGGAGGGTTTCCTTCTTGTCTTTGTAACTTCCATGCCTAACATAGCGCCTTTATTGATTTTATTGAAATCAAATTGAAGTGAATTGAATGTGATTGAAAGTCTCTGCTCTGGACAACCTTTCCAGGTTTGTTGTATATTACTCAACCAATCTGCAAGCATTTATTAAACACTTACTAAATGTCTGGATCTGCTTGAGACACCAGGAATATGAAGACAAAACCAAAATGGCCTCTGCCCTTAAGGACTAAGTTCTATTGCGGAAAACATTCTGTGTGTATGTATAAATGCAAAATGTATGCCAAGTAAATGAGAATAGAGGGAGGCACTAACAGCTGGGGTTGGACCAGGGATCAGGAAGTGATAGGAGGTGGCTTAACCTGAGCTTTGAAGGAAGCTAAGGATTTTGGAAGACAAGAATAGCCTATTAAAATCATGGGTAACAATAACCTGTATTTTTATTTATTTATTTATTTTGGTGTGAAGGCAATTGAGGTTAAGTGGCTTTCTCAGAGTCACACATCTAGTAATCGAGGTCTGAGTTGAATTCAGGTCCTCCTGACTTCATAGCTAGTGCTCTATCTACTTTGTCAAAAGTCACAGAAAGGATGTGCAATCTCATGTGTGAGCAAAGAAGAAAGGATCAGTTTGGGCTGACCAAAAAGTATGGGAACGGGAATAATGTATGTCTGTAAAGGTAGGTTCCAGCCAGGTTCATGTGCCAGAGAAGTTTGGACTTTAGCCTAGATGCAATAAAGAGTTACTGGAGCTTTTGGAGCAGAGGAGTGACTAGTCAGACCGGTACTTTAGGAACATCACTTGGGCTGTTGTATGGGTGGATGGGAGAGAAGAAGGCAGTTTAGGGAGGGAATAAGCAGTCACTAAGTATGTCCCATTGTGCTAAGTGCTTTGCAAGTATTATTTCATCTGGCCCTGTCAACCTGGACTGGAACTGGCCTCTACCCCGAGAATGGCCAGAACCAGACAGAGTAAGCCAGAGGCAGGTGTCAGAGACTAAACAGAAGTTTAATTAATGTCAGTGTGAGGAAAACACTTGTAATCAGAAGTCCCAAAGCAACAGGATTAGGCTTTTTTTCTCTAAGAACTATAAACAGATGCATATGATTGGCTTCCAAATTTATTTATCATGGAAAATCAGGCTTTGAGTATGTTTTGGTGATAAGTTCTCAAAACTGGATTATGGCTTTATTAATTAAGGATTAATTGGATTGCACACATAAATTATATTGATAATGGTAAAGAAATGAAATTATTTCCCCATTTTTAAAAGTATCTGTCTAATAATTTTAAAAGGCAGAAGAGTTCATTTTATGGTTGAACCCTTATAAAATTTTAAAAGATTCTTATATCAGGTATAGGATTTAGGGAAGGACAGAAACAACACACACACACACACACACATATACATATATAAACTGAAATTCTCTGAGAAATTCTCTGAAAGACCAGAGTTACCTAAGAACCTCTAGGTTTGGACTGTATAACAGAGAATATACATACTTACAACATACATACACACATGCATGCATACATACATGCATAAACAGAGACAGACATCTATACTGTGGTCATCACAATGAGGAGCAGGGCTTGGATCATGATTCAGTAAAGCATATGGAAAACAAGTAATCAGGATTGTCACCTTGGTGTTCCCCAGATCTCCCATTCCACCTCAATCTTTCTCCCTGAGCCCTCTTCAGTCTTTGACACTAGTTGATCACTTTCTCCTCCTTGATACTCTCTTTTCTCTAGATTTTCAGCACTCCATTCTCCCAAGATCTTCCTACTTCTCTGAACGATCATCCGTCTCCTTTGCTGGTTCCTCCTCCAGATCCCAACCTCTGACCATAGGTGGCCCTCAGTAGATGTCTTAAACTTGATATGTCCAAAACAGAATTCATTATCTCCCCCCCTCTTCCCTTTCCAGGGTAACAGTATCCTCCCAGTCCTTCTGGATTGCAACTTAGGAGTCATCCTGGCTTTCTTCACTATCTCTTACCCATTTCCCTCCCCATATCTAAGTGGTTGCCAAGGTCTATTGATTTTACCTTTGCAATATCTCTTAATTAAGTCCCGTTCTCTCCTCTGACTACTGCCACTCTAGTGCAGACCTTTGTCACACCACATCTGTTGGTGAGTTTGCCTATCTTGAGTGAGTGTCTCTTCACTCCATTCCACCCTCCATTCAGCCACTAAAGTGATTTTCCTAAATCACAGGTCCAGTCCTGTCACACACAAACCCCTACCTCCTCACCTCAGTGCCCTTCTCCCCCCTTCCAATAAATTCTAGTGGCTCCCTATTACCTTAAGGAGTAAATACAAAATGATCAGTTTAGCATTCAAATCGCTTCCTAACCTAGCTCACTCCTGCCTTTCCAGTCTTTTTACACCTTACTTCTCTACCCTCTTGGATGCAGGTACACTGGCCTCCTTTCCATGAACAAGATCCTCCATCTCTCAGTTAGTTATTTTCTCTGAAAGTACTCCATACTGTCCCTCTTCTGCTGACTACTGACCTCCCTGCCTTTCTTTAAATATCAGCTAAAATCCCACCTTTTACTGGAATCCTTCCCCAATAGTTTGTAATTCCAGTACCTTCCTTCTGTTGTTTCCTGTTATCTTGTATATAGCTTGCTTTGTATATATTTGTTTGCATGATGTCTCCACCATTAAATTGTAAGTTTCTTGGAAGAAGGAACTGTCTTTTGTCTCCTTTTGTATCTCCCAGCTCTTAGCATAGTACCTGGCACATAGTTGATGTTTAATAAATGTTTATTGATTGATTAATCGTCCCTCCAGGCCTTTGCCTAGACTATCTCTTAAGTATGGAATGCATGACTTTATCCAGCCTCTTGGAAATCTCTAACTTCCTTCAGGGTTCAGTTAAAGTTCCATTTCTTACTTGATATTTTTCTCCTGATATTTTTCCAGGTGCTAAAGCCCTTACCCTCAAATTACTTTCTACTGATTTTTGTCCAGTAGAAGATGTTCCTAGAAAGCAAGAGTTTTTATCTTTGTTTTCCCAGGGGCCTAGCCCCGCAAGCCGGCATCAGGTGAATGGTTGACCATAAATAAATAAATGGTTGTTAAATGAATTTTGGAATGTAGAAGAATATCTTCACCTCAGCCTTGGGGGTGAATTCTTGGCTTGGATGAATTCTACATGGTGGCTTTTGGATGGAATTTCTATATTTCTGTGGGAGCACCCCAGGCACAATGTAGTACTCTCCCATTGACCTGGAGCTGGATTAAACCGGGAAGCTAGGTGGTGAAGTGGATAGAGTGCTGGGCTTGGAGTCAGAAAGACTCATCTTCTGGAGTTCATATCTGGGGTCAGTTACTAGCTAGTTGTGTGACCATGGTCTTCTTCAGCAAAACGAAGGATGAACATACAAACAGCTGTGTGACCAAGTCACTTCACCCTGTTTGCCTCAGTTTCCTCATTTGTAAAATGAGGTGGAAAAGAAATGACAAACCATTCCATCATTTCTGCCAAAATGAAAATAAAACAAAACCCACGTAGGGTCACAAAGGATTGGACTTAACTGAAAATTGACTTAACAACAAAATGATTGAACCCCACCTTTGACGTTTTTGGTCCAAATGTATGACCAGGAGAGACCACAGTGGTCTAGAGGATAGAGAGCTAGCTAGCTATGAGTCAAGTTCGGATACATATTGCCAATCTGACCCTGAATCAGTGCTCTAGGCAACTGTCTTGGACAGGTTTCTTAACATGGGGTTGGACTCCATGGATAGATTTTAGGAGGACTGTGAACATGGATGGAAAAAAATACATAATCCTTGATTTTTACTGACCCTAAATAAAATTTCCTATAATTATGAATTTTTAAATAAAATATTTTGAGGAATTCATAAGCGTCACTAGATTGTCAAAGGAGTCCACGGCACACATATAAAGATTAAGAAACTGAGAAGGCGCCTTCCGTATTTCATTGAAATCACAGGTCCAGTCCCCGATGACCACCATAGTGGGAAAATGCAAAGGCAGGCCATGAAAAGGGTAGGGGGCGGGAATCAATCAATCAATCAATCCGCAAGCCCCAAGGGGCGGGAGGAGAAGGTAGGCAAAGCCTAATCTGGACAATCAGGGAGTGACCTCAGCCAGGGCCGCCTCCAACCCTCAAAGGGAAAAGGGGGTGGTGGAGGTGGAGAGCTTGTCAATCAGTTACCCCCTGGCCAATCAACAGGTGGCCCCGCCTTCCCAAGCCCCTTTTCCGTCCTTTACTCCACCCTCTTACCCCCCTAAGAAAAAGAGAGAGAGGGTCGTATCTGTGCTCTGCGACCAGCTACGCGACGTGGTTCTCCTCCCTTTCCATTTTACAGAGCTGAATTAAACGCGCTCAGGTGAGCGAGGGAGGGGGCGTTGTCTAGGGGAATCCCCCTCCGCCCCGGAGTTAAGCCTGGTGTCCCTTTAAGGGGCTGGTTCCCCCCTCCCCCCGCCGCTTTGTCTTTCTGAGCGCCGGGAAAGGGGGAGCGTCTTCGTTCCTATTCGCCCGCCCGGCCCCTCTCCCCGCTCCCCGCTCCCCGCTCCCCGCTCCCTTTGCAGCTAGAGCAACGAACGCCACCGGATGTGGGGCGGGGGAGGCTGGGGGCAGCGGGGGCCCGAGAGCCCGGGGGCACTTAGAAGACCCTGCCGGGCTCCCGGCCCAGAGACCGAGAGGGAGAGAGAGGGAGAGAAGAGAGGAGACAGGGAAAGACTGGCAGACCGGGAGAGGGCCGGGAAGCGAGGGAGGCAGATTGGGAACCGCCCTGCAGCTCGGCTCCGTTCTCCCCCACTTCTTGAGCCAATGCACGTGTTGATTTAGGGGCAAAAGAGCCCCACTCCCCATCAGTCCCCTCCTGCCTACCCCACTCAAGGAGAGGGAAGAGAGAGGGAGAGGCAGGCCCAGGTAGCAGCTGTGCCCGGGATGTGAAACTGACTCAGGCTGTCGGGTGGGTCTGGGTAGTTGTGCGACTGTTTGTGTATGACTGTCCCAGGGACTTGTGTGCCACTGTTTGTGTGGTTCTGTTGCACTCTGTGGCTTCCATTATTTGTACGTGGCTATTTCTGCGCGTGGGGGGGTGGGTGTGTGGCTGTATTTCAGGGTGTACGAAGGACTATTGCAGGGTGTGCGACTGGGTTTGTGTTTTGGGGTGTGCGTGCGTGTGTGTGTGTGTGTGTGTGTGTGTGTGTGTGTGTGAGAGAGAGAGAGGGAGGGAGAGAGTGTGACAGTGACAAGAGTGTGAGACGCTGCTCTGCTCTTTTTCAGCCATTACTTCCTGAGTTTCCAGGACATCTTATCGGCCTCCAATCGATGCAGAGGCTTGCAAGATCAGAAGACTGACAAGCGGCTAGGGCGCCAGACTCGGACCGTGCAGGCTGTTGGAAGGTGGTCCGAAGCACTACCCTGGAGAGGCTTGCGGGGGAAGGACGCCGCCTGGGTGGGGGGCGAAGAGCCCCGCCTGCTGGGGGCGGGAAGGGGGGGGGGTCTTTGTTCGGGCCGGGGAGGCGGGGTCTGCGCGGGCGGGGCTCTGGGGGAGGGGGATCAGTCTCCAGGCGCCTCCTCGGTTAACTCGGCCCCTTCCTCCTCCTCCTCCTCCCCGCCCCCGCAGGAGTCGCTGCCGCGGCGCGGATTGCTGGATTGCTGCTGGCAGACGCAGCGCTCGTCCAGACGCTGCCTCCTGAGCGCCCTCCGGGGCTCCCCGGCCTGCAGTTTGGGACAAACTCGGGTCTGGAAGAGAGCAGGAGATCCCCGGAATGATGGCAGGGGTGGGGGCCCCCTTCGCCAATGGCTGCGGGTCCTGCGCCCCGTCGGAGGCCGAAGCTCTGCACCTCTGCAGGAGTTTGGAAGTGGGCACAGTCATGACCTTGTTCTACTCCAAGAAATCCCAGCGACCAGAGAGGAAAACCTTCCAGGTCAAATTGGAGACCCGGCAGATCACGTGGAGTCGTGGGGCAGATAAAATCGAGGGAGCGGGTAGGTGTTTGCGGCCCTGACCCCCTTCCGTACCTTCTCTGGTTGGAGGAGAACTCGGATCGCCCAGTCCAGCTGTTTGTCCAGGGCTGGGGGTGGATATATTCATGCAAACTTTACGCGTTTCTGGCTCTCTCCCGCCGTTGTCTGCTGCTTCTCAGCATTTGGTTGCTTTGGGGAGGGGGCAGGGGCTAAGGACCTTCACCCTTAGCCAAGCGATTTTTATTCGTCTCGCAGGTACTGTTTGCCATGACGATTCATCCAGGGAAAACTGGGCCCAGGTGCTCTGAAAGACACCTTTCCTCCCCCTTGACTACAGGCCCAGGGCATAAATGTGTGTGCTTCTCTCCTTCAAGATAACCAGAGAGTGTGTGTGTGTGGCGTGGGGAGCGGGGTAAATGAATTCCGGGGTTGGGGGATAGGGATTACCCCGGACGTTCCCCCCAGGCAAGAAGAGGGGTAGCTTTGTCTCCCGGCGGTTCTCAGCTCTGGGCCAGAAGAGGAAAGAAACAGCCACATTGTATCGCTTAGGTTGTTACATTGTTGCTGTTAGAGTTGGGGGGGGGGCTAGGAGGCCGGCAGGCCAGCTTGTTGGCGCCTGCCTCCCCCACCTCCCTCCTCTTTCCGATCCCAAAGGGAAGGAAGCTGTGTTTGGGAAGGCCTGGGAGGAAGAAAAGAGAAGGCCTCCCCTAGCTCCCTCCTTCCTGCTGCACCTTTTGTCCTAACACTGAATGTCAGCCTAGCCTAGGCCAGGCCCACGGTGGGGAATTTCTGGGAGTTAGGCCCAGTTTATAAAGTAGGCTCCCTGGCTAGGAGAATGGGGTACCTCCCTTAGTTAGGGTGCATTCTGATCAATCCAGCCCTTCTAGTCTGGTGGAGTGTGTGTGTGTGTGTGTGTGTGTGTGTACACGCAAGCGCAGGCGGTATAGGTCCTGTGTGTTGGCTACCCTTTCCAGTGTAGACTCTACGGAAGCATACTTCTTGTTAGTCCAAGGGGGTTGGCTTAGGTCTACACTCATGTAATTGGCTTCTTCAGTGTAAGGTGGTAGTTGGAATGATATCCAGGACTTTTCTTAGAACTGTATCTCCCTCCTTCCAGATGGGAGCCAAGAAGTGATACTCAAAGGAGATACCCATAGAACTTCCAAGGGGAGGTTGCATCTGGTGGAAGAAAGAGTCTCAGAATGGGCAATTAATTAGGAAGGAGTGTCTGAAGTGAGTTGGGGATTCTGAGCCTAAAGAGGGAGAACTTTGGCTGTGGCAGACTACAGAAGAGCTGAGGCCTCTTCTTCCCTTTCGCTAGATCTGGGCTGAGGGTAGGGGGAGGCATAGATTGTATCATAGTAGATAGAGTTGTGACTGTTGAGGTCCAAACAGGAACCTTAGGAGGAATCTCTCCTAAGACAGAGAGAGAATTGAAGGACTTGAGATGCTAATTCTCTACTCTAGGCATGTTAGATGGTCAGTCAGATCCTATAAATCAGTGGGTACCCCCTTATTTCTATTGCTCTGAGGAATGCCCAGCACTAGACTGATGTGTTTGTGTGAGTCTGAAGCCTAGGTTCTTCTGGCAGCCAGGTGACTGATATTTGGGGGAGGAGAGAGGCACCAAACTTGGGGAGAGTTGGGATGGAGCCAGGCCTCAAGGTTTGAGATGGCGGTGAGAATGAAGGAGAAGGATAGGCTGCATGTAGTTTAAGGATGTTGGACACAGTCACTCGGAGTCTGAGGATAGCAGTGGGCATGTTGAGGAAGTATAGAGCTTGTTATTGCAGGGAAACACAAGGTTTTGGTGGGGTTTGCTATGGTGAGGGTAGAGTGACCTGATCTGGAATGTGAGGATGGGGTGGGGGTGCCTTGTAGAAGCCTAGTATTTGAGAGTGAAGAGGGGCCACTTGGATCTGGATTTCTGGAATCTCAGACCCAGAATCTTGTAGATGACCTGTTACCAGCTGGTCCTGCAGCTCTCAGGTCTGGATCACTACGTGTGATATTTTACCACGGTAAGTCAGCAAGCATTTTTCAGGGCCTATAATTCAGATGTCCAGACAGCATGGTGAGCTCAGTTTAGAGTGGCTAGATTTGAATCCTGTCTCTGTAACTACATATGAGACCTGGGGCAAGTCACTTAACCTTGAGGTGCCTCTATTTCTTCATGTGCAAAATTATTTCCAAGGTCTTTTCTGCCTCTAAACCTATGATCTTATGAATCCTTTGTGCCCTTACCTCTGCGCTACCAACCACTCCTTAAGGGTCCACTGGAGGCCAGTTTAATTCAGGAGACATTAAGTGGCTGCTGTATACAGAGCACTCTACCAAGCAAACAGGAATCTGTATTTTATCCTAGAGGAAGTAGGGAGCCATTGGAGTTTATTGAGCAATGGAGGGACTGAAGGAAACTGAACTGAAGGAAAATCATTGGTAGCAGTGTGGAGGAGGGACTGGAGTGGAGAGAAACTTGAGGCAGGGAGGCCACTTAGGAGGTAAGGGGTGAGATGTCAAGGGTCTTAATTACAGTTTGGACCTGGTTACTTACACTATGTTTGTGGGTAGGCACAAATACACATACTTACAGATATAAATATTTATACATGGTGTGCCTGCCTTTGTTTGCGTACATGTGTGTCATTGGGCAGGTGTGTGCATGATGAGCTGATGCATGTGCCTTCCTCTCGGTACATATGTGTGATGTGGTGTTGTGTATTCTTGCCTGCTCAGAGTGTGTGTGTGTGTGTGTGTGTGTGTGTGTGTGTGTGTGTGTGTGTGTATCTGTGGGCAATTATAAGAGCTGCAGTATGACTGTGAGAGAAGGAAAGGTTCATTGACTGTGAGAGCCAGAAAGGACCTTAAAAATCTTCTTAGTTCACCCCCTACATTTATATAGTATATATAGTAAACCGAGGCCCAAGAAGGGACATGACTCTGGAAGTCTGTGACCTCCAGAGCTCGTCAGCAGTAAAGTCTGTTCCAGCATTCAGTTCTAACTCCAAGGCCAGGACTCTCCTTTCTAAAGACAGTGTGGTAGAAATTCAGTGACCCCTAAACTAGGGTTCAGAAGGCTCAAGTTTTCTCCCTCCTTCATTCAGAGGAGGTGACCATCGTCCCCTCCTGTCTGTTGGCCTCCATTTCCTCATCTGTAAAGTCAGAAGACTGATTCCTCTTAGGATTTCTGGGAAGTTCCAGTGAGAGTATATGATGAATTCGAGTGGTCTTTGGCACATCATAATTTTCCAGTGTAAGGCATTATCTGTGTATGTTTATGCAATAGAGACCCAGTTAGGTGGCATTTGGCATCATTAGCTCATGTGTGAAAGCCCAGACATGAATCTTATGCCCTTCTTGGGCCTCCTTGGCATGGTCCTCAGCTTGAGGATTTTGAGTATCTTCAATCTGCCTGGCTATCACTGGTGGCACTATAGGGGTCTTAACCTGGGGTGTATGAACTTGTTTTATTAAGAAGTATCTTGATAACTATACTGCAGTATAATAGGTTTCCTTTTTAATCCGATGTATTTTTAAATTTTATGCATTTTAAAATGTAATTCTGAGGTTTCACCAGATTGACTGCCAAAGGATGTGGGAGTGGAGTGGGTGGGATGGAGGAGATGGTTGGTGACATAGAAATGGCTAGAAACTCTTGCCCTAAAGGTCATGGGTAGTAAGTACAGAGTCGTGGCCTTGAGTACTTGGGGCTAAGGCAAAGAATTATAATCCTTCTTGACTCTGTGGGAATGCTCTACCTGTTCTTCTGTCTAGGACTCTGCATGTCCCCTGCCACCCCCTGACCTCTTGTCTTCCCAGCCTTCACTGGAGTTGTGTGAGAGGAGAGCATGTGTGTGTCTGTGTATCTCTTCCCTCCCCTACCCCAATGCTTGTGTTTCCCCAATTCTTCTGTATTGATTTATTCTGTAGATACTTCTACATGTATGTGTTCTCTCCTAGAAGACTATAAGCTGCCTGAAGGCAGGGGCTGTTTCACTCTTGTCTTTGTATTTCTAGTGCCTGGCACCTGTCTCTCTCTCTTCCTTCCTTTTGTCCTTCCTTCCTTCTTTCCTTCCCTCCCACCTTCCCTCCCTCCCTCCCTGGGATTTCTTCAGTATAGGGAGCACCCAGTGAAGAACCTCTTCTGTGGAAGCAGATGGGTAGGCATGTTCTCTACCTTTCATAGAGTTGCCTGGGGCACCGAGAGATAAATGACTTGCCTAGTGTCCTGCAGCTTCTGTATCCCGTAGATGGGACTTGAATCCAGATCTTCCTGCCTCTGACAGCTCTTTCTCTACACTGCCTTTCTATATAAATGAGTGCTTAATACATATTGGTTGATTGACTGATAAAAGTTTCACAAAGGATTTCTGGTGCCTGAATAAATAGATCCCATTCTGTTTGTGCTCTAATTGAAAGAGCTCTGGATGTGGAGATAAAAGACCTGGGTTCAGGTCCCAGCTTTTCCACTTCCTTCCCAAGTGACCCTGGCAGTCATTTCCCCTTCTCTGTAAAATGAGAGAGCTGGGCTGGCTTATCTCTGAGATCCCCCCTCCCCCAGCTTTGTTGTTCTAGGCTTTTGTGATTCTGAGTCCTGGAAGAGGGGACATTTCCAAGCCTGACACTTTGGACCAAAGGCAGTTTTCATCTGTTTTGAATGTTAGCTCCTTCCCAGGATGGTTGCCTTCTGAATCGTCGCTAACTGCCCCTGCCTGCAGAGAAGTGCTGTTTGAACTCATCCACTGCTGCTTTGTAAAAAGTAAGAGAGGCTTCTGCAGCCTGTGTTGTGGTGGAAGGTCTAGCCTCATTCCTCACAGCCATGGCCACTGCCTCCGTCCTAGGGATTAATCATAGGTTCTTTTCCCCTTCCCGATTTAACCTGTAAGAAGTGGCTTTAAAGACCTCAACCCTGGCTGAATTGGAGGGAGGGGAGATGGCCTGGCAGGGCCTGAGTTTTGTCAGGGATATGGTCCAGAGTCTAATAACTCTTTCCTGTCTGGTCTGGATGGTTGGAGACCTTCAAGGTCAGGTAGAGAAAGGGAAAGTGGCATGGATGATGGTGGGAGGCTGGCAGGAATTGGAAACAGTTGTCTCTAGTTCAATTCTGTAAATATTTATTAAGTACTTGCTATGTCTCAGGTCCACAGAGTGTATTTCTGCCCCTTCTATACCATGAAGGTTATTCTGTCATGTCAGGGAGCCTTTTGGATAATAACTGTAATGGAAATAATTCTTGTAATTATGATACTTTAAAGTATTTTCCTCCTAATCCGTCAGGTAGGTAGTACTGCCTTTTTTTTTTTTACAGCTGAGGAAACTGAGGTTGTGACTTACCCAATCATTACAGAGCTAGTAAGTGCCTGAGGTCAAATTTAAACCCAGGTCTTCCTTATTTCAGGTCTACTGCTCTGTTCATGGATTCATAGAAGCATAAATTGATTTATTTTAAATTCAGTCTTATTTTCAGATCCAGTCTCCTTTCTCCCTCCCCTCTCCCTCTTGAGGAGAGAAAAATAAAACCCCTGTTACAAACGTAGAGTCATGCAAAGTAAATTCCTGCATCAGCCATGCCCAATAAACAAACAAATAAGGATGAAGTATAGCCCTTGGAGGTCATCTAGAGCAAGGATGGGGAACCTGAAGTCTATAGGCCACATGTGGACTTCTAGGTCCTTGGGTGCGGCCTTTGATGGAGGCCAAGTTTTACAGAACAAATCATTTTATGAAGGGGATTTGTTCTGTGAAGTTTGAATTCGGTCAAAGGGCTGCACTTGAGGATCCAGAGGGCAACACGTGGCCTTGAGGTCAAAGGTTTCCCACTTATGTGCTAGACCAATCCCTCTCATTTTATAGAAAAGCAAACTTCTAAGGGCTCTTTGTTATCTCAGATGACATTCCAGTCTCCTGGTATTTCTGGGGAGAGGAACCTTCCTGAAGGTTAGGCAGCCCATTCCATTGTCAGATACAGGATTCTAGACTTGAAATCCAGGCCTGGGCTTAAGTCCTTGCTCTAACACTGCCTAGGTTAGCTGGTCAAGCTTGGGCATTTAGTTGTATACTCAGTGGCCACCTGGGGCCTTTGATGCACTCTGCTGGTACTGCCCAAGGGAACTGTGGAGGCAGAAGTCCCAACTTTGGGTTCCTGCTTTGCCACTTCCTAGCCATGTATCCTTGGGGAAGCCCCTTTTCTTTTCTAGAATTCAATTTTTTAAATTATAACATGAGAAGGTCTGATTAGATGGTCTCTGAAAGCCTGTTGTATTTGGGTCAGAGTACAGAAGATTCCTGTGTCAGGCATCAGGGGCAGGAGCTGAGACTGGAACTGGCCATGGAACAAAAACCATGGGGCTGGGGGACCTGGGTCTGAGATGCTGGGGAGCTTCTCACCCACACTTTGTTATTTCTCAGGAGGCAGGCATGGTGGAACTGTGAGGTAGGTGCTTTTTTCTTTTCTTTCTTTTTTGGGAGTCAGTCAGAGTCAAGTGACTTGCCCAGGGTCACACAGATAGTAAGTATCTGAATCCAAATTTGAACTCAGGGCCTTCTGACTCCAGGGCTGGTGCTGTATATCCAATGTTTCCCTGTGAAGTGTCTGTTTTTGATTCAAAGTTCCTTGATTTATCACTGGAATGGATCTTAGAGAGGGCACTCTTGTTTGGCCCCCTCAACTAGAATGGTTAGTGACTTGTTCAACATCCCATAGGTTTGTAAGTTAGGCTTTGAACTTGGGTCCTCTGATTCCAAATGCAGCATTCTTTCCACTGTATCATGGATTCATCTCCAACTTCCTCATATTCTACTAGGAATCCTCAGGCTTGGAGTAGTATCGTTTGATCAATCAGTCAAACAACAGTCATTTGGTAATTGCTTGTGCCAATGCCAGAGGTTCAAATATGTAAATAAAAAGAATGAAACAACTCCCTCTTCTGAAAGGAGATGTTTGGGAAACTTCTGAAAGGTGCTGGAGATGTTTGAGAATCCTCTGAAAGGTGCTGGAGTTCAGAGCATCTGGCCGTCCTGGCTCCTAGAAAACATGGACTTTGGCCCCCTTGGCCAGCTCCTGCTCTCTGTGAGCCAGTCTTGGCCAGCAGAAGGGGACCTTTTTTATAATACGTTTGGACTCCAAGACCCTGGGCGACAGGAGGTGCCGCTTCCTTCCTGGCCCCAGAAACAACAATGCCCTGTAAACAACCCCCCTGGGACCCTTTTGGAGTCTTGGGTGGGGCCCCAGGGAGTTCAGATTAGGAGAGGCCTCTGGTTGGAGGAGGTCAAGGCGGGACACAGCCTAGTGAGGGGAAGGGGCCCAGGATCTGTTGGAGCCAGCTTTGGGAGAAGGATCAGGAGATAGCTTGTATTAGAGGGGTGCTCTGTGTTAGCAAAGAGGGTGGGCAAATGGAAAGTATGAGGACCGGGAGGTGGGAAGAGGGAGGATGGTCAGCCTGAGCTGGGTGTGGGAGGAGGAGCATACCCACACTTGTGCTAATGAAGATTTTACCACATTTTCCCCTTTGGTTCTGATTCTTCTTTCACAACATGACTAATGTGGAAATATGTTTAGTATGATTGTACAAGTGTAGCCTATATCAGATTGCCATCTTGGGGAGGGGGGGACGGAAGAGGGAGGAAGGGAGAAAAATTGGAACTCAAAATCTTATAAAAGTGAGTGTTGAAAACTATCTTTACATGTAATTGGAAAAAATAAAATAATACTATTGCTGGGGTGGGGGAGGCTTAAGAAGTCTGATAAAAACCAATGACCACTGATGATGCCAGAGGACTTAGGATAAAGCATAATACCCATCTCTTGACAGAGAGTGGATGGACTCAAGGTGGGATGAGACACACACTTTTTTGGACATAGGCAGTTGAGGAAATTTGTTTTCTTTGACTGTGAATATTTCTTAGAAGGAATTTCTTTTTTCCCCAGCGGAAGGGAGGGGAAGAAGGGGCGAAACAGTTTTTATTCATTAAATAATTAAAATTAGGAGGGGAAAAAAAGGAAAAGACATATTTGACCACAGACAATCTGCGTTATTAACATTTTATTTCCTCAATCCCTTTCTTAAATTTAGACTATCAACAGAATGATATATCAAGCCATAATATACAGATTGCTGATTCCTAAGGGGTAAAGGGACAGATACTTACACTGAAAATTTCACCATCAGCTGAGGGTTCCAAGTTCAGCACAGCTTGGGGAGCAGGGGTCTCTTGGCTCCCTCACAGTATGTGGCTGGGCCAGGGAGAGGAGTTGTTGCATTGGGCAGGGGTGGTACCAGATCGTATTTGGGAACTGACCTTGGGGAGTAAGACAGCATTCTAGGGAAACTCTTCATCTGCTCATCTGGTCTGCAAGGCTGTCTTGAGTTTTGGACTTGTCTGTGTTCTGGGAAAGGGATGGGAGAGGTATCTGGACAACAGGCCTTCGAGGAATTCATAATCTAGTTGGGGCTCTGAGTCTCACATACAACAGAGACAATATATTTTCATCTCTGTTCAAGATGACGTGTTATCCAGTACTAAACTGTGTGATGTCCAGATGTATGGGGCCAGATGGTACCAGCCTTAAAAGCCAGGCTCAGATATTTGATCATTTGTTTATTATATAGGCTCATAAGATCATACAGTTTTGAGCTGGAGGGAATATTAAATGGTCATCTAACCCAAGGAGTCTTAACGTGGAATCCATGAGCTTAAAATTTTTTTTTATAATTATTTCTATATAATTGGTTTCTTTTGCAATCCTATGTACTTTACTTTAAGGCTTTAAAACATTAGTCTCAGAAGGAGTCTATAAACTTCAATAGACTTCCAAATTGATACAAAAAAGGTTAAGACCTCCTACCCCTTCCCTAGTCCAACCCTCTTGGAAGTAGCCCGAAGTTCAGAGAGGGGAAGCAACTTTCTCATGGTCACACGGTTAATAAGTGACAGAGCTAGATAAAACCTAGATCTCTTGATTCCAAATTCAATGCTTTTTCCATGATACATTGTTCCCACCGCCATCTTCCCTTGTGCCCTTACCTCCCCCTGTCCTTTTTTTTGAGTCTCCAGAACTTTGCCTGGGAGGATTGGGTTTGGGTTAAGGATTGGTTTCCTCTCTCAGTTGAATGACTTCAGTTCTCTGAAGATAATGACTTTTGGAGTAACTTTGTAGGTGAACATTTCAGATTGTGCTTGATCTCCTTCCTACAAGCTTAAAACTGTGACCCCCTCCCCAGTGTTTGTGATTTGGTTTGGGGACTAACCCTAGATGACCCAGAGAACTACAGGCCTTGAGGGAGGTAGGCCATGTCATTTCTGAAATTTGACTGAGGTCAAGAGGGAGAAGTGTGGACATCTTGGTCAGAAACCCCCAAGTTGTTATCTTAGGTCTGGTGAAAGGAGAGAAGTCTTGATTCTCTTCCCCCTTGCCCCTCCTCTCTTGGCTACCTTTTCGGCTAGTCACAGTCATTGGAGGGGCTAACTGTCTCCTGAAGGACATTGCAATTCTTCTCCTCCAGAGGTGCCCTAGGGGCCAGAATGGAAAGGCAAGGTCGGTCCCAGGGGCCATACGAAAGAATCCTGCTCTTCTTTCTCCTTGACAGGTTTTAAGATCACTGAAAGCAATAATTTTTCCCCACACTGCTCTTCTGCAGATCTTCAGCCTTGTCTGGTCCAGCTATGATAAACTCTGTGTAGGGTGAGACAACCTATTAATCTGTTTATTTAACTGATGGCTGCCAATCAGTTACCCTAAGCTCTTAGGCACTTTAAAAGGCTGTTTATAAAACCTTCTAAATTTTTTGTGGGTAGGTAAGGAGAATGTGTGCTTGGCCTTCATTGCCGAAGAAGACCATGCCATCAGAGAAATAATGACATGACTTTGTTTTTAGTGAGGGAGGGCTGTGCAGGTCACTAGCCTCACTTCTCCTCCATCTGAATTCAGTGACCAGATAATTCATCAGGATGCCTGGAGGTGATCCAGGATGAGGTAGTTGGGGTTAAGTGACTTGCCCAAGGTCATACAGGTAGAGACTGTCAAATGTCCGAGGTGAGATTTGAACTCAAGTCCCCCTGACTCCTGCACTGGTGCTTTATTCGCTGCACCACCTAGCTTCCCCTTGAGGGCCAAATGTCATTACAGGCATGAGCCTATGAAAAGTTGAACTCCGCCCTCCCCCAGCATGTATCTAGGCATGATTATTAAGTCATTAGTAAAATGTCCCAGAAGGCTCTGTGATAGTTTAGAGGCTGTAATTTCATATTATGTTTCTAGAATCTACTATCCTGACTTGTCTGATTGTACTTGAGCTGAGGTTAGAGGATATAGGATCGTCCTCCATCCCTGGATTATCGGAACAGGTAAAATGTAGACTAGAGACAGGGACTTAAGCATTGGGAAAGTCTCCTGTTGCAGAAGAGTCACAGGAAGATGTCAGGTACCAGGCCAGAAGGGTCCCCTTTGTGGGAAGGACAGTAGGATGAGGAAGGTGCGTAGACTTAGAATTTGAATGACCTTAGGATATGGGATGTCTGAACTAGATGTGACTTTACAGCATAGAAGGTGACTGTTAGAAGGAACCTTATACCACAGATTGTCAGAGATAGAAGGGATGCTCTCTGAGGTCCCTTCTATTTCTAGAGCTGTGATTCTGACCCTGCAATCTGAGATATCTTTTAGTCTAACTCTTTTATGCATGAGGAAGCTGAGGCCTCTGCAAAGGGGAAGTGGCATGCCACCAAGCTTCTATCGAAAGAGGGATATGGAACCTACTAAGTGACCAAAGAAGCAGGCCAGGGATTTATCTTCAGGTACCTAAGAGACATTGCCTCTCTGCTCACGTTTGGGTTACAGAGACAGGACTTTCGATGTATCCAAGAGGATCTCATATATTAATTAAATTCAACACACAGTATGTGTTTGTGGAAATTATTATGCTTGGCATGAAGAGATGAAGAGATAAAAGAATCTTTGCTCTCAAGAAGCTCATATTATAACTAGCGGAAGTCACGTCCTCAGATGCCTATTGCAACATGAAGGAAGATGATTCATTTACAAATGAGAGGTCCTAACAGAGTGTTAGGAGACTCACAGGACAGAGATGTTGCTGAAGAGGGGAGGGTTTAGGGAAGGCTGGATGGAGAAACTGGTGCCAGAGTTGACCCTGAAAGAAAGGTTTTGATGAAGGATGGGGAGAAGAGTCCATGGGAGACAAAACAGAAACACGGGAGGATAGGACAGGAGTAGGAGATAGCAAGGACAGCAGCTGGAATGTTGTGTTTGTGCAGATCAGTAAGAGCCTGGCTGAAACAGTCACATTTGCTGAACATTTCAGGTCCAGTGCCCAGGGTTAGGAACCTGGAAAGATAGGGAGGAGAAATGCTCCTATTCCCAGAGGTTGCAGGAAGGATCTGGTTCAGTTCAAGAAACGTTTATTAAGCACCTAGGTGATGCAGCAGATAGAGCACTGAAACTGGAGTCAGGAAGGCTAGAGTTCAAATCCAGCCTCAGACACTTACTAGATGTGTGACCATGAGCAAGTCACACATCTTCTGTCTGCCTCAACTCTAAAATGAAGATGATAATATCCCCTATGTCCCAGAGTTGTTCTGAGGCCCAGATGAGATATCGTGAAACCTTATCAATGCTTCTCTTCCCCCATACCTCCTGTCTACTTAATGTGCCTGGATAAAGACAAAAGAGAGCCTCTGCCTTCCAAGGGCTTGCTTACTATGAGAAAAGTCAAAGACCAAGGATGATAGTGGGGGCAGGGGAGGCACAGTGTGATAAAGGCCTGATTGGGACTAACAAGAAAGAGGCTTTATTTTCCTATGAGTTTTAGCTAACCTTTTAGCTTTCTTCTGACACCCAGAGTAGGGCTCTGCTCTGAAAATTCTGTCATCACAAAGTTTTGAGTTGAAGGGAGTTCAGTCTGGTTGGAAGTTTCACTTAGACATGAAGAGTCTCCGAGATTGTCAGTCAGAACTATAAGGGAGAGGAAGAGTGAGGCAGAATAGGCAGTGTGCTTGAATGGGTAGACAGACATTCTGACAGGGAGAGCCAAGTGGTCCCCAAGGCTGTCTGGGATCAGGTGAGTTAGGAAAGTATGTACAGGTTGGAGAACAGTGAGAGCAGAAGTACTAGCTTCTACCTGGATATAAGCTGCTATAGTTGATACAGGCTTGGACTGTAGGCATACAGAAGTGGTATGGGAGCAATGAACTTGACTTCCCAGGAGAAAGTGCTAGGAGGTGAGACCAGACTTGAGAGAACCTGATGGGACTCAGTATTTTTATCGTTGGCTTGAATGAAGGCATCCAGAATCTACTGGTTTTCAGAAGATACCAAACTGGGAAGGAGTACTTGATTAAAGAATGCTTATTGACTAACTGATGGGGATAGTTTTGGGGTCTAAAAAGATCTTGACAAACTAGAATGATAGGTAGAATATAAGAAGAAATTGAATGGGATCAACAAAGTCTAGTTGGGTTCAGAAAATCATCTGTACAAGTGCAAAATGAGGGGGTTCAGATTAGATCAGTTTATGAGAAAAAAGACCTGGGGACCTTAAGCCTAGATGAGTCCAGACATTATGGCTACTGAGAAAGTTAATAGGCTACTTGGAGAGAGATGGATGAGGAAAGGGATGGTCCTGCTGTGCTCTACTCTAGTTAGACCTTGTCTGGAGTGTTAGGTTCAGTTCTGGATGCTACATTCTCTGGAAGGACATCAGCAAGCTTCAAGATACCCAGAGAAGGGTAGGGGAAGGTAAGGAGGTCTGGTGACTCCTGAAAAAGAGCTGAAGGAACTGGGCCATGTTTGGCCTGGAGAAGAGACTTAGGAGGAACATAATAGCTGTCTTCAAGTATTTGAAATATCATGTAGAAAAAACGATTAGATTTATGCTCATCCCCAGAGGGCTAAACTGGTAATAATAAATAACAACAGAAAATCCTCAGTGTGGTCTTTAAAGTCCAACCCTGGGGCAGCTAGGTGGCTCAGTGGATAGAACAAGTGGCTCTGGAGTTAGGAGGACCCAGATATGTGACCCTGGGCAAATTACTTAACTCTAGTTGCATCAAAGAAAAGTCCTATACAATATGGTTCCACGTTTTTCTTTGATCTTATTTCAGATTAATCCCTTCTCCAACTCCCTTCACACACTCTCCAGTCAGAGTGGCTTGCCGAGCTGTGTAGGACATACCATCTTTCACGGTTGTTCTTTTGAAGAGGTGGTCCTGGTGTGTGTGTGATGAGCATCCTTCTCACTTCTACATCTTAAAATTCTTACTTACCTTCCTGGGCTGTGCCCAGGAACTACTTTCTTCTCCAAGTCTCTCCCAGCCCCCTAGTCCCTCTTGAAAAATTAATTTGTGTTTTCTTGTCAGGATACACATTGTATCTCCTCAGTACAATTTAAGCTGTTGTTCTTGGATCTCCAGTGTGTTGCACCTGTTAAGTACTTAATAAATGTTTGTAGAATTGGATTTTATGGAAATTGATCTTCAAACTGCAAAGGCAATCCCAAAACGTAAAGAGAGCATTGTTGCTCCATGGGAAGCCATGGTAGTCATGGTCAGAAAGAGCTTTCAGAGAAAGAACTTAAGGCAGGTGCCTGCTGTCCCAGGCAGAGGGCAGGAGAGTGAGCAAGATCTATGACAAGCCTAATGATCTTGCTATTGGGGAGTCCCTTGGGATCCATGGGAAGTGTGGTCTTGGACAAGCACCAAAGTATTCTTAGCGTGTGAGGTTTGGTCAAGGTCTGAGACTGCTCAGGGGGTCTTGGTTTCTGTTCGGTCTTATTGTTGAACCCAACAAGGGTCCTGACAGTTGGGCTTTTGGCCCAGGCTTTGACTAGAGAGTATTTTCAGTGGAAGGTAAGTGGGACCCAGATAGGGATGTGGGTCCTATCCCCTTTAAATGAGTCCTGGTCTCCACATGCAGACATTCTGGGACAGGGAGGAAGGAATGTGCTGCTGTGTGTTCCCAGAACCACTGTCATCTTGACAAAATTATGGAGAATTGGAGATTTGAGGATATGCCAGCACTACAAGCCTGTTCTAATGTTTCTAAAACAGAAACAAGGTTGGATTCTGAAACTCTAGGCTGGTAAGCTTGCTCTTTGTCCCTGGGGAGATTCTAGAACATAGAGCAAATAGATGGTTGGTGAACATCTGGTAATCACTAGGCTCTAACATGGGTTCATTAAGAGTAGAATTTGCTAAATTAATTTCCTTTTTGATAGGGTTGCTAGGTCACAGGGTCATAGATCTAGAGCAGGAAGAGACTTCAGAAATGTTCTAGTCCCACCCACTTATTTTATGGATGAGGAAACTGAGGCCCAGTGAATTGACTTGTCCACGGTCACAGAGGTCCTGGAGGAGTGGTATTTGAACCCAGGGGCTATGCTGTCAGATAGGGAAATACTATGATTGTAGCTAATACTGTTCAGCAAGGCAGTTGACAGAGTCTTTCATGAGAGAACCATAGAGAGATTAAATGATGTGGCCAAGGACTCATAAATAGTAGGTATCAGAACTGGAATCTGAACCCAGGTCTGTAGGTGGCATTGAAGCTGTTTGAATTGTTGTCCCCAGTAAGCATCGATGAATGGTTCAGAGCAGAGTGTCAAGGATAGAAGAGGTAGGTTCATATTTTTGTTCTATCTAGCCATCACTTGGTGGAAGACAAAGAAGGTATTCTTGTCTAATCAACCTATGATACAAAGTTGAGGAGCATGAGCATCATTACTGGGTCCAGGCCTCAGTGCTGAGGATGGAAAGATAGCAAATAGAACCATCCCCACCCTGAAGGAACTTACATTCTGTATGGTAGAAACGGCACATGCCCACAGGAGTAAATTCAATATTATGTGCAAAGTAAGTAAGGGCATTTTTGTTATGTTGAGTTTGAGGACGTCCAGGAGGAAGTGTTCCATAGGCAGTTGATGAAATGGAGCTGGAGTCAGGACTGACTTGGCCTTGATATATAAATCTGGGAATCATCAACAGAGAGAGAACTAAACCCATGAGGGCTGATTTTGTGTGTGTGTGTGTGTGTGTGTGTGTGTGTGTGTGTGTGAGAGAGAGAGAGAGAGAGAGAGAGAGAGAGAGAGAGAGAGGGAGGAGGAGGAGGAGGAGGAGGAGGAGGAGGCGTGAGGAAGGGAGATAGGGGAGACAGAGAGGAGAAAAAGGAAGAGGAAAAAGAGGGAGAGAGGGATGGGGAGAGAGAAAGATTAGAGACAGAGGAAGAGGGGAGAGAGAGGAGGGACAGGAGATGAGAGGAAAGCATACAGGTGAGAGCGAAATGGGGAGAAAGAGAGTGTGCGTGTGTGTGTGTGTGTGTTCAGGACAGAGATTGTGTAAAACAGAGCCTTTGAAGATTTCAGCACTTAGGAGGTGGGGCATGGATAGTGATCCAGCCCAGGAGACTGAGAAGGAGCAGCCATATGGATAGGAGAATCAAGAGCACGAAAATCTAGGCAGAAGAATGTCTGGAGGAGGAGGGGACTGGTAGACAGTCATCAGATGCTCCAGGGAAGTCAAGCAGAATGAGGACTGAGAAAAGCCCATTGGCTTCAGTAATAAAGAGCAGCTTAGCAGAGAGTACTCTCAGTGGAATGGCAGGGTCAGGAGCCAGATTGCAAGGGTTGAGAATCAGGTTTCAAAATGATCTCAGCAGATTGGAATGCTGGACCCAAACCATCAAAGTGAACATTTACAGGGATAGATGTAAAGTCCTGCATAAAGTTACAGCATGCCCAGTGCTCAAGTGTAGTCTTGAGGCAGACACAGCTTGGTGGTTTTTCATTGGAAGAAGCCCTTGTGGTTTCAGTTGAGCTTGTGATGAGCCAGTCTTGTCATGTGGCTGCTACCAAAATTCAACAGGGCCTTCTTTGCTTGTGCTAATCAAAACCTAGTGTCCTGAGTAAGAAAGTAGAAAGTCACTCTGGCCTATCTTCTGGCCAGAAAACAGTAGCATTGTGTTCAGTTCTGAATGTCACATTCTAGACAAGATATTGACCAGCTGGAGGGAGTCTAGAGGAAGGTAACCTGGACTGAGAGGGAGAAAAAGATCCTGTAGCTCTAAGGATAGGTTCATATTATCATCTGGATACGTAGAGCTTGAAGGAACCTCCAAAGCTGCTATTTCAAACCCCTCATTTTACAGATGAGGAAACTGAGGGATGTGGAGGTTATATGACTGACATTTAAGATAGTAAGTGACACACAGGATTGGAATCCAGCTCCTCTGATTCTAGCAGGCACCTAGGTGACACAGTAGATAGAGTGCTCAGCCTGGAGACAGAAAGACTTGAGGTCAAATTTGGCCTCAGATACTTAATAAGCTTTGTGACTCCAGATAAGTCATTTAACGCTGCTTGCCTCAGTTTTCTCATCTATAAAATGAGCTGGAGAAGGAAATGGCAAACCACTCCAGTGTCTTCGCCAAGAACAACCCAGTAGGGTCACAAAGAGTCCAACACAACTGAAACAGCAGCAACCTTTGATTCAAAAACCTGTATTCATTCCATGGTACCGCAAAAAAAAAAACCTTGAAGAAAAGAGAACTGTGGTCATGGGAGATGATCACTGTCCCAAGTAAGGGAGGAGCTGTTGGGACAGAAGGATCAGATTCATTTTATGCAGGCTTCCAGAGGTCAGAATGGGATGATTGGTGGCAGTTCCCAGTAGGCAGATTTTTAGCTTAATAAAAGAAAGAACTTTGTAACAACTGAAATTATAGAGCAGTGGAATCAGCTACCTGGAAAGATAGTGAGTTCCCTGTTACTAAAAGTGTTAAATAAATCATGTATCTTGAAGAGAGACTTTAGAGATCCTCAAGTCCAGGGGCTCATGGACAGATTACAGGGGCTACTTGTATTTAGATGGGAACAAAATCACCTCTTTATTTTCACTGACCTCTGAAAATGGATCCCGAGAGAGGTTTCGGTGGCATGCCAAAATGATCAAGACCCTCGCTCTAGTCCAGCCTCTTACTTGGTACAAGTTCTCAGGTGAGAACACGTTCTCACAGAGGCTGGGGGACCTGGGCTGTAGTGGGCCTGGCTTCTTATCCTTCCTGTGGGATCTCATACCCATATTTTTCCATCCATGAAATGAGTTCTATACCCAGGGCTGTGTGTGTGTGTGTGTGTGTGTGTGTGTGTGTGTGTGTGTGTGTGTGTGTGTGTGTGTGTGTGTGTGTGTGTGTGTGTGTGTGTCTGTGTGTGTCTGTGTGTCTGTGTGTCTGTGTGTCTCCAGGCTTTGAAGATCCTCTAAATACCTCTCCATTCTCAGGACCTATGTCAGAGCATTGTACCATAATGGATGGAGTACTAGCCTTGGAGTTAGAACAACATACTTCAAAACTTGTCTTCCATATTAGTTGTGCAACTTTGAACAATTCACTTAGCCTTTTGAGCCTCAGTTTATTTATCTACAAAATGGGACTGTCAGTACTTCGGCCACCAGGACTTCATGGGGTGATTCTGGGGAAAGTACTTGGTAACTAATGTAGCCATAACATCGTTTTTCTCCCTTCCCCCCGCTCCGCCTTTCACCCTGCTTGGCCTCAGAGTGGTGCGCGTTTGTGTGTGTGTGTGTGTGTGTGTGTGTGTGATGTTTTGGGATAGGAGGCTGTCAGGGGGTCCCTGGCCCTCCTGAGCCAGCTGGCTGAATGGCCTTTTCCTGTTTACCTACTCAGGGAAAGGGGACCGGATGGTGAATCAAGCTGGGGCTGCTCCTCTCTGCCAGGTCTGGGGAAGTGGGGGGGGGAGCCATTATTAAGCACCAGCTGTGTGTGCAGCTTAGCCCTTGGCCCTCTCTCATTTTGACCCTTGGGGAATTCAATTTAACTCTGCTCTCCTGTAGGACAGAGCAGGGGCTGGTGATGCTTCCTTCCTGTAATTTGCTAGCCTTACCTTGCCCTGTTGGATTACCCACTGCCCCCAATCTTGGGAATTGGGGGAGTCTGAGTGTGTCCCTATACAGCACGCTAGGGGGAAGGGAGCTCCTGCTTACTGTTGTCACCTCACTGTTTTTATGGTCACTTAATGTCATCTTATTGCCTGCACTCCCCCCAACTCAGTCTAATCTAGTTCAGTAGGTATTTATTAATCACCGACTGTATGAGCTGTGTGTGCAAATTGCCATCCTGTGCACAGGGAGAAAGACAAAGGTTGATCATGGCACTGTGAGCCTTTTAGTTGGGTATGATAAATCTACAAATAATATAATCCAAAACCACAGATAGTAAATGCCACAGAGAGATGCAAAGTGCCCCCGTGAGGCCCCAAGTGGTAAAGAAAGGTCATTCCTGACTGAGCAGATCAGGGAAGGCTGCATTAAAGAGGTGACATTTGAATTGGATTTGTAAAGGCCGGCTAGGAGTTTTTTATGGAGGAGGGTATTCCAACCACAGCTGAAGGAGGTGGTTCATTCAGCAAGTATTTGTTTTAAGCACCTACTGTGTGCTAGGCATTATGCTACCATCACTTACAAAAAAAAGCATTTGATAGAGAGGAAAACAGAGCTTTAAAGGCAGACTTGCATTCAACAAGGAGCACGCCCCTGCAGTTTAGATTATATGGGACTTCTTAAAAAAAAGCCCAAAACATAATTGCCCATTTGTAGCAAAGTCCAGGGTATATACCAGGCCACCTACAGTAGTAGAAATATAGTAGTAGAACAACAAAGATTAGGTGGAGCTAGGATGTACTTGAAAGCTAAGCAAAAACCTTAAACTTTCTCTGGGAGGTAATAGGGAGACACTGGAGATTTTTGAGCAAAAGAGAGGCAGGACCTTTGGGTATTTGAGGGTCAATGCTGCCATTAGCTCTGTAATCTTGGGCAAGTGAGTTAAGCTCCCTGGGCCTCAACTTCCTTCTCTCTAGGATGAAGGGCTTGCATCAAGTGGCCTCTGAGGCCCCTTTCAGCACCAGAGCTGGGATCCTTTGGACCCCAAAGGGCCATTGCCAGGAATTTTTATTGTATGAGGAAGATGTTTCTGAGAAGTGTGAAGGACTGAATGGAGGGGGCAAAAAGTGATTGGTGACGGGAAAAATGGCCACCAAGGCCTGCGGGAGCAAGTCCTTGTTGAGAGAGGGCTTGGTGCTGACGACGATGGACAGAGACCAGACAGAAGGTACCATCCCTGCCTGACCTCTGGAAGCTCTTGTGTTAACTGAAAAGGCACGAGACAATGACCAATTGTCTGACAGGAGTGTGCTGACAGGAGCCCCAAAGAGGGGAAGACTCTTTCTCTCTAAGATGGGCCAGGAAGGCTTCATGGAGGAGTGGGGACTTGAGGATGGATAAAATTCATATAGAAGCAGAGAGGAAGAGGGGGGAATGGGGAGAGATTGGAAACATAGGAAGGGGAGAAGAGCATGAGCAAAGGCCCAGAGAAGGGAAATGAGCATAGTACACAAAGGAGAGTGAGGAGAATGACCTAGATGACACAGGAAGCAGCCCCCTGCCCTGTCCCCAGGACAGCCAGGCTGAGGGAGCTAGGAAGTCCTGAGACTTTGCTGACCTGGGCTGGATCTGAATGGTGCAGGGAAGGCCTCCCTGGGCAAGGCAGCTCAGACGAACCTGGTTTGGTTCTGTGTAACCCGGAGCAAGTGTTATGGCTGTGACTGGGGTGTGTGTAGGCTCCTGGGTCCATATGAGAGACTCTGTGTGTGTGTGTGTGTGTGTGTGTGTGTGTGTGTGTGTGTACGCGCACACACCCACCCACAGCCTCCAGCTGCACAGGAACCTGACCGAGGTGACTTGGGCTGAGGGTGGAGGGATGTGGGAATTGCCGGATGGCGGCTGCTTCCTCTCTGTGTTTCCTACATCGATCGCTCCTTGTTCTCCTGGGGCCCTTTGCCTTACAGCATAGCCAGAATGAGCCCTGCCCTTCGGCCTGGGGAAGTTGAACCCAAAGAAGGGAGGTCTCTCCCCACTACCTCCACTTAACAGTTATGGTATCTTCCATGAGTACACAAGATACATAAACACACAGTACAGTGTGAACGTGTATTCAGGCTGCAGGTCTCTGACCTCTTTTGCAGTTTGACTTGGCTTTTTTGGGCTAGATTTGAGCTTTGAATGGTGGCTGTGAAGAGGAATGTTGGGGCAGTGCATCAGTTATTTGGGGGAAAAGTTGGCTCCTGGGCATTGGGTTCTTCCCATGGTGTCTGGTACAGAGTTGTGTACTCAGCGGGCCTCAGCCCATACTTGTAGAAATGTTGGGAATCATCCCCAAGCATCCCTCAGGGACTTTTGGACATTGACCCAAGGCTTTTCTATTCTGGCTGAATTCCATTTTCTGTCCTGACTGTCCTGTCCACAGTTCCATGTACCAGGATTTTTCCTTTCTCTTTACATGCTCCCCTTCCCCCCATTATCCTCCTCATTCTCCTCTCTCTGTTTGTCTGGTGTGGCTGTCCATCAGGGCCCCACTCCAGCCCCATCGTCCGTCCCCGGGGATGCTGGCAGGCAGTCCTTATTGATCAGTCTTAGGCATCCTACAGCACTCAGCATCTTTGCTGCATACTTAACTCTTGTTAGCATCCTGTTCTGAGCTCTCTAATTGTTTCCTGGGCGTGAGCCTCGTCTGCCCAACTAGGAAGTTCCTTGATACTTTGTAAACCTTAGCACTCCTTCTGAACAACCAGGAGCAGTCGCACAAGGGCTGGGACTGACCAGGAGGATAAATTTTAGTAAGTGTTGACCATGTGCCAAGCACTGTGCTACATCTTGGGGCTACCAAGATAGGTATCAGTACAGTTCATGGGCAAAGGTGGCTCAGTGTAGTATAAAAAGCATTGGATTCGAAGTGAGAGGGCCCCGGTTCAAATCCCAGCTCAGCTGTGAACTATTTGTGTAACTGTGTAACTAAGGGCAAGGTATCTCTCCTTGGGCCTCACTCTTTGGGCTTACTGCTTTTTAAAATGAGAAACTGGAGTGGAAATGCTCAGTTAAGGTGCCTTCTGGGTCTCAATGTGACAGACAGCCTGCTGTCTTTGCCCTCTCTTTGTCTTTCTCTTTTTAAAATTCATTTTTAATTTATGAAATAAAACAAGCATTTCTGTAACCTAGTATAATAACAAAAATGATTGCACATGAAACAGCAAGTCTGTTATGTGCAACTTTCTGTTCCTTTTAAATAGTTATCACATATATTTCTTTTTCCTCTTCCCCCTTGCCCTAGTGATGGCTCCCATTAGACACAAATGTGTGTGTGTGTATGTATGTATGTATGTGTGTAAAAATCATTCTATTCATACTCCTACTTGACAGTTCTTTCACTGGATGCAGATAGCATCTTAATGTGCCCTTTATAGTTAATTTGGGTATTTATAAGAGTAAAATTGACTTAGTCAAAGTTGTTCATAAAACAATAGCTGTTACTGTATACAGAGTTTTCTTGATTCTGTCCACTTCATGCTTCATTATTTTGTGAAAATCTTTCCATGTTTTTCTAAAATCATTGAACTCATCAGTTTTTTTTAGCAGCCTTCTTTTTTCTGTGTTGTCACCTTTATTTTCTTATAATTAATAAATTTTTAAGTTTTCAACATTCACTTTTATGAGAGTTTGAGTTTTCAATTTTCACCTCTCTTCCCTTCCTTCTCCTCTTTCCTCTGCAGGATGACATGCAATGTGATATATGCTCTACTTCTACATTCATATTAAACATAGTGTCATATTAGTCGTGATATAAAGAAGAATAAGAACCAATGAGGGGGAGGAACTATGAGAAAAAAGAAACAAAACCAAACCAGAGGAGAGCAAGTAGTCTGCTTCCACCTGCATTCAGATACCAGAGTGCTTTCTCTGGATGTGGATGGCATTTTTCAGAGCTCATCATTTCTTAGGGCGTAGTGGTGTTTCATCACAATGATATACCCCAGCTTGTTCAGCCATCCCCTAATAGATGGGCATCCCTGCAGTGTCCAGTTCTTTGCCACCACAGAATTGCTGTACACATTTTAGAACATATAGGTTCTTTTCCTTTTTCCCTAATCATCTTTGGAAATAGACCTACATCATGAGATTCTTTCCTCCCTGGAGATGCCTAGGTTGGGTCCAGCACCACACTGGGACACATAAACT
Source organism: Potorous gilbertii (assembly GCA_028658325.1). Lineage (NCBI taxonomy): Eukaryota > Metazoa > Chordata > Mammalia > Diprotodontia > Potoroidae > Potorous > Potorous gilbertii. Next base: position 350,173,457 of record CM053769.1, read on the forward strand.
CTTTTGTTTTTAAAATTTCTGTGGAATTTAAAAAAATTGTGAATTTGACCAATACCAAATATATGAACATTTCCATATCAATAATAGCAAAAAAGAAGATGGTGCATAGAAGCTTAGTGTGGAAGGGCCCTTAGAGACCGTTTTGCTTCACCCCTCCTCCCACACCTCATTTATAGAAAATAAAACCTGCCCCTTGGGGACTTGCTCAGGATAATAGAATTAGTGGGAGGCCTAGGACTTTTAACTCAGTTGTCCTGATTTCCATTTTAGGGATCTTTTCACTAAATCAAATAGTCTCCCTTTTATCCTTGGTTGGTTGACTGTTGGGTCAATAAATTTGGGGACATTGTATGAAATGGTCACTGTTTGCTTAGAGGGGCTGTCCCATGGCTTCTATCAACATCTTTCAGGCCAGGATGTCTTATGGGTATTTGGTGTGTTAGCCTCCACTTTTGATGTGCTGTAAGCACAAGGACATCCCTTCTGAAGGTTCACTCAAGTATCATGGGTAATTGTGGCCCTGTGGCTTTGCATATCCCTGGGCTGTCAATATGACTTACCACAGGTAGGGCTTTCAGCCTGGGCTAAAAAAAAAAAGCCTGGGCTCTGAGGAGATGGTGGGAAGTGGTTCAGGCCCCTGACTGGCACAGGCTGATGGCTATGAGGGGAGAGATTACCATCAGCCCAGGGCCTTGTACCTGTTGGGTCACCACAGCCTAGACTGCCATCCTTCCCAGATGCTGAGAGCTTTGATTCCCAAAATATGTATATTTATTTTTCTTTTTCTTCCCTTTTTTTAGCTTTAAAAAAAAAGATAATATTTTCAGCTAGGTTTGTGGGGTAGAAGGAAACACCATCCCAAACCTAAGGTGGGACCAACCGGTTGCCCGCTCCTTCCCTTGTCCACTGGGGCCCACATCTTCCCACAATCGTGTGTGTATATGTGTGTGTTTTGTGTGCCTGTATGTAGGTATGCACATTTGTAGCTGGGAAAATGTGTGAATGTAACTGGGAGTTGTGTATGTGCGCACATGTGCGCACGTGTATATATGCTAATAGATATGTGTCTCGGTTAGGTCAGATGCCTTTAGGAGAGACTCTAGGCTAGTATTTCCTACTGCCTGATAGACCTAGTGAGAAAATGCATTTTTAGAAATAACATCTCTGTGAGGAAATACATACATGTCCCTCCATCTATGCAGGTAGGGGCCTGGAGTTTTGATCTCTCTCTTCTGTTACAAGGTAAGGCTCACTTCATGGGAAGCAGTGGTCTTCCTTTTGTGTGTGGGTTTGACCAGATGACTGCTGAGGTCACTTCCACCTCTCAAATTTCATGATTCTCTGGCTACATTTAAAAAAAACTATGATATAAATACAAAAGGCATCCGTTAAACCTTAATTTAAAAAAGAAAACTAGCATTCATCTCTCTTCCCTTCATCCCACAGGGGATTCATGGATCGATTCTTAGGGTGTCAGTGAGTCTTGCTGGATTTGTATTTGTACTTTGTTTTTCCATAGGATGTAAATCTTACAGGATTATCCAGAGGGCCTTTCTATTAAGAATCACATCTTCATTTGGCCCTTGTGCAGTTATGTCTTCCTTGACAGTGTTGAATACCTTTGGCAAACATCCATCACCTTGTTTTATGCCTCACTTGATATTCTTAATCAGAGTATTGTCAAAAGACGTTATTTCTGTGGTGACATCTATCAAGGAGCCTCTTACGATCTTAGCATTGCCTGAGGGCCACTTTGGGTTGAGCCTTTTAGATTCTCACATTTTGCTCTGCAGAGTCCCAATGCTTTCTTTGTGATCAGTAAATATGCCAGGACGTTGTATTATCTCTATGTCTCAGTCAGGTGTGTGGCTATGAAGATGTACTCTGTAGTAGACATTCACCTACAAAAACTAGCCTATTTACTTCTCATGTTTATTTTCATTAAGGAAACCTTGGAAGATCGTTTTCATGAAGATTTTATAGAGCTGAGAAAGTAGGTATGTGGATTGTTAGTTACTGCTGTCATCTTGGTTTACCCTTTATTTGGGTAATGATATAGTCCACATTCTTTTTCTCATTCTTTTGAGATCTCTATGTAGTTTGAAAATTGATTCCTGTGAATGGCTTTTCAATTGTGCCACCTCGCAAGGGTTTCGACTCTGTCAGGTCTAGCATTTTCCTTACTTAATTTTTCAAAACATTTCCTCTTGGTGTAGCAAGTATCCAGGTACTTAATTCCAAATGTGATGGGTTCTTTTGTGTCGAATTCAAACTCACTATGTCCAAAACAGAACCCAGTATTTTTCCTACTAGTTGAATTCTTCTTACAAACTTCACTACCTTTATGGAGGGCACTGTTATCCTACCAGTCATCCAGGTTTGCAGCCTTGGTATCTCCTTGAAACCAGGGACTTTAGACTAGCATTGCTTCCAGCCCAGGGCCCTCAGTCACCATCCCTCTGGACATGCAGCCTGGCAGTTTTTCCTGCAGGTGCCAGGGCCACATCTGTTGAAGACCTTGGAAAAAAATGTTATTTAGCACCAGAGTTCTTGGTTCAAATGGTTCAACATCAGAAACTGATAGTTTTATCAGTGGAGATGGCATTAAAGAAAAGGCATTACCATCTTCTTTGCCGATATTCCTTTTCCATCCGACTTGGGGCTGAAACCTTCCATATGTGTTGTGTCCTCCATTATTCCTTTATATTTGGATCTCTACCACTCAGCTGAGTTTTTTGCAAATTGCAAATCACTTCACCCTGTTTGCCTCAGTTTCCTCATTTTTAGAAAGAGCTGGAGAAGAAAATGGCAAACCACTCCAGTATCTTTGCCAAGAAAACCCCAAATGGGGTCACAGAGTCACAACTCAACAGCAACAGTACTTAATGAATGCTTTATTCATTCATTTCATCCTTAGCTCCTCATTTTTGCTCACCTTACTTATCCAGTTAGTTGGCCTGTCATTTCTCTCTTCACATCTCTTGTATCCATCTCTTTTGTTTGGGCAGCTAGATGGTGCAGTGGATAGAGCACCAGTACAGGAGTCAGGAGGACCTGAGTTCAAATCTCACCTCAGACACTTGACACTCACTAGCTGTGTGACTTTGGGTAAGTCACTTAACCCCAATTGCCTCATCCTGGGTCATCTGCAGTCATCCTGATGAATATCTGGTCACTGGATTCAGATGGCTCTGGAGGAGAAGTGAGGCTGGTGACACTGTACAGCCCTCCTTCACTCAAAACAAAGTCAAGTGCAAGTCATGTCATCATTTCTCTGATGGCATGGTCTTCTTCACAACAAAGGATGAACACACACATTTGTTGCATCCATATTGTCACTACCTTAGTTCAGATCCTTATCACCTCTTACTTGGACTATTACAGTAGTCTTCTAATGGGTCTCCCAGCTTCAAAGCTTTCTCCACTCTAGAGAGTCTATCCTTACTTGGCTGTCAGAATGATTTTCCTAAAGCATAGACTGGATCATGGTGCTCCTGCTAGAATTACTTGGTAAACCACAGTAGCTCCATGTTACTTCTAGGATCAGTTAGAAACTTGTCTTTTTGTTATTTAAAGCCTTTTACAATCTGGTCTCAAACTACCTTTCTAGCCATATTACACATTACTTATCAGATCACAGTATTTGAGAGTTGGGAATGGACTTTGGTGGCTATCTATTCCAGCCCTCACCTGAAAGGAATTCCTACTATAATGTACTCAACAAATAAGTCACCCAGCCACTGCTTGGAAAATCCAAGGAGAGAGAACTCATTACTTCTTCAGGAAACCTGCTCAACTTTTGGACACGTCTAATTAATTTGGATGCTTTTCCTGGCATCAGGCTTGTTATACTTCTTGCATCTTCTACCCACTGGTTTGCCCTCTGGAGGCAAACAGAACGAACTCAATTGCTCTACTAATGACACCCTTTCAGAAACCTAGAGACAACTAGCATCTCAATCCCCCTCTCCAACCTCCTCTACCATCTTGTCTTCTCTTTCAGTAATCCTTACAGAGCATGAACTTAAGACCCTTCACCATCCTGATTGCCTTCCTTTGGTTACTCTCCATTTTATCAGTGCTCTGAGCACAGTACCCCCGATGAGGTCTCACAGAAGCAGAGGGCAATGGGACTCTGTTTCTAAAAATTCCATGACTCAGCACAGCTCAAGACAGAATTAGCATTTTCTGGTTGCTATATCACATTGTTGACTCATATTGAGCTTGTAGTCCACTAAAGCCTCTAAATCTTCTTCAGAACATCTGCTGTCTAACTCTGCTTTCTCCATCTTACGCTTGTGAAATTGATTTTTTGGACCTAACTCTAAGACTTTGCATTTATTTCTACCACATCTCATCTTCCTTGAGTTAGCCCACTCCTTTAGCGTGTCAAGATCTTTTTACATCTTAACTGATGTCCTATGTGTTAGCTATCCTTGTTGGCTGTGTATCACCTCCAGATTTGATGAGCATGCTATCTGTGCCATTTATTCAAGTCTCAGATTGCATCATTGGAGCAAACACATGCTAGCTCATTATACCCCACCACTCCTACACCAAACATCTTTTCATGACTCATTTTAGAATTTCTGTAGGAATTGAGGTCAAGCTCCCTGCCTTGTAACTTATAGACTCTTTTTCCTTCCCCTTTTTTGAAAATCAGGACCTTTGCCCTCCTTCAGTCTTGGGCAGGCTTTCTGTTTACCCTGGTCTTTCAGGTATTACTGCTGGAGGCTCAGCAGTCATGTTAGCCAGTTCTTGTCGTGCCTGAGGATGCGGGCCAGGTGACCTGAATTCATCCAAGGCATCTCCTTGCTTATCTCATTTCTCACCCTCGTCTGCCTGACAATTGTAGTAGTCTTCTTCCAGTCAGAAAGAATGCCCACAGACCTCCCATGGCCAACTTGTACAGTGCCCACCAACTTAATCTCCTTGCTTGCTGACAGTGGCTATGCACATTAGAATTCAAGAATGTCAGAACTAGAAAACAACTATTAAGGCCATCAAGTCCAAGTCCCTCATTTCATTTTAGTTTTAGATTATGATTTTATTGATGCCTTTTGTTTTTTAGTCATTTCTAGATGGGCGCTATGCCTCTTTCACCTCCCCCCTCTCAAATGAGCCTCTCTCATAAAAAAGGGAAAACAGCTAAGCTGAACAAAGGAAGTGACCCTGACCGCTGTGTGTGACATTCTGCACACGTAGCCCCCCACCTCTCCAAGCAACACCAGTCATGACCAAAAGCTCTGGGCTTCGTTTGAATGTTTTTTTTTTCATTGCATTATGTTATTTCCTTGGTTCTGCTTACATCACTCTGCATCGTTTCATAGAGGATTATCCATGTGGCTCTGAAATCCTCACCTTTATCACTGCCTAGGCTGTAATAATATTCCATTACTTTCATATACCACAGTTTCTTCAGTGGTTTTCCAATTGATAGATATCTGCTTTGTTTCTAGTTGTTTTTTTGTGAAGGTTTAGCTCTATATGAAACCTTTCTTTTTTGTCTTTGAACTCCTTGTAATCCCTTCATTTTACAGAACAGGAAATTGATGCCCAGAAAGTCTAAGATTCTTGGCCAGGGGTGGGGAGCCTATGGCCTAGGTCCTTGGGTGCAGCCTTTTGACTGAGTCTAAGTTTTACAGAACAAATCCTTTTATTAAAGGAATTTGTTCTATGAAGTTTGGATTCAGTCAAAGGGCCACCCTTGAGGACCTATAAGGCTACATGTGGTCTCAAGGCTGCAGGTTCTTCATCTCCATATTTGTCTAAGTTCACATGGCTAATGTAGAACCAGAGAGCAGCATCTCACATCTTCAGGTAGTATCACAAGTGTCAGTCCTCCAGTTCTAGTCTTTTGCTTGAGCTCTGACAAAAGCAGGGATATACATGTCCAGGATCTGACCATGGTGAGCCTATCCTGGCTGCGTTGGGCTTGTTTGATAGCTTGCTTGTCATGTTGCTTGTATGTGTGCTTTGAGTCAGCATGCCTGGGGTCTCTGATATGAGTAGGAATACATCTGTGAAGAGGTGAAAGACTAAATGGTCTAAGTCAGTTTTGAAGATTTTCTTTTTCTTTTTTTTCCCTCAAGAGGGAAAGAAAATAAATTTTTATTGATTGTAAAGAAATTAATCTAAAAAAAAAGAAAGCAGTCATAGAACCCACTTGTGATCGGAAAAAGCCCAGCTTGATTTTTAACAGGGTGTATCTGTGGTTCACGATGGAGGCCAGGGTGTCTGTGGCACTTGGCTGGGGAAGGGAAGCAGTGGTCATGGTGTCCATTGCCTCTGATGAGAGGTTATCTGGAAGGGTGACTTCTGGACCCCAAAACTGTGACACTTGGATTTTTAGGTCAGCAGGTCCATGGTCCAGGTTGTGGGTCAGCCTTTTTCTAGACCATAGTTACAGGTCCCAGGTTGTGGGTCAGCCTTTTTCTAGACCATAGTTACAGGTCATGGAGTCCACAGTTCTTAAGAGTGGCACCATATGTCTTGACAGCTTGTTGCTGGGCTCTTCTGTTCTTTCCCCTGGAAGAGGAGTTAATTGGGTCATTGTGCTATGGGAAACTAGAAAAGGGCTGGGAGGTGGGCAGGATGTGGGTTTGAGGTACCAGGGGCCTCATGCCCTCCCCCAGGCCCAGTTTGCAGCTCTGAGGAGAATGTGCTTCCTTCCGGTTGGGGCTGAGACTGAACCCCATTTCCCCCCTGGAGGAAGGAGGCTGGTTCAGGGGGCTTTTCTTTTACTGCTTGGCATGATGAAGGCTCTTTGGAACAGGATCTGACAAGAGCAGATGTCACTTGGGCTTGAGGGAATGAGGGTCTTCAGGGAATTACTGCAGCTGGAAGGATCCCAGCCTTGGGTGACTGGGAGTTCCAAGGCCCCTTTTCTGCCCTGCATAAACCTCAGTTTCCTCATTTATGGGATAGGGAAAATTGTTGCCTTCTGCCCATTTGAAAATGAGATAGCAGGTAATATGCCTGGGCTCAGTGATAGTAATTCTCAAAAATTCTCAAACATTGAGTAAACAGATATTTGTGGCTCTATTTTAAAAAACACTCAAAGTGGAGCATTCATTACACTTTGCTTATTTTTTTAATTAAAAATTTTCAGAAATTTTATTTTTTATTAGAAATTGAATAGTGAGCCTCAGAATAAACAACTAAACTTGCTTAATAACTGTTCCCTTTTAAAGTAATTTCATAAAGTGTCCTAATACTTTTTCAGTTCCTCTTAGGAGACTAAGTCCCCTATCGATATTTGACCATTCATTCTCAATGACTTTTTCTTGTAGGATTACAATTAAATGATCTCCATTATTCTGGTTCTCCTTTTTCATTTTCCATCATTTCAGAAAAATCTTACCAGATTTCTTTGTTTTCCTCATAATTGTCCTTATTTGCTTCGTAGCGTTCCAGCATTACATTAATGTACCACAATTTGAACAATCCCTATTAGAAGACACTTAGATTGCTTCCAGGTTTTTTATAATCACATGTAATGCTTCTATGAAGTCTTTGAGCAGATGGTTCTTTTTTGTCTGGTTTTTGATAACACTGATAAATAAATTTCCAGCAGTGAAATTATGCTTCAAAGGTGTGATTATTTTTTGTGACTTCTACTGTATACCAACCAGATTGCTTTCCCAAAAGATTCCACTGTCCATTCTGTTAGCACTGAATGGGTGTAACTGTTTCTTTAAAGCAGGACTAGCATGGAGTTTTTAATTCTGTTGGCCAATTTGATGTGGTGTAGTAGATAGAGAACTGAAACCAGGAAAATGTGGGTTTAAGATCTACCTCTGGAATATATTGGCTGTGTGACGTTGGTGAAGTCACTTATCTTGGCAACTCCATAAGGCTCTTAAGTTGAAGAGAAGGTGCCAGCCTATATGGGAAGAGGGAGCTTCCCTGTTGGGTGGGACCTCTGTGTTGTTTTTGATTATTAGTGAGGTTGAATGTTCTTACTGGGTTTCCTCTTTCGAAAGTCGTCCATATCAGTTGATCATTGATCCACTGTGGACGTGGAATCATTTTAATTTTTGGTAAAGTGAAGAGCCTTTGGCATGACCTTATGACCCTTCTCTGTCAGCCAAATTGGCTGTAAGTGAAGTAGACCTGATACCAGTGCAGTTAACAGAACATCTCTCTTACATCATAACAGGAAGAGAAGGAGGCGGGAGAAAAACCAAAGGATACAGTGGGAGGGAAGGGGACACTGGCCTTGCGTGGACTCACTGTGTGACTTGGAGTTTTCCTCATGTGTAAAATTGGGTTGGATAATCTTTTCCCCAGCCTATCTCCTGAGGTTATTATGTGGAAGATACTCATGACTCCTAGGGTTTCTCTACAGCTGAACCAGCATTTAATTTTTTTTAGTATTTTATTTTCCCCAATTACATGTAAAAATATTTTTCAGCATTCATTTTAAAAATTGAGTTCCAAATTTTCTCCCTCCCTCCTCACCTCCTTTATTGAGAGGGCAATCAATTTGATATAGGCTGTACTTGTGTAGTCATAGTATTTAATTTTTAATTATTTTTGCCAGTTTGCTGGGTTATGGGGGTGTTGAGAGTATGTGAACTTGAAGTGTGAGGATAGTCATCTCCAAGGGCAGGGAAGGGTCATGGGTTCAGGGGGCCAGTGGGCTCCTTCTACCCCTTCTGTTCAAGAAGGGTTTGCAGCCCTCTGGGCCGCCCAAACCTTCCTGTATGGGGGAGGAGGAGCAGGGTTTGCACAAGATGGGTGGTTTTCTGTTTCCAAGGTGTTTAGTGTGGTTCACATTGAGTAGGGAGCAGACACTCAATGGCTCTGTCTGCCCTTTGAAGTTGCCCTCAGCAGAAGTTGGTCCTGTCTCCCTTTCTGTCTCCACCCATCTGGTCCCTCCTCCTTGATTTCCTCTCCTCCCAGTCCAGACCTCTGTCTCTACCCTCCTAGTGTGCCTGCTTTTAAAAACTGTTACTGTTATTATGTGACTCCTATTTACGTAGGCCTTTGAGGTGACCGAGGGTTTTCTTCACTGAGAAATCTGAATTCTCATTTCTGTGGGGCTGCAAGATTAACACAGTTGTTGGTTTTCTTTACAGTAACCTGTGAAGGGGGTAGTGCAGAGGTTGTTACTCACATTTTTCAGCTGGGGAAATTGACGTTCATGGAGGGTGGCTGATTTATCCAAGGTCACTCTCAGCCAGTAAACAGCAGAGCCCAAATTCAAGTTTTGTCTTCTGACTCCCATTCCAGGGTTCACTCGCTGTGCTGACATGCCCTTTGGGGGGGTGGGGGTGTCATGGGTGGTTTGAGGTTCTGAGGGAGGCCAGAATCACAGGGGATCAAGAGAACATGGGGGAGGGCACAAGAGAACTGCTGAAAAGCTGGGGGGCCAGCCAGTCCTCTGAGAATGAAGGGAAGAGGAGGGAAATAGCCCACAAGAGCTTTTCGAACAGGGAGAGAAGTTAAGGGGGCTTCCATCAGGTGACCTACATCTTTTCAATAAAGTGGAAATCCATGGAAAATGGGAACATGGGAGTTTGGATTTGACTTGGAAGAGAGAGAGGGTAAATTATTTACAGCAGTGGCTGCTTGGAATGTGAAGGATCAAGGATTGTCTTTTGTAGGGAGGGCCTGGCCTGGAGAAAGCAGAAAAATGTGGAACAGCCCCAGCTGAGAGTAGGGTGGGGTAGGCCTTACCTGGGACTGAGGACAGGACTGTACTGTCTGACCCTGGGTAATGGTATTATAGGATCAGAGACCAAGAGCTGGAAGGGACCTCACAGGCCAGCTGGTTCGGGCTTCCATATTTTACAGAACAGGAAACTGAGATCCAGGGAGTAAGTGCAGAGTTTGACATTCTGTCTTGGCTCCCCTGACTCCAAATCTAGTTTTCTTTCTACTGTGTCATGCTACCCCTCCCTAGGCTGAACACAGAGGCGTGTGAAGCCAAATGGCTGATGGACTGGAGGGAGAAGCAGGGAGAGGTGGGAGGGAGAGAGAGAAGGCAAGCTCAGGAGAGTTGAAAAGATCTCTTGGCATAACGAAAAGCTTTGTAACAGTTGTTGTTGTTCAGTCATGACCAACTCTTCATGACTCTGTGGACTGTACTGTCTGTGGAGTTTTCTTGGCACAGATACTCGTTTGCCATTTCCTTCTCCTGTGGATTAAGGCCTAGGTTAAGTGACTTGCCCAGGGTCACACAGCTAGTGTCTGAGGTCAGATTTGAACTGGGGTCTTCTTGACCCCAAGTCCAGGGCTCTATCCACTGAGTCTTATGCTGACTCTTGTCTGTGCTGTCTAAAACTAGAATGGACCCCTTTGGGAGATAATGAATTCCCTGTCATGGGCAGTGTTTGAATCAAAGGTAAAGACCTGCCTGTGATGAGAAGTAGATTTCTGCATTTATATAGTGCTTTAAGGTTTGCGAAGCACTTTACATATCTTATCTCATTTTATCTGAGAAGTATTATTAATATGTTATGTTAATGTTATGTTAGCATGTTAATATCCCCATTTTATAGATAAAGCAACTGAGGCAGACAGTTTAAGTGACTTAGCCAAGGTCACACAGCTAGTAAGTGTCTGAGGCAGGATTTGAACTCTTCCTGGTTTTGGGTTCAGTGCTCTATCCACTGTGCCATCTGGTCCCATCCTATAATTCAGTAAACATTTATTAAATGACTACCATGTGTATTTTCTTGAAGAGTTGTGATCACAGGTTGCTCTGAGAGCAAAGAGTGGGTTGTCCGATTGTGAATCAGGAGAAAAAAGAGATTGGACCAGGAGAGGTCGGGGACTTCAGATCTTGGGGTTGTAGCACTTTCCAGGGATGCCCTTGTGTGGTCGACATGTGTAATTGGGGAGTAGCGGTGGGAGAGGACCTGGGGTTCCTCGGCATACTTCTAGCAACTGGATGGTCTCTGGAGAGGCTTCACCCTGACCTTCATTCCTTTACATGTTATCGTCTGTGCTCCTGTTCCCCTTGGCAGTCTCTCTGTGTTCTTTCTGTTAGTAGCTGGGTCAGGGCCCCTGTTCTCGTACACTCAGAAAATTTTAATGCTCAGACCCATTTGGGGTTCACAGAATTTCTCAAGGCAAGAGGTCTGTGGTAAAACAGAGAACAACACTGACCGAGTTGTAGCCCCATCTTGGATCCTGACCTGCTAACTGCCCTGTCCTTCCCGGTTCATGGGTTCTTGGGTCTTCTAGATCTGGTTTGGGGCAAGAGGAAGAAGCGGATGGGGAGGGCAGTGCAGAAAAGAAGAGCCCTTCCTTGCTGCCACATGGTTGGTCCCTCCCATTGGCTGAAAATATTTTGTTATTCAACCCATTTAGAACTCAGTTTGATCCTGTCCCCAAGGCCCTGTGACTGTGGGATGAAAGTTCTGGTTGGGTTCTGGGAAGCCTTCATGGTGCTGTAATCTGGGGAGTGCCAAGAAGTCACCTCCCCAACCCACTTCGAGCATCTCCCTCTCTAGAAATTTCCAAAATTCCACCATTAGAATGTCATTCCCATGGGGGTAAGCTTTGGCCTCTCCAGGGTCTTCTTTTAAAAGGCAAGGCCAAGCCTAGTAGGAAGCTGACACTCATTCCCCTAAATCTTAGGGTGATTGGATTTCTCAGCAAATTTGCTTCCTCCCTGCGGGAAGGCAGGGGGCCAGGAGCACAGGAAGGTCCCAAGAGGGGAGGCCCAGCCCCGGCCAGCCTCCCCCAAGCTCCCTCAGCTCAGAGGACAAGTCTTCTTTCTCTTAGCATGTTTGTGAGACATATTTATAGCTTCCATGGTGTTTGCCTCCTACCTGAGGTTTGGGTGGGGTGGATTGGGCTCTCTCTCCTTGGGCACCAACTGCCTCCCACCAAACTAGAAGCTGGTAGAGCAAAGGGGAAGAAGACAGGGTATGTGTTGGGGGACATTTGTAGCTCCTCGTTCTCAGCCCTCTCCATCCCCATCCTCCCACCCTCCACCCCCAGCCCAAACACTGCACAGAATCTTAACTGTTGGTTGGGATTTCTTGTTCAGAAGTGCCTCGTGTTGAGAAAAAAATGACTCACCAAGTGTCACCCTGCCCTTCCCCCCCATTTTTCCCAGGCCTCTCCTCACCTGACTCTGCTTCCTAGGCAGGTTGTGTCAGGTCATGGGTAGACATCAGGCATCCCCATGGCTGCCTCTTAGCACTGGGAGATACTCCTGAGCCCCAGCAGTCTTGGAGATGCTCCTTTGTCTAGTTGTTGAGCTCAGTCATGGCTAGTCTTCATGTGGGTCTAGGATGGAAAACCAGGAAGGATGGCTGGATCTGCTTTTTCAAGCACTCTGTGAGATCCAGGACTGAAAGGGATCTTGGAGCTCATCCACTCTAATCTTTTTATTATAGAGAGGACAGCTGAGGCCCAGAGAGGAAAGGGACTTACTTGCCTGAGCACATCCTAGGTAGCAAGGTGAGGATTTGAATGTGTCTCTGCAGTCACTGTCCTTTCCACCAGGCCGTGTCAGACAGGGGAAGAGAGGGGTGCTTTTGGTAGAGGTTATAGTCACAATCATCTTTTGTTTGTCTTTGCTTTAAAAAAATGATGGCTTTGTTTTGTTTTGTTTTGGTTTTTTGTTACAAAACCTTCATTCCTGAACATATCTTTCCTCCCTCTGTTCCTGGTACCAAAAAAGAGAAAAAAGATAAAAGGCAGGTCAGCAAAGCAAACAACATGGCCAAATCTCACAGTCTGTGTACAGTATCAGACACCCATCGTCCCTCACCTCTTCAGAGAACAGGAGGACGTGCATTTTCTCAGCTCTTTTCTGGGGTCAAGCCTTTTAAAAAAATTTCTGTTGATATCTTGTTTGTATATCATCAAAATTTCTTTCTGTGGCCCTCTCCCTTCTCCCCCAGCTATCCTACATAGCAAAGTTTATTGTTTCTATTTTTTTAAGTTTATTGTTTTTTAAGAAAAAACAAAAAGAGGAAGAAGAGAAAAAAGCAGCAGCTGAATTAGTCAATTATTTAAAGAATTGACATTTTGTGTAGTATTCTATGCCTGTGGACTCCCCACTCTGTAAAGGAATGGGGAGGAGGTGCACAATGAAGTCATTCCTACATAGTCTCCTATGGCTCAGGGCTTGTCCCAGCCTTCATGCCTTTGCTCATGTAGTTTCTTGTACCAGGAACATTCCTCCTCATCTCCAACCATATTTCACCCATCCTTCCAGGCTCACCTTGTAGAATCATAGAGGTTTGGGAACTGGAAAGAACATTAAAAATGTATCTGGTTCATACTTGCCCCGCCCCACAAAAGAAGCCCCTTGGAATACCTATAAGCTGTTATCTGCTAGATAAATAGAGAAGGTAAGTAAAATATGTGACTAAGAAAAGATGATGGGTTTAGAATGTGATGACACTTGCTACCTTTGTGAGTGGTCTTGAACTCCTGGTTCCAAAGCTGTGATCCTGCAACACCTTCAGTGGGGTAGGGGTTGGGGGGAGCTGTTTATGTTCCTCACAAAGAGACCTATTTCTTTAGAAAATCTCTTCTCATTGCACCACACTATGGCTGGTCTCTCTCTTCTCACAACTCAGAATTTCTGCGCATTGGGAGGAACCTTCGAGTTAATCTAGTCCAGGGCTGGGGAACCTGTGGTCTTGAGGCCACGTGTTAACCTCTAGGTCCTCAGATTCAACTCTTTGACTGGAGGCTTCAAACAGCCACACTTGAGGACCTAGAGGGCCACATGTGGTCTCAAGGCTGCAGGTTCCTCACCTCTGATCAGTCCAATCAGTTCTTGGTCAGGAAGCCCCTCTCTGCCATCCCTGACAAGTGATCATTCCAGCCCCTGCTTGGAGAACTTCTCTGGTGGAGAATTACTACTTCCCACAGCATCTCCTTCTACTTATAGACAGCTCTGGTTGTTATTGGCCTCTGTGTACCTTTCCTGTTACTCCCAGTTCTGCCATCTGGGATCAAGCTGAATAGGCCTCTAGTCAACCTTTTTTTCCATGTAGAAAATCCCTAGTTTCCTTTATGTGCTCCTCATGTGGCCTAGTGCCACATAGCATTTAGAAACATACAGTTTAGTTCTTAATGTCATACTATGGGGGCAGCTAGGCAGTACAGTGGATAGAGCGCTGACCCTGGAGTCAGGAGGAGCAGCGTTCAAATCCAACCTCAGACACTCCCAAGCTGCACCATCCTGGACAAATCACTTAACTTCAAATACCATGGTGTGTGTAAGCCCTATCCCTCTTCCTAGAATGGGGGCTTTTTGATAGCTGTGAGTGTTGCAGTCTCTGTGTGTTTTCATATATATAAACTTGTGGAAGGGTGGAGGAAGAGGAGAGAAATTTCAAGAAAAGGATCATAAATTTATAGCCAGAAGGGACTCTCCAAGGTCTCCTAGTCTTACCTCTTTGACTTTACACATGAAGACTTAGAAATCCAGATAGGAGAGGTGACTTCCCTAAGGTCACACAGGTGGATAGGAGCAGATGGGAAGCTCCAGACCCAGTCCTTAGCTTCTAGATTCCAAATTCTTTCTAATTTGCCCCACCCACTCCTGGCTAGCAATTGTCTAGAGCCAAGAAGATTGGACAGTTGAAGGTGTCCCAGGAGCTTTCTGAACTGACTTGACTCTTTTCCTTTTCCATAGTTGATATTCGTGAAATCAAAGAGATTCGCCCTGGGAAGACCTCTCGTGACTTTGACCGTTACCAGGAGGACCCAGCCTTCCGGCCTGACCAATCCCATTGCTTTGTCATCCTGTATGGCATGGAATTCCGCTTGAAAACTCTGAGCCTGCAAGGTGTGGGGCTGGAAGAGCCTGGATAGAGCCACAGAGGGCAAGGGAGCCTGGAGGAAGGGGAAGTGGCTATGTCTAGCAGCTTGGTGGGGATGGGGGCAGGCTGGGGCAGTCACAGCCTTAGGTCACCCTGCTTTCCCTTTGTTCTATAGCCACGTCAGAGGATGAAGTCAACATGTGGATCAAAGGCTTGAACTGGCTTGTGACTGACACTGTCCAAGCTGCCACACCACTGCAGATCGAGAGGTACGGTCCCCACCAGCCTCTGGGCCAGCTGGCTCTTTGGTGTCCAGGGATGAAGGTAGATGTTAGGGATGGACCATGTGGCAGGAAGATGTGAGGGGACTCCAAGATTCGTCAGTGTCGTGATGTATGACCCTATCATCGGATCCAAGCCAGGTGGTCTGAGCAGAGACCCATCTCAGGCTATGTGCTTTGTTTTAGGTGGCTCCGGAAGCAGTTTTATTCAGTGGATCGGAATCGGGAAGACAGGTAAGTGTGGGGCCCAAGGAGTGTGATGTTGTAACAGAAGAGGGGGATGACCTAGCTCCATGCTGAAGCCTGAATTTGGGGACCAGGGGGCTGTGGTGCTTATACCTGGTGAGCTCCAAAGCTGGAGCCTTATTCGTGGTGCAGACCCTATCTACCTGGAGGTCACTGCTGCTTGCCTAAGCCAGCTCTCTGTTATCCTTGAACAGCTAGCCCTTCCCAGAACAGAAGGAACTTCCTTCCCACAGGCAGTAGGGATATGTATGAAGAGAATGCACCTGTTGGGACCTCTTGACTGGTTATATTAAAATGTTCTGCCAGTAAGATCACCTGTAGGAGCTGGAGGGTAAACACAGATGCCCCACCCACACCTTTTTTTGTAGCAAATGAATTAATGAAAATAAGTGGTATGAACCTTAAAGGGAAATGAAGGATGTATCACAGTTTAATTTTAAAAGAATTTATTAGTGCAAAGAATTGGGGATATAGACAGTTAACTCTCTTTCATATTGCCATTCCCTTTCCCTGCAACACACACACATACATGTACATGCACACACGTATATGCACACACATGTACATGTACTCACGTGCGCACGTGTATACACACTCGCACATACACATACATGCACATGTACATGCACTTATGCTTGGTTTCTCCTTCTAGCTCCTAAATCTCTGTATGTAGTTTATATATGTGTGTGTATGTATGTATGTATGTACATATATTTTTCCCCCTAATTACATGTTAAAATAATTTTTTACATTTTTAAAAAAAGTTTTCAGTTCCAAGTTCTATCCTGCCCTCCCTCTGTCCCCTTCCCCTTCCCTGACACATTTTACAATCAGCTCTAGGTTGTACCTGTGCGGCTGTATGTGGTTCAGTTTAGCTTGGGAGTCTAGGTGAATGTTTCTCAAAGGGTTGATGGAGATGATTGACATGAGAACATAGATAATTGCTCCTTGGGGTCATTCCTTCATCATAAGTTTCCTCATCTAAA
This sequence comes from Potorous gilbertii, assembly GCA_028658325.1. NCBI lineage: Eukaryota > Metazoa > Chordata > Mammalia > Diprotodontia > Potoroidae > Potorous > Potorous gilbertii. The sequence goes on from CM053769.1 coordinate 350,189,717, forward strand.
AAATAAGGAGGTTAGGATAGGTTTTCTCTGAGGCCAGCTCTGACACTGTGTTTTGTGTCCTGAGCTCCTTCCCAGCTCTGACAATGATTTTATGTTCCTTTGTCCCCATGCCCAGTCAGTTCCTAGCCCTGTTTAGGGCTTTATTAACTTAGCCCTGGGGAGGGTAGAGACAGTGGTGGGTCCATGGAATGGGCACACAGGCTCATTGACCACAGGGTAAAGGATGAGGGGGATGTTTTTGTCATCCCAGGATTTCTGCCAAGGATCTTAAGAACATGCTGTCCCAAGTCAATTACCGAGTTCCCAACATGCGGTTCCTGAGGGAACGGTTGACGGTAAGGGTTGTCTCCCAATTCATTCATGTCTGTCTGGTACTAGGCAGCAATATGGAGCCCCGGGGGTTCAAAATCAGCTCTGGCAGAGAAGTAACCAGTGGAGGTTGGGGGGATTGGTGCACACATTTGGTGACACCCCACCCCCGCCAAGAAAAATCTTGGATGAAGAGGAAGAAGAGGGAACCTGAGTTTTCTCTTGAATGTCATTTTGTCTTCCTCATCCCCCTGATACCCTGCAGCCATGGGTACCCCTGGGGTGACTCACGGGCTTATGCTTCATTAGGACCTAGAGCAGCGGAGTGGGGACATCACCTATGGACAGTTTGCACAGCTCTACCGGAGCCTCATGTTCAGCGCCCAGAAAACGGTAAGGACCACTTTGATTCTGGGCACCCTCCCCCATTGTCCTTCAGAAGTCTGTCTTTGGAGTGCCCTCCTGACTCCCTTCCCTAGATGTGAGTGTGCCCCTGTGCCCCTGCTGCCTTGTGGGCCACCTCCATTCAGTTGATTTCAATAAAAAACATTTATTAAATGCTTATCGTGGGGGAAAAGGGGAAGGCACTAAGCATCTATTATGTCCCTGCCGTGTGCCAGGCACTTTGCTGAACACTTTACAAATATTATTTTGTTTGACCCTCAGCAGACATTCTGTAATAATAATAGCTAGCGTTTATATAATCCTTTTAAGTTTGGAAAATGCTTTACGCATATCTCATATAATCAATCCTCACAGCAATCCTGGGGTGGGTAGTGCCATTATGATGCCCATTTTACAGATGAGGTAACTGAAGCAGAGTGAGGTTAAGTGACTTGCCAAGGGTCACCTAACTAGTAAGTGTTTGAGATGGGATTTGAATTCAAGCCTTCCAGACTCCCAGCCTAGAACTCTATCTGCTGCACCACCGAGCTGCTGCATTAGTGTAGGAACAGTAATGTGTTTGGAGACACCATATTTCCAGCTGGCCTGCATATTACTAGGGACAAAGCATGAAGCTTCTGTTTTCTCATCTATAAGATGTGAGTGTTGGACAAGCTAATCTTTTGTGTTCCTGACAGTCTGGGATTCCAAATTAGACACTGGAATACAAAAGAGCTCTCATCTGAGATCCTCTGACTCCCATTTCCTTGAAGTCTATTGCTGTCCTCAGCCCATCCCCAGTTTCTAGGGCATCCATGAGCCCCATCTCCAATCCTCTTCTGATTTGACTCTGTCTTCCACAGATGGACCTTCCTTTCCTGGAAGCCGGCACGCTGAGGTTTGTGGAGCTTGGGTGGCTTCCCTCCCTTCCTCTCAACCTCTCTCCCTTCTTCTGGTGTGGTGGGCTTGGGTGAGGGGAGAAGGATGGAAACCTTCGTACCATTAAGATTCTCCTCAGGACCCTCCCTGGAGGCTAAATGGCTTCCCAAGGGAGGAGGGATGCTACTTTGTAGGTCCTGTACATAGGTATCTATCTGGGGTCCCCTCCCACCAGATATCCCCGAGTTGATCCAGTGGACAATGCATGATGTAGACAGAATACTGAATTTGTATTCAGAGGATCTGGATTTAAATCCTGCTTCTGTCACTCAATATATGGCCTTGGGCAAGTTACATTCATCCTTCTGGGTCATATTTTTCCCCTCTTTAAAATGAGGTGTTTAGAGTAGATCTCTGTTCTAAATTCTATGACTCTTTGAGCTGCCCTGGATGGCATGGGTTGAGACTCTAACCTCTCCTTCCCTTTTTCTCGTTTCCAGGGGCGGGGATCGGCCGGAGCTCTGCAGAGTGTCCCTGTCTGAGTTTCAGCAGTTTCTCCTGGAATACCAGGGGGTATGGGTGGTCCAAGGGGTAGGGGAGCCAGGAGAGGGAGAGGGTCTCCCCCAGCTCAGAGAACTTAAACCTAAGAGAAATGGCATTGAGCTCGACCTGGTGAGGAGATTGACGCATTCTCTGTGGCAGGCTGGGGTCAAGGAAAGGGAAGAGGCCATAGCTTAGTGTGGTGTGGCTCTACTTTTGAGGTTTTAGGAATGAGGTGAGTGAAAGTGGGCCTCTGGAAGGTGTCAGGCCTGGGAAGGGGCTTTGGATCACCCAAAGACTCCTTGCACCTGACGTCAGTCCTCTCCCTGCAGGAGCTGTGGGCCACCGACAGGCTCCAGGTACAGGAGTTCATGCTCAGTTTCCTCCAAGACCCACTTCGGGAGATTGAGGAGCCCTATTTTTTCCTGGATGAGGTGAGGCCCTCACAGAATCTAGGGGACCTCAAAAGGCTTCTGGGCCAACTGCTCACCCTTTAGAAATCTTCTCTACAGCATCCCCAATGAATGACTATCCAGTCTTGACTTCAGTACCCACAGTGAGAGAGAGCTCCCTATCTCCCAAGGAAATAAATCCATGTAACATCCCTAATTCTATTAGCTAGTTCTTTCTTATATGGACTGAAAGTCAACCTCCTTGTAGATCGTAGTTAAACATTAATATTAGCTACTGTTTGTGTAATGCTTCAAAGTTTGTAAAACACTTTAGAAATATTTCATTTTATTCTCACAACATTCTGGGAGTTGGAATTATCTTACAGATGAGGAAACTGAGATAGACAAAGGTTTAAATGACTTGTCACACAGCAAGTAAGGGTCCGAAGCCTGATTTGAACTGAAGTCATCCTGACTCCAAGGCCAGGGCTCTGTCCTCTGATTAGCTGCCTTATTGTGCCTTTGAGGGTTGGGCTGAACGAAGAGATTCACTCTTTTACATGAGAACCAACATACTCAGTACTTTCAGCTGCCAGCCAGGCCCAGAGCTCTTGCTCAGGTGGGGTTTCTGGGAAGTTGAATGCTGGAGAAAGAGAAACATTGGACTGCACAAGTAAGGGGGCTGGAACTGAGGGGAGTGGTCTGTTCCCCCAGGTGAAGTCACATTAGCCTGTAGCTGGGCTGACCCAGCCGTGCCTTGACCTGCCCAGACCCTCCTTTGGAGCTAGCCTTCATACTGCTGGGAATTCAATTTTTTTCCCCATCTGTTTTGGGGCAGTTTGTTACCTTCCTGTTTTCCAAAGAGAATAACATCTGGAACTCCCAGCTCGATACGGTGTGTGTGGACACTATGAACAATCCCTTGTCTCAGTATTGGATCTCTTCCTCCCATAACACGTGAGCATCTGTGGGCTAGTGGATGGGAGGGCCCTCCCCAGCATCCCTTTCCCCCTTATCACTGCCCTGGGAGGAGATGAACCCAGGAAGGTGGGCTAAGGGGAGGAGGGTCTGCCCCCTTTCTTCACCTGACTACTCCCATCCCATACTCCATCCATGAATTATTAATAGGTACCTGACCGGGGACCAGTTTTCCAGTGAGTCCTCCTTGGAGGCCTACGCACGGTGTCTCCGTATGGGCTGTCGATGCATTGAGTGTGAGTCAGGGGTGGGGAGGAGTTGTGAGATTTTGGGGAGTGTTATAATTGGTTAGTATCTGGGACCATAGTGAAGGAAGTGGAGAGATGCCTTCACTTTTGGTCTACATGGGCTGAATCACCATTGTCTCTTCGCATGACCCTTGAAGTAGACTGTTGGGATGGACCAGACGGGATGCCTGTCATTTACCATGGACACACCCTCACCACCAAGATTAAGTTCTCTGATGTTCTGCACACCATTAAGGAGCACGCCTTTGTGACCTCAGAGTGAGTGGAGTGGGACAATGAAAAAGCCTGGGGGTCCAGGCAAGAGCCTTAGAGAGAGAGGAGGGAGGACTCATATGTCCTAGAGCCCAGTGGGCTGGGGGAGTGGACAGTGATTTGCCCGTCTATGTCTATCACGCCTCCTTCTGATGAGTCACTGAGATGGCCTACAGCCATCTTTGCTCATAGAACATTAGAGCTGAAAGAGACCTCAGATCTATCCCACCCCTCCTAGAGCTCCCACTCCTTCATACAGATGGGGAAACTGGAATTCATAGGGAGGCTTAAGACTCAGAAAAACTAGGTTCTAGTTCCTGCTTGACTGCTATCTTTCTGTGAGACCTGGGGCAACTTGATTTGCCTCTCTGATCCTCAGTTTTCCCATCTGTGAAATGGAGTTGGATTAGATGATTATTTAGGACCTTTCCAGCTCTAGTGGTTTACAGGGTTTGCTTGAGGTCACACAAGTCAGTGGCAGAACAGACTTGAAACCAGGTTTCTTGGCTCCCAGGCCAGTGTTCTGGTGTTTTCTGCTTACTCTCCTTTCATCCAAGTCCCGTTCATTCTACCTGTTTATCCTGTGGTGTCAAATTAAAATAGAAATGGATTCCTGGCCACATATTGACTCAGTAAACCACAAATTACCATTGTCTATGTCGTGTTGTATTTTTATATTTTTCTGTTAAACATTTCCCAATTACATTTCCACCTGGATTACACTTTCTCTCCCATCGTCCTTCTTTCTATATTGTTGCAATAGGCTTTTAACTAGTGTCCTTCATCCCCTTCTCTCCTCATCCAATGGTTCCTACCCACAGCTGCCAACTTGACCTTCCCAGTTCTGAGCTCCAGTTCAGTTTCTTCTTCTTCAAAAAGAGATCGCTGGTCTAGTCGATACTGAAGTCCTTTTCAGCACAAAATCCCTCCATGGAAGTCAGTTGTCTGTCCTTCCAGGTGGCCAATTTGGCATCCTCAGACTCAGCCTTGACCCATCTCCTTTTCCCACCCCTCGTAGCTGGTCTCTTGCCAAGTGTTGCAGTTCTGCTGTCACAGTAACAGTGATATGGCTAATTCTTTTGCAGTACATAACGATGATGATGACTCTACTTTCATAATATGTCATGACAATGATAATTGTAACTGTACAAATGCCTCGCATTTATGCGGGACCTGCTGCGGGCCAGGCATTGTGCTGAGGAATTTACAAACATTATCTCATTTGATCCTTGCAAGGTAGGTCCGTTATGACCCCATTTCACAGTTGAGAAACTGGGGCAAACGGGTTAAGTGACGTGCCCAAGGACATGAAGCTGGCCTCCCAGCTCCGCACTCTGTCCGCTGTTCCACCCAGCTGCCTAATATGTATTAAGTTCATCCCATTCACTGGCCCAGCCATCCAAGTTTGGGCTCTTCTCACCTCTTACGTGCAGTCGCTTCCTAAATGATCTTCGAGCCTTTGGGCTCTCTCCTCCCCAAACCATGCTTCACAGCCAAACTGATAGTCCATTAAAATTTATATGCATATATATATAACATAATTTTACATGTAAATATATAATTACATTTTTATATATAACATAATTATATAGATAAAATAAAAAATAAAAGAAAAAAATTATATAGATAAAAAATATGTAATTTTAAAATATACTGTATAACTATATATGTAGCTTTTTAAAAATTACAAATAAAAATACAAAAAGAAAACCCTTCTGATGAATATGCATCATACAACAAAACAAATTCCATAATGGCCACATCTGAAAATATTTGTTTTCTGCATTAAGCCTTTGGATTTACGGTTTTTCATTGCATTAACTAGAGTTCTAAAATCTTCCAAAGTTGTTTTTTTTCCCTATAATGTTGTGTCATTGTTTAAATTGTTCCCTTAGTTCTGTTTACTTCACTTTGTATCACTTCATAACAGTCTTCCTAGTTTTCTCTATAACTGTTCATTTGATATTCCTATGCCATAATTTGTTTGCTGTTACCCTTTTGGCTCTTGTGGAAAGATCTACCATAAGTTTTTGGTTTTTTTTTACATATAGGTCCTTGTCCTCTTTCTTTGAACTCTTTGAGGTATAGATTTGGTAGTGGTAAAGCTGGGTCAGTGTCTGCACAGTTTAGTAATCTTTTGGACCAACCTAATTTCAAATTGCTTTCCACAGATCCACCAACAATGCACCAGTGTGCCTGTTTTCCCACAGTCCCTCCAGCACTTGTTTTCCTTTTTGCTAGTTTTACAGGTGTGAGGTGAGATCTCAGAATTGCTTTAATTTTCATTTCTCTGATTATTAGCTATTTAGAACACTTTTTTCGGCAAGATTGTTGATGACTTGCCTGATCATACCAGAGCATAGGTCTGACTGATCTTCATGACCCTGCACAAGTACCTCTGGGAGTCTCCCTCTTGCTTCTAGGATCCAATTCCAAGTTCCTTGGTGTTGCTTTGAAGGCCTTTCCCAGCCCAGCTCCAAGCCACTTCTTTATGCTGCATGTTACTTTTATGCTGTGTATTCCAACCCAACCTGCCTCACTGTTGTTCCTGGTCCCTGAGAGCCGATCTCCCATTCATTCCTGTCTGTGTTTTCCTTTTATCTTTCCTTCCTGAACTACCCTCCTCATTCTCCTCTTCTTTAATCCCATCATCTGTCCTTGACTCCTAAGGCAATTTTAATGAACCCTTATTAAGTACTGATTATATGCAGGGTCCTGTGCCAGCATTGGGGAAGATACCCTATTAAACTTCAAGTCTTTTCTGCCTCTTCCAGCCCTCTTCAGAGGCTGACTTCAGGCTCTTTTGTTCTGGGCAGCCTACCTTATTAACTCTAGCCAGCACCGTGCTGTTCATTCATTTCAGTTGTGTCTGACCCTTTGTGACGCCATTTGAGATTTTCTTGTCAGAGATACTGGAGTGGTTTGTCATTTCTTTCTCCAGCTCATTTTACAGATAAGGAAACTGAGGCAAACAGGATTAAAAACTTACCTAGGTTCACATAGAAAGTGTCTGAGGCTGGATTTGAATTCATGAAGATGAGTCTTCCTGATTTCAGACCTAGTCCTGTATCCCCTGCACCACCACCTAGCTGCCAGAACCAACTCCTAACAGTGAGCTTTTCATTCTCCAATGCCCCCTGGCACCTGCTGTCCATGTTCCTCCTTCGTCCCACACTAATGCCCTGCTTTAAGTTGGTAGTGGTATGTGCCATGTACTCCCAACCAGACTTGCTCCCTAGGGCAAGATCCATGTCCCCTCCTCTTCTCCCCTTCAAACAGGGCTGAGCATCGTGGGGAGCCTAACTTGATTTTGGCCCCTACCTTCCTGTCCCAGGTACCCAGTGATCTTGTCTATTGAGGACCATTGCAGCATTGCTCAGCAGAGAAACATGGCCCAGTACTTCAAGAAAGTGTTTGGCGACACCCTTCTTACCAAGCCTGTGGACATTGCAGCTGATGGTCTGCCTTCACCCAACCAGCTCAAGAGAAAAATCCTTATCAAGGTACCTGGGTGATAGGCAGAGGTCAGAGGGGAAAAAGAGGAGAAAGCAGGATCTTTGGCACTGAGAACCTGAGGAGCTGGGGGAATGAGGGGATAGACAGGTAGGAATAGGGGTCTCCAGTTCTCTACACTCCAGTGTAAATGTCCCTCTTCCTTTCCCTTCCATCATCCCTTCCTGGCTCTCATTGCCTCAGTCGGAGTTGGGAGGCTGAACCTGGGCTGAGGTGGACTTGATGGGGCCCTGAGTGATCTTGGCAGAGCTACCACCGGGCCCTCTCTGGCCAATTCAGTCCCCTCTTGTCTGTTGGGGACTTTTGGCCTAGAAAGTTGAGGTTTCCAAGAGAATATGTCAGAAGGGCAGAGGTCAGATTGGGCATACTGGGACTGAGCAAGGACTCCTGACTCCCCCTTCTGGCAGCACAAGAAGCTGGCTGAGGGCAGTGCCTACGAGGAGGTGCCCACCTCGGTGATGTACTCAGAAAATGACATCAGCAATTCCATCAAGAATGGCATCCTCTACTTGGAAGACCCCATTAATCACGTGAGGGCTGGGCCAGGGCCAAGGGAAGGAGAATGGGCTAGGAGGGTGTAGTTAATTTGTAGTCACAGGAACTAGATTTAGATCCCAGCTCTGCTACCACTTAGTATCTGTATAATCTTGGTCAAGGAGACCTGAGGAGTGTGGAGGGATATGGGAGGGGATGGGACCTAAAAGGAGCTGGGGACCTTGGGGGAGCCGGGCTGGAGTCATGGGACACTGAGGAGCCAGGGATCTTGGGGGAGCTGGGCAGGAGTCATGGGACGTTGAGGAGCCAGGGATCTTGGGGGAGCTGGGGAAGTTCGGGGCTCTTTGTGACCTTGTCCTGTGGCCTTCAGGAGTGGTACCCGCACTATTTTGTACTGACCAGCAGCAAAATCTACTACTCAGAGGAGACAAATAGTGACCAGTGCAATGATGATGAGGAGGAGCCCAAGGAGGTGATGGTGGAGCTGGGACCTGGAGGGCTGGAGATGGGCTTGGGGTGTGATGGAATATGGGAGCAGAAATGTCAAATGATGAAACTAGTCTGAGCGGGAGGAACAGGTGATGAAGAGCCCCTTCCCCCCAGGTGAGCAGCAGTGCAGAGCTACACTCCAGTGAGAAGTGGTTCCATGGGAAGCTAGGGGCCGGTCGGGATGGGCGGCACATCGCTGAGCGGCTACTTACCGAATACTGCATTGAGACTGGAGCCCCTGATGGTTCCTTTCTGGTTCGAGAGAGTGAGACCTTTGTTGGGGACTACACGCTGTCCTTCTGGTAAGGTCTCTCTGTGGCTTTCTCTGTGAGATGGGAGCATCCCTTCCCCTTCTCCCTGCCCACCATCAAGTCTCTCCCTTAGAGTTCAGTCTAATAGAAGTGCAGGACACAGAGTTCTGTCAAGGGACCTTTGTGGATGAGGAATACTTGGTTGGTCTATACATATTCCAACTCCGGAGCCCTTCTGGCATCCTGTGATATATAAGGTCAAGGACTGAAGGGAAGTGAGAATGAGCAGACTCTCTTAAGGGGCCCCCATATTCTTTTGAGTCTACAGCTAGACACCTGCGATGCCTTTGGAGTTCAGCCATTTGGGTTTGGGGCATCACAAATATGCTCTCCTCTCCACCCCCCAGGCGGAATGGGAAGGTCCAGCATTGCCGGATTCACTCACGCCAGGATGCTGGCAGCCCAAAATTCTTCCTGACAGACAACCTTGTATTTGACTCGCTCTATGACCTCATCACCCACTACCAGCAGGTGCCGCTGAGATGCAACGAGTTCGAGATGCGCCTTACGGAGCCTGTGCCTCAGACTAATGCCCACGAGAGCAAAGAGTGAGGAGCAGTTAAATGGGAATGAGGACAGTTGGACAGTTGGACACAGTCCCCACCTGAGGGGCATAATGATATTTTAAAAGGCCTGGGGGAGGGTTGTGCTAGGGATCTAGGATCTTTCTGTCAGTGGACAGTGGAGTGCAGTAACCCTGGGGATCTGCCTACAGGTGGTACCATGCAAGTCTGACCCGAGCCCAGGCGGAACATATGTTGATGCGTGTACCCCGGGATGGGGCCTTCCTTGTGCGAAAGCGGAGTGAACCCAATTCCTATGCCATCTCCTTCCGGTGAGAGGACTGGAGGGGTGTGGGGAAAGGTACCTGGGCCAGAGAGACTGTCAGAGTGAGGGAATATAGGGGTGGGAAAGGAGGTGATCATGAGGTATTACCCTGAGACTGTGTGTCTGCATGGGTCACTGGTGAGGGTAGGACAGACTGGAGAGGTGCCTTAGCCTTGTTTATGACTACAGGGCTCGGGGAGGGTTGGTCCTGGGCCTTTGTCCAGTCAGTCACTCAGCCATCATCATTTAAGCAAAGAGATACAGGTTTTTCTTTTTTAAAGAGAAGGTTTAAGTGTCAGTAGATGAGCACATTTAATTTTTTAGGGAGGTGATCAGGGTTAAGTGACTTGCCTGGTGTCATGTGGCTAGTAGGTATCTGAGACTGGATTTGAACTCAGGTCCTCCTGACTCCAGGGCTGGTTTCTATCCTCTGTGCCACCTAGCTGCCCTGATACAAATTTTAAAAAATGAAATAATTTGTAATCTCAAGGGGCTTACATTCTTATGAGTTAGAGAGCGAGTACAATTATGTATGCATATAACGTGTGTGCGTGTGTGTGTATACATTATATATATATATAGTGTATATAGCATAAGCAGAGAATGGTAATGATAAATGTCAGTAGGCAGAAGGTGATGGGGGGCACTGGCGTGTGGAGGCGTCAGGACAAGCTTTGTGAACTCTGACTTGAAGGAGGAGAGGCTGAGGCCAAGGTGAGGAGAGAGGACATTCCAGGTCTGGTGGTGGCCAGTGCAAAGACAGCGATGGGAGGATGTGTGCCCTGTCTGATTATGCAGAGCTGGAGGTCAGGGAAGGGATGTCCTGAAAGATCCTAGTGGAAGTCTGATCTGTTTCTGACTGACGCCTCAGGGCAGAAGGGAAGATCAAACATTGCCGGGTCCAGCAGGAGGGACAGACGGTGATGCTGGGGAACTCTGAGTTTGACAGCCTTGTGGACCTCATCAGTTACTATGAGAAGCACCCGCTATACCGAAAGATGAAGCTCCGGTACCCCATCAATGAGGAGGCCCTGGAGAAGATTGGCACAGCGGTGAGAGAGGGACATCTGGGGAGGCTAGGGAGGTCTTCTGGGTGACAGGCAGAAAGGGAACAGCCTGAACTGGGGAGGCAGATCAGAGCTTAGAGAAGGCTGGGGGTCTGTGAGTGTAGGGTCCTGAGGGACATAAGAAGCATTGGTCAGGGAGACAGTTTGGAACTGGAAATGTAATAAGGAAATAATAAAAGGCATCAGGTGCAGTAGGTGAATTTGGGTGTCTAGTGAGGGGTGGGAGAGGCTACGACTGGCAGAAAGCAAGAAGGCCCATGGAGAGACTGTGTGGCTCCAGCTGGGTTAGGCAGGTTTGGATTGGCGATGCAGGGGAGAACAAGACTTACAAATAGTCCAGACAACAAGGCAGTTAGGAGTAGAGAAGAAGGGATGGAATTTGGGGGGAAATAAGAAAAGGGAGAGTGAGAGATGACACTAACATTTCAAACTTGAGAGAACACGAACATGGTAGTACCATTACCATCAAGAGAACTAGAGGACATCAGAGGGAGGGCAGGTCTGGGGGAGAAAACACTGATCTTCATTTTGGACGTACTGATTTTGAGGTCTTGGCAGGATCTCCAGATCCTATCTCACTAGCAGTCAGAAATGGATCTCTGGAGTTCAGGATTGGTAAGTCGCCTGCACTGAGCATTGAAGTCATAGAGATGGACGAATTGGTCAAGAGAGGGAGAGAATGTAGAGAGAAAACCAAAGACAGGGCTGAGAGAAATAACTCTTTAGGAAGTGGGAGAAAGATGAGGAAATGAGGTGAGAGATCAAGACCCAGCAGTTACAGAGGAAGGAGAATAGGGCATCAGGGAAGCCAAAGGAAATGTGAGTTTGAAGAAGGCGTTTGCGTGTGCCTCCAGCCAGAGGGGAAGATGAGACCGGAGAGAGCTGCTACCTCTCATACGAGTCACCTTGTTTTCAGGAACCGGACTACGGAGCCCTGTATGAAGGACGGAATCCAGGTTTCTACGTGGAGGCAAACCCCATGCCAACTTTTAAGGTAAAGGGCTCTAGGTACCAAAGGGGGTCAAGCATGAGGCTTGGAGTAAGGAAGACTGGTCAGATTTTTGCCCTAACCACTTACTTAGCTGTGTGACCTTGGACAAGTCAATTTCTCTCCACCTCAGTTTCCTCATCTATAAAATAAGGATAACAATAGTATCCACTTCACAGGATTGTTGAGATAACATGTCTAGTGCGCTGTAAACCTGAAAAAACTCCATTTAAACACTTAGCTATGTTTCTTAGATGCCACCACCTTGAGATTGTGTCCCGTGGCCACTCACTGCTCATGTAGGCTCTTCCTAAGGACTGGGAATGCCTTCTTAAAACCTCCCTTTTCCCGGGAACAGTGTCAGCTTGGGATCTCAAGGCTGCCTCTCTTTGGGCTACCTTTTGGGGGTGGGATATAATTGGGGAGATTTCCCATAGGGTAGGTGTTTTTGATCGCTTCTTCCTCCCCCCCACACCATTCCCCCGCTTCATACCTGAACTCCTGGGTTGGAGGAGGAGATTATTGACTTGTGATCAGTATTTAACTTCCCCTCCTTTGGAAGGGTTGCTGGCAGCTTAGCCCCAAACAGAGGTGATAGTAGGAGACCAGAAGACAGTTTTTCAGGATGGCTGTAAAAGGGGGTTCTTGTTCTGGTAAGTCAGATAAGTGAGAGGCCCCTTCTGATTCTGAGATACTGCCACCTTCCAGGACTGAGGATCTTCCCCAGTCATGCCCTGAGCAGGTAACACTTGATGTTTAGTTTCCTTCCCCCAAGGCTGATTGAGAACTCAATTGCCTCTAAAAGTCCTGAAATTGCCAGAGTCCTCTTACTGGGCAAGCAGGGCTCGACCAGACATCTCAGCCCCAATTCTTGCCTACGTTGCTTTAAATTGTGATACGTGCCAATCAAAACAGGACACATCTAATAGATGTAGGGAGAAAGTTCATTAAGATCAAACCTCATTAAGAGATGAGATAGGTCAAATTCCTCTTTTTTTTTAACAGAAGAAGTAGGCCTAGAGAGTCCAATTATTACAGGTAATAAGTGGCAGAATAAGTGGCTTCAAATGAGTATTTTTTCCTTTACATATCCCTACCTCTCCTTGGCTGTTGGAGCTGGAAGGAATCTTAGAACATAAAGTACATGATCATGTAGATATCCTTAGCTGCATGGATTTCTATATGTTTGTAGGCACACATGAATGCATGTATGCATGTATGTGTGTGATAGCTCCCACATGTGGAGGAGGGAACAGATGAACAGTGAGTCAGTCAGCATTGTCAGCTGGCTAGAGTGAAAATAGCATGGAATTTGGACACAAGACCTGGACTTGACCAGTCTGCTCTGTCCTTTACTACCTGTAAAGTTCTGACAAGTCCTCTCCCATCTCCGGGCCTCAGTTTCCTCCTGTGTAAAATTGAGAGGTTTGGATCAGATGGTCTCTAAGATCCCTTGCAGCTCTGCATTATTTGTAAAATAAGGAAGCTGAACAAATGACCTTTCAGATCTTTCTTTTGTGGCTTTAAATCCTGTGACAGCAGCACAGGATTAGGCCATCCACATTCTAGGCCACCTCTCTCACGTCATGGACAGTGCAGAACCATGAAAAAAGTTCCTCCTGGGGGACCCTCTGAACTTTCAGCCCAGCCCAGCTTTTTTCCATGAAGTTTTTCCTCATTTGAGTAGAGAATAATGTGGAACCGTGTTACTGGGCACCGGCCCCAGGATCAAGACCATCTGACCACTACCCACCTCAGCAACCATAGGATGCATTTTCTGAACACAGATACCTCTCTCCACCAGGGCTTGTTAGGGGCTGGGTCCCTGTCCCCTCCCCCTTTTGACCAGCCCCACTGTCTCCCCAGTGTGCTGTCAAAGCCCTCTTTGACTACAAGGCACAGCGGGAAGATGAGCTGACCTTTACGAAGAGTGCTATCATTCAGAATGTAGAGAAGCAGGAGGGAGGCTGGTGAGTTAGTGCCATTTGCTATGTTTTTTTGGGGGGAGCTTTGAACCCTAGACTATCCTAACCTAGGTGATCTCTACCCCGCCCTCTTGGACTAAGATAGTGGGAAGATTGGAGGAAATGGTTGGTTCCCTTGAGAATTGGACCCACAATTGAGAAGGCAGTGAGAATCCTGGGATCTGCATGCTCTCACCCAGGTGTATACATGTACTTAAAAATAAGCCAGTCCCCCAGCGTGGTGGTAGCATTCTATATGGGGTAGAATTGTCACAGGGCATGGGGAAAGGGGAGCTGGGGAGGCAGCAACAGTGGCTGTTCATTCAACATGGGCACCTATCTCTTGGGGTCCGAGTTTGATGCTCCGGGGTCCCAGGTGTGCTCTCTGTCTTGCAGGTGGAGGGGAGACTATGGAGGGAAGAAGCAGCTCTGGTTCCCATCCAACTATGTGGAAGAGATGGCCAATCCTGCTGCATTGGAGCCTGAGAGGGAGGTGAGACCACAGAGGGCCCTGTATGCATGAACAGTCCCACCCCTCCTCCCCCCACTGGCAGGAGAACTTTTCTCCGTGAGCAGGGAGCTTTGGATCAGAAAGTCACACGTGCCCACAGTGTGCTTGAACATATGCAGAACTACATGGGTGTTGGCAAACTGGTGGTCACTGTAGCTTTGCTCTCTACAGCAGCTGGATGAGAACAGTCCCCTGGGAGATCTGCTTCGTGGAGTCCTAGATGTGCCGGCCTGTCAGATTGGTGAGCCCTGGGCCTTAATCGCACCTGTCCTGGACCAGCAACCTCTGCTCTAGGCTAGGCAGCTAGCAGCTTCTGGTCTCTGGGTGTCTCCTAAGTGTGATGTTCTCATCTAGATTGCTAAGTGTCTGTTTTGTAGGGGAGGGATCTTGGGAGAGCAGCTGGGCAGGCAAACCTTACAGCCTCTGACCTTTCCTCTCTTGTTGGGCCTTTGTTTTGTAGCTATCCGCCCAGAGGGGAAGAACAACCGGCTGTTTGTGTTCTCCATCAGTATGGCTTCCATTGCACATTGGTCTCTGGATGTGGCTGCTGATTCACAGGAGGACCTACAGGACTGGGTGAAAAAGATCCGAGAGGTGGCCCAGACTGCGGATGCCCGGGTGAGGGTCCCTCCTGGGATGGGCTGGGGAGATATGGAATATGGCTGGTAGGTGGGGAGTTACTGCATGGATCCTGATGGCAGCTGACAGGTCATACACTTATTGTGGCACACACAAAAGGTAAGGAGGGAGAAGCAGATGAAAGACTTGGGTTCTGGGAGGGTTCAGATAACGTGCTCTTGGGATCCTCCGTGGAAGGCTGGCATGTTTGGAGGGCTGGCCCTGACCTGTTGTTATTAGGTCATGCCCTCCTCACACTGAGTAAAGCCATGGGACCCTCTCTCTGCTCTGTAGCTCACAGAGGGAAAGATGATGGAACGAAGGAAGAAAATTGCCTTGGAGCTTTCTGAACTTGTCATCTACTGTCGGCCTGTCCCCTTTGATGAGGATAGTGAGTAAGGGAGGGAAGGAGGCAAAGGTCAGACTGGAGCCTGTGTGGGTGACTGTTGGTGCGTGGATACAGCCAGTCCGAGGGTGCATGATACGTGTCTGGATTGTGCCCGTGCAGTAGGGGCTCTGCCAAAGCAGGGCTGGCATGGGCTGAGGGAGCACATCTTGGCTGTAATGGCTCCCGCTTGTCTGTGGCCTGGGCTGGCAAGAGTCCAATGGCCTGAGTCGGTGACTTCTTTCACACGTTGCAGAGATCGGCACTGAGCGGGCCTGCTACCGGGACATGTCATCCTTCCCCGAGACCAAGGCCGAGAAATACGTGAATAAGACCAAAGGCAAGAAGTTCCTGCAGTATAATCGGCTTCAGCTGTCGCGCATTTACCCCAAGGGCCAGCGGCTGGACTCTTCCAACTACGACCCTCTGCCCATGTGGATTTGTGGCAGCCAGCTTGTGGCCCTCAACTTCCAGACTCCAGGTCAGGGGCGTTTTCAGAGCTTCTCAGCCTTAAGAGTGATAACTTCCATGGGGTGTGAGGGTGGGTCTGGGGGGTTTTGGGTCCTCTTTTCTCACCAACTGCCCCCGCCAAAGATCTGGGTCATTTGCCTGAACCGAGGGGTTAAAAAGTAATTTGAGTTCACTACACTTTAATTTCTTTTAGATAAACCCATGCAGATGAACCAGGCTTTGTTCATGTCCAGTGGGCGCTGTGGGTATGTGATGCAGCCAAGCAACATGAGAGATGAGGTCTTCGACCCCTTTGACAAGTGCAGTTTGCGTGGGATAGAGCCGTGTGCGGTCTGCATTGAGGTAGGCAGACCTAGTAAGCTTTTAGGGGAGCAGGGTGACGGGGGAGGTACCACTGCCATCATTATACCACAGCAAAGGCCACTTATCCAGGCCAACTTTATTTGTTTCTGGAAGATGGAGGGTGTAATGAGGCAGGGGGCAGTGGGTTAATACCCTATGCCTACCCCACATTGACTATGCTGCTTGCCTTTTGGAAAAGGTCTGGCAAGTATGTGAGTTTTGGAACCTCTCTTGGGTCCACAAAGAGCTGGAGGAGAGACTGGGCTCTGTTATGTGGTGTTGGTCATCCTGTGGGCTGTAGATGGAAATATGACAGACAAGGCAGGTCTAGAGAGCCTTGGAGTAGGGAGTCTGGGAGGTCTAAGGAGATGGCAGGTCAGAAGAAGGGGACAGCTGGTATAGACAGAAACAGGTAACTGAGTTGAGTTAGGAAATTTGAATCCTATCTTGATGAGTGCCATATACAATAATAATCACAACTTCTAACTCCTATTTCTGTAGTGTTTTACAAGGTACCTTTCTCATAACCACTCTGTGAGGTGGGTACAAGCATTATCCCCATTTTACAGAAGATGAAACTGAGGCTCTGAAAGGTTAACTTCCTTGTGGTCACACAGACTGCATGACACCTTCTGAGGGCTGAGAATTGTGATGCTGTCTAAAGTCCTGTGTTGACTTAAGGGCCACTACTGTCTTATAAGATTGGTGAGGGCTTATGGGATCAGAGGGCTAGAAAGGATATTACAAGTCAAGTCCAACTTCCTCTTTTTACAGATGAGGAAAATGAGGTAGGGAGAGGTGAATTTACTTGCCCAAAGTCACACAGATTATTAGCAGAGATGGGATTTGAACTCTAAATCTGATGCTCTTTCTACTGTCCCATCATGTGGCATGTCCTTCCATGGTACAGTGTGCAGGTGAGGAAGTAGCCATCCGTTTGGTTGAAGGCCCCCAGGAGGGTAATAGGTGTCAAGGATGGACTCTGGGCTTCCTGGGAGTCTATCTCTTTGTGTGAGAGGGTGTGTGCCCTGCCATGTGGGCTCTAAGATGACATATGCCTCTGACCCTGTGCTTCCAATCTGAAAAGCATCCCCTCTATAATCTGCCCCTGTGGGCACATTAGGAGATTTTCAAGTGAATAAATGATACAAGCCCCACGGACCCAACATGGTCATTGTCTAATGCTGAGGTGCTGTCCAGGCAGGCTTCCTTCTTAGAATAAATTCAGTTGTGGGGCCATAGAAGGTCCTGTTGGGCAGGTGATAGAAGACCCTGCTGAGCCTCATGAGTGACAGAGAGCAGAGCCATTTAGGAGAAGGAGTCTCTTTACCCATGATGGGGGAGGAGGAGAAACATCTGCCAATAGTTGGGCAAGGTGAAGGGCCCAAGTGGGGAGAGTCAGTAAACTCTAATCCTTATCCAGAGAGAGTCAGGGGACCTAGAAGAGATGTAACAACAGAGTAGAGGCCAAGGGCTCAGATGGGTCTGGCTTTGGCTTTGAGCACCAGCTTCACAGGCCCCAGCAGAGGGCGTCTTGTCTCCACCGATCTGGCCTCCCCACCTGGCACATTTGGACCTAGGCAGGCTGGGCAGCCCCAAGGCTCAGGAGTGCATCACTGATGCCTGACCAGCCTCTGCCTTGGGGCTTGGCCTGTCTGAGTTTGAGGTGGGCAGTGTTGTCCTGCTGTGCATAGAGGGAGATGGAATCCAGTTTTTGGGTTATAACAGAGCCTGGCCAAATATATATACCCTCTCACCTAAGAGGGAAACCAGCCTGTAGGGGATGGGAAAGGGGATGTGTGTCTGTAGGGAGGGGAGACAAACCATCTCTGCCCTGCTTAGGTCCTGGGGGCCCGGCATCTTCCCAAGAATGGTCGTGGCATTGTGTGTCCTTTCGTGGAGATTGAGGTAGCCGGGGCTGACTACGACAGCATGAAGCACAAGACAGAATTTGTGGGTGAGGCCCAGATGGGATAGGGTGGTAGCATCCCAGGCTATACTCTGACCCAGCACCTCCCCCATCTTCTTCTTTGATGACCTGGGCATTGTTTGGGTGGGTTTGTCATGGCCTACAAGGGCCAGCTCAGGGCTATGGCATAGGTGGTCAGTCTTCCTAGTAGCTGACATTTTCTGTGTTCCTATATGTATGTATCTCAAGGGAGAGTTATGGTATTGAGTCTCTCCAGCCTAAGAAAGAGCTTGTGAAACCCTAGTCTCTTCCCCTCACCACCCACCCACCATACTTTGCTTCCTTTCCCTTCCCCTTAACTTTCTGAACACTATGAGCACAAGTTAGCTTGAAAGAGGGGGGAGATGTCTACCTGCCACAAAACAAAGTTCGGTCTTCTTCTCTCTGGTCCCAAAGTTTAGTCCTGTCACTCCTGCATGTAGAAGGACAATGGTCTAAGAAAAGGGAGTTCCCTAGGTGGTCTGAATCCCTTAGCCCTGTGACTTTTCCTACAATATCCTGCTTGTCGTCCCATACGGTGGGGGTCAAGGGGCTGGGAGTGCTTCTGGAGCCAGACTGACATGCTGATTACTAGTTCCTGCCTCTCTGCTTTACAGTGGACAATGGTCTGAACCCCGTGTGGCCAGCAAAGCCCTTCCACTTCCAGATTAGTAACCCTGAGTTTGCTTTCCTGCGCTTTGTGGTATATGAAGAAGATATGTTCAGTGACCAGAATTTCCTGGCTCAGGCCACCTTCCTGGTGAAAGGCCTAAAGACAGGTAAGACTGGGGGTAGGGCTTGGGATACCATCCACTAGCCCTTCCAAGGACTTTTATGGACCCATAAGATTCTCTTTTCTCTCTCCTAATGACTAAGTCACAGGGACACAGTCATTTAGCCCACGGAGAAGTTCAGGAAACCATGACCTAGCTCCTTTTTTGTTCTTTAGGGAAATATCCCATACCATAGTTAGGTGTGGTGTCCACATAACTTTTCAAAACATCCACCAGTCAGGCCAAGTGGGTATTATTGTGCCCAGGCATTGCCCAGCCACGGTCCTCAGTCTTGTCGCTCACGTGATTGCTGTGATAGGATGAGTCCTGGGAAGGCCCCTCTGGCCCCTGAATATTTCCCCATTTGGCTTCATTAGAAAGCCTGGGACTGAGATCCCACCATCAGAACCTCATTATTTTGGGTTGTCACCCAGCACAGGCCTTCTTAAACTTTTTCCATTTGGGACCCCTTTTCATGTTTCGGCAGGCAGCTTTGGCATGCGTAGAGCCAAGAGAATGTTCTGCATGCTCAGAACCAAGGCTGCACTGAAGCTACCCTGTGCAGTATGGCAAGCACTGCCAGAAACACCTTGGATTCATTATGCATTTGATTTTTAATTCATTTTTGGTAATTGTGTGTTGAGAAACCTTTTACTGTTGCCAATTTTTACGGGATTGTGACCCACTGTTTAATAAGCACTGCCCAGCACAACCACCTTAGAAGTGGGCTCAATAAGTGTGGCTGCCAGTTCTTTTCAAATGCTAAGTCCAGAGAAGCACAACCTCAGAGAATGCTGTATGGTGTGAGCAGACACCCCTGAGAGGGCTGGCACCTGTGATGTCACTGATGCTTTCATGGAAATCAGCCTTTGATAACTAAACTGGCGTTGACGTTGTGGGGAGGAGCTAGAGAAATGGTCAATAGAGAGAACAGGGGAAGGGGAGTTCTCTTCTTCCAGTTGCACAGGCTTGGGCAAAGCAAGCCAAGGCCTCATCATGCAGCTCACTGTAGGGGGGTGGGGAGAGGAAGGTCAGTCCAGAGCCTAAGGCAAACTTACAGGCTTGGGGTGGGTGGTATCTTGGTTTCAGGATACCGAGCGGTGCCTTTGAAGAATAACTACAGTGAGGACTTGGAGTTGGCCTCTTTGCTTATCAAAATAGATATATTTCCTGCCAAGGTAGGTACTTGCTGCCCAACTAAGGCTACTTGTGTCAGGAGGAGCTGTAGAAGGGGCCTTGGGTGGTATCAAGAGAAGGGAGAGAATGCTGTCCTTGGGAGTGGGGTGGGGCAGGGCTGCTTGAGGTGGGGACAGCTTGGGCCTAAGCACATTTTTGGCTCTTAGTAGAGGCTTCTCACTGAGGAGGTTGGGGTGAGGGCCAGTCTTGGCACCTGCAGAGGCCACAGCCGGTCGTGGGTGGGGTGTTTCTTCCTAAAGCAGGAGAATGGTGAAGTCAGCCCCTTCGGCAGCTCCTCTTTCCGAGAACGGGGGTCTGAATCTTCAGGCCAGCTGCTCCATGGACGAGCCCGAGAGGGCTCCTTCGAAACGCGTTATCAACAGCCATTTGAGGACTTCCGCATCTCCCAGGAGCACCTTGCAGACCACTTTGACAGCCGAGAACGAAGGTGACACAGCACATCATCTCCTTTCCTTCCTTCCCATCTCCTCCTGGGGCTGGCAGGGAGAGGCAGGAATACAGCCAGGGCACACAGGACTGCCAATCTTTGGCCAGGCTTTTCTGGTTCCAGGTTTCCCAATAGGTCTCTTTCACCATTTGCAAAGGTTTGGACAGAGTGAGCGAAAGCGAAGGCAGCATCATGCAGCTCAGAGGGCATTGGCTGCATCTTAAATGTTCAGGAGCAGCCCTTGACCCAGATTCCATTCAAGGTGGGCTGAGATGTGTGCCACAAGACAGTATATAACCAGCTACCTTTTTGCTAAAACTAGGCTGTCCCAGAGTACACACACATGCTTGCCTGTGTTTAAAGCTTTGGTCACCATGTACTCACTTTGAATTCAGAAAAAGGTCTGAGCACAGAGATTAGGGTGATGGGAAGGCTGATGATGACCCTGTTATGCAAATAATCAGCCAGTTAGAACAGCCATGTCTGATGACTATGTCATTTTTATGGTCAGGCATCACCTTAGAAGATGCCACAAGTCAAGATCATAGAGCCAGAGCTAGAAGGGACTCACTCTGTACTGGACAGTGCTAAGTTGCATGTGGCTTAGTCCAATTTTATACTAGAAATTAAGTGAGGCAAAACCAGTGCCCTTGCCATGACTGTACCACTCTGGATTTCAGCCCAAGCCTCAAATGGGATTCTGTTCTAGCATTTATGCCTTTCTCAAGGGCTCTTTTTTTTTTTCTTTCTGGGAATGAGTTGCCTTATATCTACATCCTCAGCTCTTGTCCACCCTTAGCAGATTTCTTAGAGGGCAGTTTTACCTCAGGGGCCCCTCTGTCCCAATCAGGACCTTTGCTTCTCTCCCTCTAGGGCACTTCGGAGAACTCGTATCAATGGAGACAACCGCCTCTAGACTCAACCACAATGACCTTTGAGAATTATATGGGTTTTAGCAGCAGATGCCTTGTGGAATTCTGTGAACTGGTTTCTATGGAGACAACACTGCTCTGGCCCTTCCTTCAGGCAGCCCTCCTGGATTCTCTGCCTACAGCCTGATGTTCTGGTAGAGATATGTTACACAAAAACCAAGCCATTATTCAGCTGTTTTACTGTCCTGAATCTGTTCAGTCTTGTCCAGGGTAAGGCAAGAAGACTGTATACCATGCCTGGCATTGAGCACAAACATCTTGTCCCGACTCCCCAGAGACTGGTGCTCTCATCTCACCTCTCCTGGAAAGGACAGGGCCCTTGACCCAGCTCCCTTACTCACAGGGAGAGTTGGGCTTGGCAGTCACCTACCCCACCCAACAAAGTACATGGGGCTCTGAGGAGTTATGGATAGATTCCTGAGAATGACCAAGGGGCTGACTGCTGTCTTTGCCTGTTCCCTAAGGAACAACCCCCCTCCCCCAAAGATAAGCCCCCCCCAAAACAAAGTTTACATCCTCCTGTAGCTTTAAAACCACAAATGAACAATGTGAGAGGGCTAATGTTCCTAAGTGGTTTGTCCCTTGGTTGATCCAAGCCCCCACCTGATGGTTGCTTCGTTGGTCAGACCTAAAACCCCATAGGGGTGTCTATGTTGAATATTTTACTTGGTGAGTGGGGCAAGAAAGGCAATATTGCAGATATAGCAGTATGGCCATGGAACACTAACCCTCTTTCAGGATGGAATGCTCTCCTGAAGTTAAAACATGTTACAAGCAGCAGTATTATTTTTTCTTCTAAATTGTATTGTAACTAAATTATTTACTCCTCTCCATACTGTTCCTGTCATCACAGGTAAACTCCCAAAGCAGGTGGCGTTAAAAAAAGCCTGCTGCCAGCCACCCATGTGCAGCTTCCTGAGCCTGGCCTTGAACTAGCTGAGATGCTCAGAGGTTGATGGTTGGTGGACCTTCAAGCAGTGACTTAGTCAGTGTTAGTGGCAGTGCCAGGAGGAGCTGCGGAGAATAGCTGACGTTTTAATTTTTTTTTTAAGGGAAAGGGCACATTTTAGGACTCATTAAGTTTTTTAGGCATGAAAAGGGAATAAGGAGTTGTATTCATCAGAAGCAAGTGGGAGAACACTGATTGGGAAATCCCTATGTCTGATACTGAATGGTCAGGAAGACATCTGCGAGGCTGAACTAGCAGCGTGGATATTATATGGTTTTTGTACGTACCTGGAATGACTGACCCTCTGGTTCCAAGGAAAAAGCCTTCCCTCGGACCTGACTAGGAGAGACAGACTTATTTGGTTGGGAGAATAGACACTATAGAACCTATGTCTCATGTCTTGGGCATGAGAAATCAGTACCCACTCTGGGACTAGGGTTCACAGGGAGCTGGACCTCAGCTACCTTCCTTCAGCACAGGCAAACCTGCCACCCCCAGTTTTGGGCCCTCAAGATCTGACTGCCAAATAAAAAGGCTTCGTGTGATTTCCCCCCCTTAACTGGTGTATTCTTTATGGGGATAAGGGGGGCTGGGAAATTATTAGCACTTAGTCACCTATACTAAGCCTATACAGTAAGCAAAGGGGATGTTACCAGATAAATTGGAAGTACAGGGTGTCCCAAAAGCTTTAGTAGCACTATAGTACAGTGGCACTGAAACTTTTAGAATACCCTGTATTATTGAAGACCTAATGCTACAGGCTCCTTTTTACCTGATTGTTTCTGTCATTCCCCCTTCAGGGGTGGGGAGAAAGAGCATTTAAACAGGGAAGGTTCCAGTTTCTTGGTTCAAAACTTCCATTCTGATAATCTTTTCTCATAAGTATGGTATATGGTATATCCTGTGTCAGTTTGTAAAGCAGTTTAATAAACTCACCACCTCCCCTGTTCCCCCCAAGCCTGTCCTCAAAAGTCCCCAAGCTACTCTGAAAGCAGACCTATCTGTTCCTTGCCAGATGCTGCTGAGCAAGTATTTCATATAAACTATCTGCCATTTCAAACTCACGTTTCAGCAGTTTACATATGAACCTAGGCAGACGGATGTTGCTTTCAAACAGTCAATGTAGAATGAATCCCTAAAACCCAAGGCGATATTCTCCAGGAATAGGGAATGTCTAAAGAGAAAAGAAAGCTGTCCAGAGAGATGATAGTTTTATTATTATAGTCAACCAGGGGTGGCATAAAAATGAGTACCATAAAGACACAATTTGAAATCTAGGCTGTATAAAATGTCAGCGTAAAGGATTAGTATTTTAAAGAAAATGTCTGTTTTACAAGTAAGTTTTATTGAAACTCGGAGAAGTGTATACTCAGTTGGTTCTTAATGCCATCACCACCCCATTCTTCTCCAAAACAAAACAAAACAAAAAAATACTCGTATTACCTTGTGGTGTCAGGGATCATGAAGAGCATTGCCTTGCAGAGATTTGGAAAAAATAAGTTATTGGGAGTACTTTAAAAAAATCACTGAGCTGAAAACATGAGGAAGACTTTGGGCATCTGTTTGTGTCAGCCCTCTCCTCTTTTCTTCCTCCAGGGCTCTATTAGAAAGTGGAAGAGTACTCTTAGTTTTTCATATGTGGGATTTAATACAAAAAACTCTATACTTGATGATACATAGGAATCAGGAAAAATGATCCTTCCCATTGTTCCTATAAAAAAAAGTCCCAGGCCACCTTACGGCAATATAATCCAACCTCACAGTATGCATTACACTATAGGAGTCAGTCCCCATTGGAATCAGCTTTGGGTTTTTAAAATTCCTTGATTCCTGTTTTTCTTTCTGTCATTCTGGTTTTTAATATTAGAAAAATGGTAACATCTTGATGCCATGAGAAACCTTTTCCTGATTATTAAATGGTGAGGATGGGCAGTGGCGCATACCATTGTCAAATCTACTTCATTACAAAATGTACTTTGTTCATTTATTCTGACAAGTTTAGTTTTTATGAATAAATACCTCAGTTTATTAGCAAGCTTTCTTTATGGTACATATTTTGTCAAAGGGATGAAATGAAGTCATTTCTACTGAGCTTCTCAAGTAGTGGCTGAACTTGTTGTCTTTTACTAGAATATTTTGATTTTTCTAAAGAGAAAATGTCTCAATTCTAAGTTAAAATTTAAGAACCTTTTCATTCAGTAATAACCTCCACATTACTTCAGATGAGCGTGGTTAGCAAAGTTAAGAGGTCCAACTGAACCCAGAGACATGGGTCACCATCCTAATATCCTCAACCTTAACGAATCCTTTGGTCACTTTTCAAGACAGACACTCAGCTGGATCCATTCCCTAAAGCAATAGCTACATTTTCACAACCAGACTCCTGGGATGTCATGGAGAACTGGCTCTGGAGTGGTTATATCATTTCCCTCTCAACTACTGCTAACTGTTGTAGCTGCTTTAACTGTGAGATATAAAAATGCTTTAGAGGTTTCTGGGTAGACAGGGAAGACTCCTCTGTAGCACCAATACAAAGAGGAATCAAGTAAAGCCATTCTCTGATATTGACCTTAGGGAATTAAACAGGAATGAACTCCTATGTATTACTCAGGCTTTTATCTCTACTCTTTCAACAAAAGTAATTTCACTTCTAGTTTGTGATTAAGGCAGCTCAGCTTGGCATGAGGGCATTAGGACATAGATGGAATAAAGACTTTCCTTTGGAAAGACATGGATGGTCTAGCATGTTTTTAAACATAAGGTTTTACTCCCTTTTAAAAAAATCATTTAAACTATGGGAACTGGCAAAATCTGCTTGGGCTGCAAGTTACAAAGCTGTACTGTAGGGATAAGGAACATGGCCCCTTTCAGCTCCTATATGCTATTATTCCATGTCAATCACATGATGCTATTAATGGGCCTGGCACAGTTTGCCCCAGTTTATTAAGAACTAATTCCAAAGCCTTCGGCTGAAGTCAAATGTTGCAATTACACATAGAAACCAGCACAACAGAGTTGATGTGGGTTGGGTTGGATCATCTGCCCACATCCACCTTAACTACAAATTCGGACTCCCTTTATAGAAAGACATCTGTGAATGTGAGATAATGGTTTTATATATTTTATTTAGGAATAATCAAGGTTTGAAGTACCATTTAGAACCATTTCAAACTATACAAACAATTTCTTTTTCCCTCCCCACATCAAGTCCACATATACAAGATTTAGGGAAACACAACATAATTCTTAGAAGGAGCAGTAGTGCTATAAGGAGTGCTAGCCCTTGAGATCAACTATAGGTAAATTTGCACTCTCATGAGCTCCTGCAGGCAGTAGCAATAACCACAGCCCCAGTCTAAGGCAGGTTTTAAACTTTTAAAAAATGTTTACCCATCGTGTAAAAAAAAAAAGTTATCTTCACACATAAGGCTAAATTAACAATGTGCCACTGTCTAAGCCCCAAGGTTTTTCCACCGTACTCCCCCCACTTCTCATCTTCTAGAATCCTAAAGCAAGGCCTGTTTCTACCACATGTGAAACAGGCCCCCTAGATAGTCTAAAGTTCATTACCTTTAGACAGACCACCAGAAACAGGTCCATTTGGAACTGCTGTATTCATTGAAGTGAATTTTTTCAAATCCAGCCTATTTCGCAGCAGTGGTTAGTCTTGCAATAGCAAGATGTTTAACAATCTTTCTCCAAATCTCTTCCTGCAGTATATAAGGAACAAAGTGCTTATACTTCAAATTGGATTACAAATAGGTAGGAAAGAGAGAAGCAGAGCTGTTCTCAGGAAGTTACCTGTAGATCATTGGCAAAAACACTGATTTACAAAGGGTATGCTTAATAACAGTCTCAATGAACAATCTACAGGGGGAGAGGGACAGTGCTGGCATGGTTTTTGTTTTTTTTTAATAACAGTCATGGTACAAGGTCACTCCTCCTGGCACAACTGAACAAAGCTCTTGTCTATAGACAGAGCAGGAACTGCAAATGTGCCATGAATGGCGTCCCTTTTAAATTCCCACCTGAAAACAGTGGGGCTGATTATCAGGTTAAATATTTGGGGTGTAAAATCACACTATTCCTGGTTCTAGTCTACCATTTATAATAGGATATGCCTCCATTTTTCAGCAGACGGCAAACATGGTGTAGTGTTATGTGGATCGGAGGCAGAGATGGTAGCATTTTTTGAAATACAAATTATGAGAGTTAATAGGCACCATGTGAGTAGAGTTAACACTTAAGAATGTGGACCTGACATGGGAGAAAACCCCCCCACATTTTGTGATTCTGAACAGCTTTTATCCTAGATTTTTCCCTGTTAATTCCAGTTTCCTGACTTATCCCGTTAAAAGGGAGACAAAAAGTTAGATGAAAAAGATTTTAATGCAGTAATCAAGAAAAGTTATAGTCTCTCACTCCCTCTTTCCTCCACCCCTCCCTCTCCTAATTTTCTCCATATTCTGAAAACTACACCCAAACAAGGATAATTAAAACCTCTGACTTCTTGTCCTTGTGGTTGCCCTTGAACCTTTCCCAGAATAGTGATCCCACCAAAGCCTTTGGGAAGCAGAAAGCCTTCTAAAAGGCTATGGCTATTACAGATTTTTAATGCAAATGCCTAATCTTGCCACCTTGACCAAGCAAAGACAGACCCAAACAGACAAAGCTTTGATTTAAGAAATGACTTTTCTTACAAGTCTTTTCACTCATACTCCCCTCAAAAAGTACTGTTATAAAGAATCCACAGCAAGTCAGTCCTTAAAACAGTCATCCTTTCCACACCACATTAAATTTCCTACTTGGCATTATTTTTGGCAATCAGGGCTCTGTGTACCTAGGCCAAGGGGACAAAAGGGTGCTAGCCAAATTCAGTTACCAATTCACTTTGTTCACTCAGGGCACTGGGAATATGTTGAACTGATAAGTGGGGAAAAAACCAACTCTAATCCCTGGAAGAAAACTAATAATTACGTTAACCTACATAAAAAAAGACTAGATTTAAGGATAGTCACATGGCATGGGACCACCTTTTCAATTAACAACGAAGAATCTAGCCAAGTGCTCATCAACATATATTAAAAAATCAAGTGTTGTGTTAATACTAACAAAAGTTAGGTATTTTTTTACCTCCCACTAACATAAGTAGCCTGACTATGAGACATGATATAATCTGAGCAGAAACTATTAAAAATTGGGTTTTAATCTTCACATATAACTGCATAAATAAACCAAGTAATCCCAATATATCCAATTATCTTAGGCTTCCTCATTATTTATTAAAGATTTTTCTACAACCTAGATGCAGTTTGCCAAATTACATATGGGCTGTAGAAAATGGTGTATTATTAGATATAATGTGGTAGTAGCTTTTGGAAGACAAGGCCTAGGTTATTAATATATCTGCTCTCTGAAAGTAAAGTGAAGCTTTCTATAGACAGATGTTGTCCTCAGCCACATCTGAATATTATAAATGCTCCAGAGTATTATTTACTTGGGTTTGTGTTAATTTACCTGTATGCATTTGTCAAATAAAAGCTCCTAATGGGTTCTCTGCATTCAAGAAGAACGAAAGGAGGCTGGGCTTCCAGTTCCCCTTATTACCAGAGTCTGGAAAAGTAAGGTCTACAGAAGGAGGAGCAATGGAAGGCTGGGTGGTACCACCTGTCCTCAGTTTCTTGAAAAACAGTATGTTTAATGGAAGTCTTTCCAGGTAGACTACTCTTTTCTATTTCTCATGAATGACCCCTTAATGCTTATTTTCTTTCATTTCTCCTTGGACAAATCACATAGTGGGATGACAAGTGCATTACAGAAATCTAGTGAGCCATCTGGAGTACACGCAGCCATTTGAGGGAAGTGACCTTAGTCCTGAACACTGCCCCCTGCTCTATGTGGAATAGGCAGAACTTACAACCATGCACTAGCATCTGGATTTACTAAACATACATTAAGGAAGTGTCATCCTTAGCTTTACAGCAACACAGCTTTTGTACAGCCAAGGGCTTTTGCAGTGCTTTATAAAAACATTCTAAAAGTCCTTTCCTATTCCTTGGGGACTGACTGCCTGATTTGACAATGAAAGACTACTGCCTGCTAACGTTCACCAGACTCTCTTGGTCCATTAAGAGGGAAGGAAGATAAAAGCTGATAGGGTCCAAGTCAGATTATTGTGAGAAAAAGAGAATAATTCACACGCTAAAAGAAAGGTTATATTCTAACATCCAGAGGAGAAAGATAATAGGAGCTATATCCAAGAAGCTGGAGATTAGAAGAGGAATGCTAACCACCATCTGCTCACTTAATGAGTGAGCCTACCACTTGCCAGGATGCCGCTCTGGAGAAATGTTCTGAATTTCCATGACAATCCCAAGCAAGAGGGATGTAGGAATAACTGCCCACATGCTTGAAACCAAGGAAAGATCCCCTCTAATACTTTAAACTGACTTTTTTTGTCTTCAGAAAACAATGCAAATCATCAAGCAGATCATGAATAAATCAGGACCAGAGCCTAAGGGACCAAGTGCTAGAAATGAGGCAGCGCTCACAGAAGTAGTCTAACTATTAGTGCATTCAACTAACAACAAAGTCAAAGTGCTAAGAGATCAGACTTCAGTAATCTATTTTTTTAAAAACCTACTTAAAAATGAGAACTCTTAAAGCACAAATCTTTTCTACAATCAAAACTTCAAACAAGTAATCAAAAATATGAAAAGCATACCACATTATTCAATATTTCCTTCAACATAACATCTGGTTTCAGCTATAAAAATTGGATCTATATCTTCATGTAAAAAAATTAAACATTTAAAAAAACAGGCAATAAGAAACATAAATGTACATAATCTTACTGCTCTCCAAAGACCAAGTGCATACTGGGAAGAGGAAGTAAAAGGTCAGTCAGCTTATAAAACATTTTTTTTCTTTAAGAAAGACCAACTCAACTCCCAGTTCTCTCCTACTTCCAATTCAAGACTGTCTTCACCTAGAAGACAACACAACACTTTGGCTACATGCAAAACTGTGGCAATGTGTCCTAGAATACCACGATGGTTGCTGGCAAGACCATCCACTCCATAAACCTTTCTCTTTTTTTGCTTCCAATTTTTCTACTCAGTTTTGGTCTCTCCTGAGATGTACACCCAAAGCACTGGGTCTCTGACACCCATACAGTTAATAATTTTATTTTATTCCATTTTAAATACATGGATCTGAGATCAAAATACTTCCTTCATCACTTGCTTACATAAAATTCTCTGCAAGAATAAATATCAAACCATATTTAAATATACTCAGATACAAGGACATAAGCAAAATATGGGTCTTTTCTGCATCCCTGGGATTTCCCTTTCAGCTTTCCTTCCTGGTTTTCTCACAGTGCTGACCATGCAGCCATTCGGTCATTGCCATTTGAGAGGGCTAATGCATGTGAAAAAAGTTCCCAATACTTAAAGGATCCTAATTCTTCCACTAAACTGCTTTTCTGTAAGTGGAGCTGCATGTAGTGGGCAATTTTCACGTCCAGGGTGTATTCTATGAACTCTGCCCGAACATGCTCCAACACTGCAATTTTCTATCACTAATTTTTTTTTCCATTACCATGTTTGGATTACACATTTTAATTTGACCTCTAATAAAAGAACCAAGAAAACATTCTCCAGTAAAACTCTGTAGTTAATACATGAAGAAAAAATGGGAGTGATCATGTTTCAAGGACTGCCACTTTGGAAGTGAGATTCTTAAGTGGGATACTCTGAGATTGGCCTTCTCTTTGCCTCTCCCCTAGTTGTGTTCAGTGTACCAATAAATACAAAGACATTCATTTCCAATCCACAAGCGGTTTCTTCCTTAGTATCTATGTTAATTCATTTACTAAAATGTACGTATCATGTACATTTTACAAGGTAATTACCAAATGAGTATGTGTACTGTATATGTGCATATATAAATTAACCTGCATGTATATAAACACTAGAGGAAAAAAATCATGTATTTGTTCTCTGGAGGAAGCTATCATTCACAAATCCATGCTCTTGACATAACATCCAACACAATCCATCAGGGCCACAACAATGTCATATCCAACACAGAGTGCAAAATAACAGAATGCAGTCTTAGTAAAACTCCCAAGTCATTTTCTCAAGAAAAATGGGTGAGCTAGAGGGGTTACATTCTAGAATAAATAGTAGGAAGGCCTCTGGATTTCAAAGAAAGGGTTCTCCCAAACCACATAATAAAATTTCCCTTGTCCCCATAAAAGGCACCTTTTTTTACTAGGAGCCAATTCAACTATGTGACTTGCTACATGTGCCCTCAAAATGGTTATCTGGGATAGTGAGGGCTGAGGGGAGGGCAGCAGAAATCATTTCTGCTTGATTTCTGCTAGCTAGCCATAGTTCATGCCACTCAATTTCCAACATAATTCATTTTCTTTAAGCCTGTCTTAATTTGGCTGTACATCCTAGGGCCACAGAGGTTTATTTTTCAGAATTTTCTGTGCCTCAGTTTACTTTGGACCCTGAAGCCCTGTCACCTGCTCTCCTTAACTGCCCTAGAGAGTTGACACAGTCATTACCTTCCTGAAGTCAAGGCAAAGGGAATAATGTCTACAGTAGCGACCACTAGACTTGGCATCAGAGAACCTGACTCAAGGACCTATTCTGCTAGCTGTGTGATTTAAGCAAATCTTGGGGCTTCAATATCCTCATCTGTAAAATAAGGGAACTGGATGATTTCTGAAGTCCCTTCTAACTGACATTTTAGGAAATTCTCTTGAAATAACTGTGTATGTTGCTCAGTTACCCTCTAAAGAGCTCGGACAGATTAGTCTTGCAAATTGTCTAAGATGCTTTGCAATGCATTCCTGCATTGGGAGAAAGACTAGAAATGAGATCAGAAGCCTTCCCATGGAAGCTGCTTCTTATATTAGAGGATTTTTGTATGAATAAAGTAGATTTTATATTCAAACAATTATTCCATACTTCAAATGGTATCATTTCAGCTGATTTCCCAAAAATACCAAAGGGAGGTAAAAATAATAAGCTAGAGACTAAAGTTAAATAAACCACATTTGGTTACAAGTTGAGGGGAACATTTTAAAAATAAATAAATACTTAATAATGATTTCCATCCTTAATTTTGAAATCCTGTGCATTCACCAGGAAAGAGGACTAGTAGAACTCATGGTTAAATAGCAAGATGAGAAGTTCTTTGATTTTATTGGGAAGCCTTATACCACTGACTTTAAATTGAAGGGTATTTCCAACTGAAATAACTAAGAAAGCCACTTAATCTCTCTTCTGATTCTTACCTTTCTTACTGGTAAAGTGATTATGTTTGCCACATCTTACCCTTCCCAAGTTTATATGAGGATTTAGAGATCAACATTTATAAAGTGCTTTGAAATCCTCAGGTGAAAGGTGATAGATAGTGGCTTTGTGCTTTTGTTTACAGATTTTGTCTCTTTTTTTCTAATACTGGAACTTTTCTGGCTTTAAGAAGTAGGCATTTAAATACATATACCAAGTTCAAGATCAAATACATCTTAATTTAACCCAACAATGGAAAAATAGTTAATAACTGATCCAGAATTTTTCATGAAAAGGAAACTAATCAAGTAACCAATAAGTTTTTTTTTTTTAACCTAGGGAAAAATGGCTGTTATTCAATTATAATTTCAGACAAGTAAACTATTGCTTATAGATGTACTGGTCAGAGATTACTTAACAAAGCAGAATTATTTTTAGAAAGGGGTCCACAGAAAGGATTCTGGATAAAGTGGTAAGTGTACTAATAATATGCTCTCTAGATTCAATGCACTGCACCCTGATAAAAGACTGAGAGAGGAGTAAATGTAGTGATATCAACCTTCAGAGAACAGACACTAAATACATATAGAGAAAAAAGGAAATGCACTGCTTTGCTAATCAGAAGTTTCTATGTAATGAACATGTTTATAATCTCATGTTTTATTAAATGTGTATAGGCAGATGTATATGTTTAAAAGTTGGTTCTGTTGTACATGAATAAAAAATCTGAAATATTTTATCCACTGGAAGGCAAAGAAGAGGTTCTATATTGTGGGAGGAAGAATCTGACATGAACCCTGCTCTGCCCAGCTCAGCGTATCATCCTAAATTGGCTGTGAAGAGCTCTGGGCTGACCAGTGAGTTCCCCAACAGCCTCTCCCCAGTGTGCTTGGCTAAAAGTCTCACAACAGCAGGCACTGTAACTGGCCCTGGCAGCAGAGGTTCTGATCCAGCCCATTCCATTTGACATCTTCCTACATTTGGCAGATCCTTCATAGCAGTCAGTTTAAATTCAATCTGCTTCTGGAAAAAGAAGAAAAAGATACATAAAACACAGAACAGACTTCAAACATGTACATGTAAAAGTTTGGGCATCTTAAATATAATATCACGTTCTCAAGTTAAGAGCTGTTTGAAGTCTCCCTTAAAGCTAAGTAGCCCCCACTTGTAGGTTCAGCTCAATTGCAGATTAAGGGAGGAGAGCTGCTAGCTGGCTAAATCCAACACAGCAATCAGAATACAGTCGCACAGGCCACCTCCTCTGGCCTGAAAACCACAGGCCACTGAGCCGGGTACCATGAACCACGGGTCATGTTGTGTCTTCTATTCACTGTCTTACATAGTTGTCCTCGGTCCCTCCGGAGCACTTCTCTAGCAGGCAGTCAGATTTTTACTGCAGCCTTGATCTTTGTTTCACTATTTTCAGCCCTGAATGCAAAGTAAACAGGCACTTTAAAAAAAAAAAAAACAAAAAACAAACCTGGGCTGACCTTGACTAAAAAAGCATTCCCAAAACAGGCCTTTTAATAGCTTATGGTGATTAATGTCAATCAGTAACATTCTTTCTGTTATCTGCCATGGCCTATGGCAGTTATTTGGGGCAAGTAATCAAAAAAGTAAAATAAAATTGGGTCATTAAAGTGTAGCACTGTCCCTTCCCCACCCTTCCATGAAATGCCACGAATCCCTTATCATCCCACTGTACTTTCTTGCCTGCAGCAGAATCAAACAGACAAGGCATATATCTGTAGATCATAGATATATACCTGTAAAGGGCCTCAGAGGTTAACCTCTTCATTTGGCAAACAAAAAGAAGAAGGCCCATAAAAGTTAAGTCAGTTCTCCAAGATCACACAGGTACTAAGGGTCAGAGGTAGGATTTGAAACTACATTCTTAGTCCAAAGCCAGTGCTCTTTCCAGTACACCACACTGCCTCAAAATGGTAAATGCCATGAAGATGCCAACGCTTGTATTACAAGAACAGGAAATAACACTTCCAGTTTAGAATCAATAATAAACATGTTTTTCAATTCCTTATGTCTTGAAAGCTGAAACAATCAATCTATAGAAAAGACAGAACTATAAGGGACCTTAAAGATCACCTTTTTCAAACATCAAGTTGGATTTGAAGTTGTAAGAAAAACTGCATATTTTAGAACAAATCTGTCAGATGAAAGGAGAAAAGGCCTCCTCCTCTGCCATATTTTCAGTTTTAAGACTTGAAAAAAAATGAATCATTTAACACTGCATCCTTTCATGTTGACTCAGGGCCAGCATTAGTACCACAATTAAGCACACTCATTATTACCACATCAAAGGTTGTCTACCTAGAAAAATTATTGAGCATCATTTACTGACTCCACAAAGGAAAGCTGGTGAAACTCAAGCTATAATAGAAAGATGAAATGCATATACTGTGACTAACAGCACTAGGAAGGTTGTATTCTTACACTAACATTGTGTATCATTTACTTTGCAGCAGCACTGTTTGCAAAAAGACTGATTCAGATATTAACCCTGTATTTAAGCCGTAAAAAAGCATGTCACTTTGATCAGGAAAAGCAAAATGTTCACAATGATTATTCATACTCTTCTTTATGGTAACAATTTTGTAGCTGTAGCTAACAGTCACAGTAACACACAATAATTACAGATGAGCAACAAAAAAAGGCAGGTTCACTTTAGAGCTACCCATAATACATATACCATTGGATTAATAGCTTGCCACTGAAAACTGTGGATAATTTTTAAAAATCACTGCCAAATTTATGTTTAAAATTGTTCTGTTCTTTTTATTCCTATGCTCTTAAAACATTCAGAGAAAGAAAAGATGGAAGTCTTCCATTTATAGAATAATACTTATAGTGGTATTTTCCATGGTAGCAGCAAACTGGAAGTAAACTGGGTGCCCATCAATTGGGAGAAAGCTGAACAATTTGTGTCTGAATGACATGGAATATTATTATTTCATAAAAAACAGAAAATAGAAGATACTCAGAGAAACTTGGGAAGACTTGTATGAACTGAGGCAGAATCCAGAACAACTATATGAACAATCTCTACAATGACTACAATAATGTAAGGAAGATAATACTGAAAAACATCAGAACTTTGATAAGTGTAGTACACAATCTTGACTTAAGAAGAATGATTATGAAGTAAGCCTTTCTCTTCTCACAAAAGAGGTGGTGGGCGATAGCTATAAGATATGATTTGCTTGACATAACCAATACAGTCCCCAAAGTCTTAGTGCAGTTTCAAACACTTTTGGAACATTATGTATATTGGTTTGTATTAGCTGTACTTTTTGGGCTGTTTTCTTCTATTATTTCTTGAATTATGGTATTCAGGTTTTTTGATTTGTGTTTTGGGAGACCTATAATCCTGCAGCATTGGATAAAGTGCTAGCGCTGGAGTTAGAAAGACTGAGTTCAAATCCAGCTTCAGATACTTACTAGCTGTGTGACCAGGGTAAGTCTCTTAACAGCTGTCAATTTCCTCAATTATAAAATGGGGACCATAAAAGCACCTATCTCACAGAGTTACTGTATGGATCAAATGTTTATGAAGCACTTAGCACAGTACCTGGCACATAGTAGGTACTCATTACTTGCTTGCTGCTTTCCCTTCTTCCTTTTTCTACCCATCCTACTTTGGATATTAATATCTTTTGCTTGAATGGAGGTCATGTGTTTTTTTTTAACCTTATGATTTTTACTTTTCTTCCAGACTATCTTTCATTTCAGTGTATTTCCATTCCTACTGAGTTATTCTCTCTTTTGTTTCTCTGGTGAGACTTACTACCATGGCAAGTTTTTCTATTCTGCCAATTATTTCTGCTCTGCAGGCTATACATTGTGCTTTCACAATTTTTATTTCTCTTTTAAATCATTCAGGAACATCCTATTCTGCTTCCATGCTCAGCTGGGAACCTACAGGGTTCTCTGCATTATCATGTATTGATTAATTTTCCTTTGTCTTGCAAGCATCTGCTCTCTTTTGAGCGATCTGAAGGCCTTATTCCCCTCTGTTATTAATATCTTTTCTGTAGGTTTATCTGCTTATGCTCAGTCTTTCATTGAGTTTTCTTCCTCTTGAGATTTTTGGTAGTTTCAATCTTCTTACTTTATATGCCCCCATGAATCGCTTTCTGACTCCTTCCCCTTTGATGGAGGTTGCCCTAGAAGCTGACCTAAAGACTGTCTCAGACTTCCCCTACTTGGACACTTTACAAGCCTAAGCCTCTGACCCAAGTGATTTCTAAGGGGGTCAGAACTGGCCCCAGATGGATACTGAACTCTTCCCCTCAAAGTCAGTGGAGTGCTACACTGCCACACAACGTATCTTGCCCTGCTTCCCTCTGTTCTTCAGTTCTCCTGCTGAATTCTATTGTAGTGCAGAGCTATACCTCCCTGCTGTCACTACCTGAGTAAACTCTTGCTTTTTGATTTTCCTTGGCACTGGGAGGAGGGGGGAAAGGTTGAGTTCTGTATCAAGCTCATAAGTCAGCTAGTGTTCCTGTTGAGGGAGTGGAACAGGAAGTGCTGAGTAAGAACGTTGAGTGTGAGATTTTACCTCATTAGCATTCCTTGTGTCCTAGAGCCTAGAGAGTTGAAGTTGCTTTATCTTTTGTCCATAATTCCTATTTTGGGCAGGTATTGAGAGATTGTGAAGACTGGCAAAAATGTCTAGCTTGCCATTTTATTGGTCAAGTGACCCTGCAGTAGGTTATACTTGTCACAAGGGCGTGGCAGTCATTGGGAAATGCCAATAATATAAGAAAGAAAAAAGCATCAATAAAATACCTACTTAACAAAAGAAAAAGGAAGTTTTAGAACTGAAGTAGATCATGGTAAAAAGTCTTTGGGAAATTGATTGGCTCTTAGGCAATTGAGTCTTGTGGAAAGAATGATACAGAGGAATTAAGGAAGACTTGGATTTGAATTTCTCCTCTGATATTTACTTGTTCTCTGAGCTTGATCAAGTCAATTAATCTTTATCTACCTCAGTTTCCTCATTTATCCCCATAAAATGGAGATTAAAAATAGCATCTAATGTATTTTGTGAAGATTAAGATGTAAAGTGTTTTGCAAACTTTAAAACCTATATAACTGTTAGCTATTGTTTGTAGTATTATATAGACTTAGAGCTAGAAACAACCTTAGAGGTCAACTAATCCAAACCCTTCATTTTACAGATGAGGACACCACGTCCTGGAGAAATTATGTGTTCAGTCATTTTTTCAATCCGAGTCTTCATGACTACATTTGGGGTTTTCCTGGCAAAGGCACTAGAGTGGTTTGCCATTTCCTTCTCCAACTCATTTTACAGTTCAGGAATGTGAGGGGGGCGGAGCCAAGATGGCAGAGTAGAAAGACTCACATTTGCTAGCTCCGAATCCACAGCCCATAGATTTCCTGTAAAAAGAACTCCTGACAAATTCTGGAACAGTGGAAGCCGCACAGCAACACAATGAAGGAGAGTTCTGCTGCAGAGAGCCCTGAAAAGCCGACCGCAAAGGTACCCCGGATGGGAGCGGAGTCCTGCCCTGCTGAGCGCTCCCCTCCCCCAGCCCCAGCCGCGGAGCTCTGCCCGGCCACGCGGCACTGAGAGGAGCCAGCAGACCCAAGCAGGCGTCAGAGACCTGAATCTCCGAGCGGCCTCCAAGGTCCCTCTACCCACAGACGCACAGGTCTGTGAGAGAGACAGGCTGAGAGGGGAGCAGGGTATCTCCGGGACTCGGACCCCCTCGGGAGGCAGCAGCCTCCGAGGCAGAGGCAGAGGCTGCTCAGGCAGGAGCTCCACCCAGCTCCATTACAAAAGATCTCTACATAAACCCCCTGAGGGAACTGAGCCTGAGAGGCGGCCCTGCCCCCACCTGAGAACCAGCAGATAAGCTGCCACTGAAGAGCAGTCAGGCCTGTCGCCAAAAGCCCTGACGCTGGGGAGCAGCATTTGAATCCCAGACCCCAAGCACTTGCTGGGCGGATCTAGGCCAG
>CM053769.1:350227717-350300403 GCA_028658325.1 Potorous gilbertii
GAAGAGAGGGCAGATTGGTGATATGGGTAATTAGAATGTCCAGTGTATTGGGGAGGAGGTAGGGGACAAATGGGGAGAAAATTTTGGAACCCAAAATTTTGTGAAAATGAATGTAAAAAGTTAAATAAATTTATTTAATTAAAAAAAAAAAAAGGAATGTGAGGCAAATAGGGTTGAGTGAATTGCCCAGGGTCACATAGCCAATAAATATCTGAGTCCAGATTTGAACTCTGGAAGATGAGTCTTCTTGGCTCCACACCTGGCACTCAATCCACTGCACCCCTTAGCTGCGAAGTTAAATAAAAAGTTTAATGGCTGCCCAAAGTCACAAAGGTAGTAAACAGCAAAGATGCAATTTGAACCCCAGGTCCTCTGACTTTAAAGCGATCTTTCTATTGTACCATATTACACTTAAAGGCTCATCTTCATTCTATGTAAAACAACTTATAACAAAGCTGAGTTGATCAAGTGGGAAGAGGAAGTCCTATTAAAGAAACTTTCTTGATTAGATAAAAGAAAATCTAAAGATCTTCTGGGGAAGAGAGAGCGGTCCAGTCCATCTTGTCTTTTGGATAGGAAGGTGTATGGTGAATGACCAATAGCTGTCAGTGAGTTGCTGAACAGCTTAACACTAAAAGTGTAGCTAGTTCTCTAAGCTAGCAGCAGCACCTCTGCCTCACCGAAGGTGGTTTCGCTTTGCTTTTGCGTTCCCAGCAGCATGTCATTGTCTGAAAGCACCGGGAGCACAAAGGTTTCAGATTGTAAGAATGATTTCAGCTGAGTTAAGGCAGTTTTCTCTTATCCCCAGCAAAGAAAACCAGAACAATATTAACCAGCAAAGACAGCTAAGATTTAGTGCGAGGAGCTTTCCAAACTCGTAAAATGGAGCTTGCATCACTTTGAATTTCCTCCCTCCTTTCTTCCTCCTCACTTCCTGAGAATCACAGCGTGTCTAAGACAAGTTTATTTTTAAACATTTGGTACAGCGATACCACACTGGCAGTTTGTAAAAGCCCAGAGATCCCTCCTCAGAATATTTAGTATTTATAAATGCATAAATACTTAAGATTGCAAAGGAAACGAATTACTTTGAAATATAGTTACAAAATATTTTTTAAAACTCAGTACATGAACCCCAGGTTAAGAGTCCCTGGTATAAGAAGGAATAACTGACTTCTCTATATGCCTTGCTTGTAAATCCAAGCCTATAAAACAAGGTCAAATATCACAACTTCATAATTTCAATTCTCACCTATGAAGAAAAATTAATTTTGGTTAGTGAAAGTCCATGCTACCCTGTTCTCTAAGTTTTTAACATGCTTCCTTCTTCCATAAACATGCATTTCCCACACCTAGGAAGCAATCTCTCATTTCCCTTTTCTTCTTTCTCTTCAGTTCAAGGACCATTTCTTACTTGAAGCTTTCTCTGACTTTTCCAAATGAAAGTGTGTTGTTCTCTGTCATTTTCCTAGAACACTAGGTCTTTTCCTTGCCTCATTACACCTCACCCTGCACTAGGCTTTTCTGTTCAGTGTTGTATATAGACTGTCTTCCCCTGCCTCATCCCATTAGCATGTGAGCTTGTCAACAGGCAATCACATCATAAGACTTATGTGAAAACCAGGTTTATCATAAGAGAAATGAACATACATGTGGAACCCAAAGACTTCCCCATCTTTACAGAAGTTTACATTTTTATAACAGCAGGATGAAAGGAGGCAGGGGATACCAGGAAGAGTTGTGAAATGGGAGGGGGAACAGTGCAGCAAAGGTGGGGGAGGGAAAGATAAGACTACTCCCCACCCTCAGCACCCCAGAAGGAGCAAGGTGATAGCAAAAGTCTCATTCTTTTCTCTTGGGAACTACTAGACTATGAAGATAGGAAGGTCTGCTTATCTGCAAAGGACCCCACCTGCATAAGTATTATCCTAACTTGGCACAGACTGGCTAGGGCCTGTCTTGTCTCCCAAGGACACACAGGGAATTCAGTTTGGGGTGCATTAAAAATTACGTCAGCTCAGGGGTAGCTTCATCCTTGACATATTCAGGACTCCTACAT
This sequence comes from Potorous gilbertii, assembly GCA_028658325.1. NCBI lineage: Eukaryota > Metazoa > Chordata > Mammalia > Diprotodontia > Potoroidae > Potorous > Potorous gilbertii. The sequence goes on from CM053769.1 coordinate 350,229,777, forward strand.
GCTTTGGGTCCAGTGTTTCTGGAAAATATGGCAACTCAAAAAGACAAGTTAAAGGGACCCCTTAATAGCCATTAACGAACTCATTGAGAGCAAGTTTTTAATCTTTGCATTGCATCTTTAAGTACTGCATATGACAGACATTTAACAAATATTCTCAGAATTGAATTTTTGAAAGAATTTGGCATTAAGATCAGTAGCAGAAGGAAAATTTGCAACATAATTATCCATGTGGTAATGGTACATAGAGAAAGCACAGATAACATATTCACATCTAATCTCAAAATCTTACTAGGCTTCTACCAAACCTCTCACAAGAATTAATGATCTATAGATGAATGGGCTCATCAGTTTCACTTCCTCTTCTTGGACATCCTTTAATATATGTGTTTACAAACAGTAAATGAAAGCTTAAGGAAAGGGGAAGAAGATCCTAGAAAGAGACCTAGAGAACTGGCTAAATGCATAATCAAGACCTGGAAACCCAAGAGATCTTTTTCTTTCAATTGTGGTTCTTTAATAAACTAGGTCCCTCCAAAATAGACATTAAACCAATCCCAGGAGGCTGCCTGCCTACTTAGAAAATCACAAATCAACATTATTTAGGCTGTATTATATTCTTATTTTGTTAAAGAGTTCCCAATGACATTTTCACCTGGTTTGAGCCCCAGGCCATGAGTTTGACACCTCTGCCTTAAAATACAACACATACAATTTCAAAGAAAAAGCTTGAGATTAAAAATGTTGAAACCAAACACCTATACTCTTCTAAGAAATATTAAATAATTTTCCAGTGTTAATGGCATTTCTTCAATGGATAAATTTAACCCTAAAAGTTAGAGAGAGGGCAGTAGAAAAGGGAGTACGTAAATTTTTGTCAAAACTTACTACATCTTATATGAGGACAATTTAAAGTCCTTTTTTCCTTATTCATTAATTTTTTATTGTTGTTCATTTTTAAAAATTCCCTCTCTTCCCTTTTCTCACCTCATCACTTAAAAAAATAAAACCTAACATGAAGGCATATATACTTCCCCAGATCAGCACTACTTCTCAAAAACCTTTGGAAGCCGCTTCCTACTCACAAATCAGTTCTAGGGCAGTTAGAGAGATCACCTTAAGCATGTTAAGTAAGTTCTTGCCTCAGTGCTAGTACAACCTTATATAAGGCTGGGACTTTCTCCCTCCTATAGCATTATATTAACTCATCCTCATGGCTTCTGTCTCTTTCTCACCGTGCCACAGAGGTTTCATGGAGCAGGTTGTAAGTCCTGCTCAGAAGCTTTAAAATCAACCATCAGCAAACCTCACATTCGTTTTGAAGACCAGACCACAAATGATGAGAAAAGTGATGTAGAAGCTTGGTACTCTCATGCTCCCCACTGTAGACAGTGTTACATGGTGATTCCTTACCTAGCTGGATTCCAGCCTGAGGGCTCAGTGTATCAAAAGGTTCTGAACTGATCTCCTGGCCACTGGGCTCCCAGGACTCACTGTTCTCAGACACTTCTGAATAGGTGTCACATGTCCCTTTGTGATTTCCTGCTTGTTCTCCAGTGCTGGAATACTGGTCCTCGCTGCAAGTATCAGATACAGCTCGGGTTTCCTCACCCATTTTTTCAGCAAACCATAGTTTAACCTGTTGTGAACTCATCTGAGTTTTGTCACATAGGCTCTGAAGATCATCTTCATACAGCGTTTTGTGTGTTTTATAATAATCCTGAAGAAGCTCCCTATTGCTTGGACTGATAACTAAGAGACCAGGGGGGAAATTACCATGCTTATAGTCCTCATACCACTTCAATTGTCCATTTTTAAGTGCATATCTGCTATCTCCAAACCAGCGTATGACCTCAGCCCGGGGCAGGCCAGACTGGGAAATGAGACCATCATATTCCTGATTTGTTGGCCACTGGGTTTGGACAAACAGCTGTCTGAGCAAGTGCCTTTGCTGGGCAGTCTTTTTATAACTCATTTTGTTCTTGGGTTGTTCCAGGGATTTGCTCAAACCCTGCTCATCCTCATGGTCATTGGCACTCGGTCCTATTGATTCATTTTTGCCATTTGCCTCTGTCACACGTAGGTTCTTGAGATTGATTTTGATGGGGCTGACTTTCCGCTCCGTTCGAGGACGGTCACTCCCTGGGGCTTCTGAAGGGCCATTCTCATTTGGAGCCCTCCACTCATCAGCAGGATCTTCTTCACCACAATCTTCTTCAGCCTCTTCCTCCTCCTGAGAAGCTGCTTCTTCAGATTTTTTGTTCTCTTCTGCAGACTTTTTTTTCCGTCGCTCTGAAAACCAGCTATCGATTTCTCTTCTTGTCATTTTGGTTTCACTTCTCAGTCGGTCTACTTCTTCCTCAAGGGGAAGAGGATTTTGTGCAAAACTGCTCTCCAATGCTCTGAGCTGTTCTGGTGCTCTCTCCTTATATTTTGTTGGGGTGAAATCTGGTGTTTGATGCCAGGATTGCCGTTTGGCTGAGTGATGAACCCCTGGTGTTGTTGCTGTTGTCATACAGGCTAGGTCTGGTGCTTTGGGTGACAGAGTGAAGGTAACATCAGGTGTGGAGTCCATAATCATAGAACTATTATCTCCAGGTAACATGCTTCGAGTACCTTTCAAATTTCTGCAATGGTATCGTCGATCACTGAACCATTTTCGAACCTCCCTTGTAGTCAGGCCTGTAATTTTGGTCAAGTGCTCTACTTCACCTTGTCCGGGGAACTGATTCCTACAAAAACTACCTTTCAGAGCTGATAGCTGTTCATGAGATTTTTTATTTTTGTAGATGCTAGAATCTAGGAAAGCTTGGGAAGTTATAGTTGGGCATGCAGTGAGCAGAGATTGAGCAGCATTTACCACCTTTACTGTGGATGCAGTATTTGAGCAAACAGTGTTATGTGGTGCAACAGCTGGCTGCTTGGGAACAGAGGTAACTGCTAAGGTGAGAGAGGAACTTGTCCCCTGTAGCCCATTGGCCATTATTGGCTGAGTAACCAGCAATCCTCCTGTACCTTCTGGTTGCCCTGTAACAACATGACCAGGTAAGGCAGCCTGAATGAGATGTTGGACATTGCCAGCATTGGCAACCAAAGGGGTATTTAAAACTGTGATTGTAGGCTGAGGTACTGACTGGATAACTGTGTTAAACATCTTTTTTCTTGCATCTTCTATCTCCTCAGGGGACCAACTGATACCTTGCTTCAATCTTTGGGCAGTAAACCAAATTTTTAGTTGTTCTTCAGGGTACTTGGTCACAACAGTCAAGTAGCAAAGCTCAGCTTTGGTTGGGTAAGGGAATTTATGGAAAGAGTTTTTCAGGAAGCTATTTGAGTCCATGGCCGCATTGTATGTTGGAATGCTGCTCAGTGGAATCATCACTTTGGGAAGTGACTTGGATGTGGGCAATGGCTGGTGGTGATGGTGTTGTGTATGCACTTGGGGTTGCTGTTGAATAGACAGAAACTGAGCTATGCCAGCGGGTAAAACAGGTACAGTTCCAATTAGAGGCCCATTGGCAACATGTGAAGATTTCACAGGGTTGCTGGTTGCCTGGCTGACTGGAGCAGATCCATTGGTGAAAGAATGGTCGTTTTCTTTCATCTCAGTTTCACCAACTGACTGACTAACTAAGTTCTCCCCAGCTGGTTGACTTAGTAAATTCTCTCCAACAGATGAATTCTCCTTCAGTGTGTGAATTTTTTTGGCTTCAGCTTTCCCTTTCATTATCTTCATAATTGGAGTTTTAGTAATGATAATTTCAGCTTGTCCATCTATCCCTTCTTCATAGGACTCTCCTGAAAGGTCATGGCTGCTGGTGCTATCAGAGATGATTTGCTCTACAGTTATATGATTGTCCTGTTTGGCCACATTCCAAATGAAGCTGATTTCACCAGTATGACATTTGGCATTGTGGAGTGAAAGTCCTTCAGAGGTTTTTGCCATAAAACTGCATTCGATACATACAAAAGTGGGGTCTTTATTAAAGTCCATGTGTTCTGAGTTCATATGCCCCACAAATTGATTCATGTCTTGAGACCCAAAATCACAGTATTTACATATGTAAGAATCACCATCAAAAGTGCTTCGATGACCATTAGATAGTGTTCCGTTATCATTGCTGTTGTTGTTAACAGCATCATTAACAGTGGGCATTTCAGAAGGTAACTCCTGCTGAGTTCCTTCATTAAAACCTTGACCAGGGTCTGCTTCTGTTTCCTGTAACACCACAGTTTTTACTGGTATCATGCAAGGGGTGGTAGATTTCCGTTTGCTGGCCATTGCTTGAATCTCTTCAGGTGATCAAAGCTTGAAAGCTCTTCTCAGCAAAGGCTTCACAGTCCAACTTCCAGCTAATCCATGAGGTTCAAAGTATTTTCCAAGAGCTGAATCTCAAATGGCTGAAGAGTGTACATTTTCCTGTTAAACCTAAAGAGGAAAAAAATAAGCAATTAATTTCTTTAAAAGTACTTATTTAATTCACAGATACAGTATAGATTCTTGAATATCCTCTACATTCTGGTTCCAATTTCCATGACATTTTCAAAGGAAGTTAGTTAGGCAGTTTGGATGTGAGGGTTCCACTGACAAAGTAGAATGTAGTTGGAAGAAGGACTAGATCTGGAATCAAAGGACTTAGACTCATATCCCAGCTCTGCTACTTATTCTCTGAGTGATCATGTACCAATCACTTCTTGTTTCTTCATCTGTAAAATGAGGAGGCTGGACATCCTTTAAGGTTCTAGCTCTAAGTCTATGATTCCATTACTTGTAGATACTACAGTACAATATACACAAGAGTAACCTAGCAATCTATCCTTTCAGTTCATTTGACTGGAACAATTTTTTCATGTCATCCCTGCATGAAGCTCTGCATGAAGCAATCCTAGAAAAAAATTCTAAGTACCTTTGAATTAATTCTGACCACGTTAACAGAGGAATAAAAGATCCTAGTCTAATTTTGACTCAAAAATTTAGAGCAATAAATATTTTTCTATGCACATCTTTTGTTTGAAAATTCTTTGCATATCAAAGAATAAAAAGAAAACTCAGAACTGAAAGGCCAGAATATCAAGGGAGTCCCAGAGTCCAGGGATATGATGGCTACATTCTCATACAATCTTTGACAAGTTATTTATTGCTATTCCTTCTTTCTCATCTATCAGCTCTAAGTCACTCTGCATGTTCCTTTGGGTCTGAGATAATTATAAAAATCTTTTATTCAGCCCTTGAGTTTTTTTACACTGAAAGGTACTCAAAGTTGAAAGATACATATTTAGTTGCTATAGACATGCGACAAATGTACAATGATGTATGACAACATTTCTTCACAAGTGATGAGAATTTATTAAGTGACTACTCTGTACTAGTGCTGGGGAAACAAAAGGGAAACAGTCCCCTCCCCTTAAGAAACTTACATTCTACGGGAGGGATTCAACATTTTCTCAGATAAGTAAACAGAAATTGTATATAAAATAAATAGAAATGCAAAGTTAAGGGGTGCTAACAACTGGGGGAATCTTAAAGAAAAATATACGACAGAGTAGGTGTTGGATAGTTATTTAATTGAATTGAACAGCCTACTCATAGGATGAAAGGTTATCTAAAGACTCTGTAAGGGGCAAGTTACCCTTTCACCATATGATAATGAATTAACAATAATAAAAAAAAATCTAGCCTGAATCAGAATTTACACATCTTACATAACACATTTATCATTAGGCTTTCTCCCAATTACTGAGACAGAGGAATACAGCATAGCAATAATGATACCACATACAGTATTCAGACTTCTAGCAACCTTAATGCCCTTTGAACAGAAATAAGTCCCAAATGACAAAACTCAGTATTTATTTAATAGTACAGTTGTACAGCCACTCTTTCCCTTCTCAGACACACAGTATATATAATATTTTAAGCACAATAACTGGTTTCTGATTTCTCTGGGCAATCTTTACCTGCACTTCAGAGTGAAGGTGAACAAGATTGAGGGCAAGAAGGGTGAGGAAGCAAGAGAACAATGGATAGCATTGGCAGAAAAGTGATGGAAAATAACCAAGGCAGAATAAGCAAGGAGATGCCTGCATCACCGACTATGGCAGAGTGTGCTAAAGTTGGATTTGAATCAGTGAGACATGAGTCAATCAAGTCACTTCCCCTCTCTTTCTCAGTTTACTCATCAAGTTCCCTTCCAGTTCTAAATCTATGATCCTGTGAACAAGAGAACAGTCTAGGAGAAATCAGTTTAAGAACAAGTCAAATCTTAAACCTGAGAGAATCCCTATTTCAACATAATACAAAATAGCTTATAATATAATGGCTCCAAGTCACTAAGAAAAGATTAAATGATGTTCAGTATTTTTTCTTACTAAAGGAGGGAAATGTCTCGGAGTAAACAAGGTGTGACTTAAGAGATAATAAAGTTGGCTTTCTTCTTTTGAAAAGTGGGGGAGTAGGACAAGATAACTTTGAGGATCACTGTGACTCAAAATTTACAACCATATGAATATGTATATTCAAATGATGATTTTTCAAAATAGTTACCCTGAATGGCTGCACCCTTATTTAAATGATACTTAAAACATTGTTGAGAGATAACCTTTCACAATGGTCATCATAAAATATAGCATTTAAACAACCAATTCTCAATGGTAATAAATTTTCGTGTTTGAAGTAAGACTTCAGTTTTGGAAACAACAGTCATTCAGAGTCTGGCAGAGACTGGCAAATAAGCTAGGTGATCAAGTATAGTAATAAATATCATTTTTAAAAGGTAGGGTTGCTATAAAATAACAAGATTAGTTTCCTTACATGGCTCATAAACTGATACTGAAGGCAATTTCCAAAAAAGTTCAGAGCAGAGATTCTATCCCTTTTTTGTGCCAGAGACACATATGGTCTTGTAGTGAACCTATGGACCACTTGAATAAGGATTTTATTCTATTTAATTAATTAGTTAGTTTTCAGTTTTCTAAAATCACTTCCATATATCTTAGATTTCCTTTCGCCATTTTCCCTCTTCCCTCCCTCCTTGAGACAGCATACAATCTTATATAGGTTCTACACATACAATCTTGTTGAATACATTTTCACCTTAGTCATGCTGCATAGAAGAATTAAAATGGATGAGAGAAACCATGAAAACAAAACAACACAAAACATAGCAAAAGAGAAAAATGATCTGCTTCATTCTGTGATCCAACTCCATAGTTCTTTCTCTGGATGTGGAAGGCATTTTGCCTCCAGTCCATTGGGAATTTTTTAGGTCTTTACATTGCTGTGAAGGACTAAGTCCACCAGAAAAATTCCTCATACACTATGGTTGTTGCTGTGTACCAAGTTCTCCTGGTTCTGCTCCTCTCATTCAGCATCAGTTCATATAGGTCCTTCCAGGCCTCTCTGAAGTCTTCCTGTTAATCATTTCTTATAGTACAATAGTATTCCATTACATTGAATAAGGATTTTAAATGCATCAAATAAAATATATAGGATTACAAAGGAAGCCAATTATTTTGTTATCAAAATATTTTTTTTAGAGTCAAGTTCATGGACCACAAAGTTATGAACCCATGGTTTAGGACTATGGAAGACAGCATGCTAGAATGGGGTATAGCTTCCCAAGAGAAAGACTCTGAAGAACAATTCTAATTTGCATGTATATGTTCTAGCATGGTTGTTTAAATATATATATATATGTGACTATATTTGTATTTTTGCATACCCCAAAAGTCTTAGTACAAATTTAAGCATTAATAGCTACTATGCTTTAATAGGTTACAACTTTACTAAAACTTGAGTTCGCCTGTATTACTTTATAGTCCCATTGCAAAAATTTTTAGATATATCTCCATCAAAAGTGTTTCAAATGCTCTGGTCCCTAAATGATTAAGCTTCAATTTTCAGAAAAGTCCATATATTCAGACCTTGTTCTCTACCAAACAAATTAGGTGCTATTATCCTATGAAAGAATATATCAAGTTACTTAAGCCAAACCACATGTGAAATGAAAAAGCAACCTAGAGACTGTTCTTATTGCACTGTTTGGCTGGTTGAATTCAACTCTTTTTGCAAATGAAAATAACAGAGCTTAGGTGGTGGAGTAGCAGCATGGACTTGCAGGAGCCCTTCCCCCAAGGCCCTTAAAATACCTGGAAAAAATGAGTCTAAACAAGTTCTAGAGCATCAGAAGCCACAAGGTGACAGTGAAACAGATTTCCAGTACAAAACAACCTGGAAAGCCTACAGGAAGGGTCTATTGCACCAGATTTGGAGTAGAACGCAGCCTTGCATGGACTGTGCAACATAGACAGGACTGGGTCAGGCTTCAGAGAGCTGAATCATGGGCACCTGCTGTGGGTTTCCACATTTTTCAACCCCACAAACACCAAAGATGGCTTCCAAGGTCTGTGAGAAAGCACTTTCATCTGGGTGAGAGGGGAACTTGGTCCTGGGCCCAACACCAGCCCTGGAGCAGCTGTAGCCACTGGCACAGCTGCTGCTTTTGGAGCTCTCAGCCTACAGATCATGGGGAATTTAGTGGCTGATCTGGGTCTTGGTCCTGAGTGACAGTCCTGGAATGAGGAGTGGTGGCATGGTAGAGCTGGTGGCAGCTGTGGAAAGGGAATCCTACTCATAGTTCCATGACAGAAAAGAGTGCTTGTGGTTACTCACAGACCAGAGTGCAGGCCAGGACAGGAGTAAATACCTCTCCCTTGATTATGCCACCTTGGAGGTACTGAGAACTTACAGGTTACTAGAGGTATCTTGGAGAACAGCTATGCAAAACCTCTGAAGCCTGGGGTAATATACCCTCCACTTGACAAATTGCTCAAAAGTCAAGTAATTGACCAGGAAAATGCCCAAAAAAGGGAAAAAAATAGGACCATAGAAGGTTAATTTCTTGGTAAAAAGGTATTTTCTTTCATGCTTTTGGAGGAGAAAGATCAAAGCATACAACCAGAGGAAGAACAAAGCATATAACTGGAGGAAGATAGCAATGTTAAGGCTCCTACATCCAAAGCTTCCCCCCCAAAATATGAAATGGTCCCAGGCCATGGAAGAGCTTAAAAAGGACTCTGAAAATCAAGTAAGAGAGGTGGAGGAAAAATTGGGAAGAAAAATGAGAGCAATGCAAGAAAACCATGAAAAACAAGTCAACAGCTTGCTAAAAGAGACCTCAGAAAAATGCTGAAGAAAATAACACTTTTAAAACTAGACTGACCGAAATGGCAAAAGACGTCCATAAAGAAAATGAGGAGAAGAATGCTTTAAAAAGCAGAATGAGCCAAATGAAAAAGGAGGTTCAAAAGCTCACTGAAGAAAATAGTTCTTTAAAAATTAGAATGGAGCAGATGGGAGCTAATGACTTTATGAGAAATCAAGAAATTATAAAACAAAACAAAAAGAATGAAAAAATAGAAGACAATGTGAAGTATCTCAATGGAAAAGCAACTGATCTGGAAAATAGATCCAGGAGAGATAATTTAAAAATTATTGGTCTACCTGAAAACTATGATAAAAAAAAGAACCTAGGCATCACCTTCCAAGAAATTATAAGGGAAAACTGATCAGATATTCTAGAACCAGAGGGTAAAATAGAAATGGAAAGAATTCACCAATCCTGAAAGAGACCCCAAAACGAAAACTAATAGGAATATTGTAGCCAAATTCCAGAGTTCCCAAGTCAAGGAGAAAATATTACCAGCAGTTAGAAAGAAACAATTCAAGTATTGTGGACATACAATCAGGATAACATAGGATTTTGTAGCTTCTACACTAAGGATCAAAGGGCTTGAAATATGATATTCCAGAGGTCAAAGGAGGTAGAATTAAAACCAAGAATCACCTACCCAGCAAAACTGAATATATAATACTTCAGGAGAAAAAATGGAATTTCAATGAAAGAGAGAACTTTCAAGCATTCTTGTTGAAAAGATCAGAGCTAAATAGAAAATTTGACTTTCAAATACAAGAATCAAGAGAAACATGAAAATATAAACAGGAAAGAGAAGCCATAAAGAACTCATTAAATTTAACTGTTTATAGTTCTACATAGAAAGATGGTATTTGTAACTCATGCGAGCTTTTTCAGTATTAGAGTAGTATGTGTATGGGTATGTATGCATATGTATATTACATATGTGTATGTATATGTGAATGTGTGTGTATATGTATATACATATACACACATATATAGGTAGAGGGCACAGGGTGAGGTGAATATAAAGGAAGAATATTTAAAAAATAAAATTTAACGTTGAGTGGAATGTACTAGGAGTAAGAGAAAAGGAAAGACAATGCAGCAAATCATCTCATATAAAAGAGGCAAATAAGAGCTTTTAAATGGGGGGGAGGGATGGAAAGGAGTAAGTGAGCCTCACTCTCATGGGATTTGGCTTACAAGGTAATAACACACACTCAAATGGGTATGGAAATCTATTTTACCCTGCAGGAAGGCAGGGGTAAGGGGATAAGGAGAGGGATGTTGAAAGAAGGGACAGCAAATTGGGGAAAGGGATAATTAGAAGCATACACTATTGTGGCAGGACAGGTCAAGGGAGAGAATGGAATAAATGGAAGGCAGGACAGGACAGAGGAAAATGTGGTTAGTCTTCTGCAACATAACTGTTATGGAAGTGTTTTGCATTGCTACACATGTATGACCTATATCTAATTGCTTTCTTTCTCAATGAGGGTGGGTGGGGAAGCAGGAAAGGAGAGAATAAGGAACTCAAAGCTTTAAAAATGAATGTGAAAAATTGTTTTTGCATGCAACTGGGAAATAAGATGTACAGTTAATGGGTATAGAAATCTTTTTTGCCCTACAGAAAAACAAAGGGGAGGAGATGGAAGAAGGAGATTATAGAAGGGAGGATAGACTAGAGGAAGGGGTGTATGGGTTGCATGCTGTCTTGGGGTAGGGCATGGGAGAGATGAGAAGAAAATTTGGAACTCAAATTCTTGTGGAAATTAATGTTGAAAACTGAAAAATAAATAAATTACATATTTTTAAAAACCAAATGACAATAACTATTAACCCAAAAAATATCCTGCTAAAGGCCTAAATTGGATTTTTTTTTTTTTAGCACAAGCCCAAGCTCTGCTAGAGAGATATTACTTATTAAAAGACTGCACTGGAAATTTTATGTATCAGCTCCTATTTCCCCAAGACAAAAACTGTCTGCCATAGCAAGCCACAATGATAGAGTTGCCAAAGCAATCTAGATAAAAAGGGCAAAATTAAAAGAGCCTGTTTCTAACCCAGTCTTGCATATACTTTGCTTTTCAAATACTTTATGCAAATCAATTATATTTTCAAAAAATTACAAAAATTTATTTGTAAAACTGCTCTTCACCCATGAGATTTCTTACACAATTCCCCAAACAAAAGAACACATAAAACAAGCAAAAAAACTCCATCATTACACAAGACATTGGGTGGGTTATGAAGGTATATATTTACTGGATGAATTTTCCATATTTTAACTTCTGGCTATAAATTGTGGGACAAAGAATTTTTCAGTGCTAGGAAGAGAATGAGGGAAAATTAATTCTTTAAAATGAGAAGTTTTATGTTCTAGTTTCATGAAAAGTTACTTTTAACACGAAGTTCAAGAAGGACAATGTTTGGAGAAGGCAATGTTATCACGAGAATCATTACTAAGGAGTGTTCACAGAAGTCATGGGCGTGGAAGTAGCCAGGTAGGATCCTAGCGTTGAAAGACTGACTATTTTATACTATATTAAAGCTATCTTATGTACAAGAGGAGTAAGGTAGACTGACATCCTCTTTGGACTCTAGGAAGTAACCTTAGGGGTGATCTAGTCCAACCCTTTTAATTTACAGATGAAGAAACAGGCCCAAAACTGGCAACAGGAATATAAATAATTGCATGTAAAGTAGATAAATAAACCACTTAATTAAGAATTTATTAAGTGCCTATTACCTGCCATGTACTGCTTTAGACACTGGGGTATACAGAGACGAAACAAAAGTCCTGAAGAAGGTTACATTATTTTGGGGATATGTGTGTGTGAGGAGAACAATATATCCACTGCCCTAGTCTCTCTCCTGAAATCCAACACCAAATATCTGTTTTGCACTTTGAACCGGATGTCACATAGTTATCTCAAACTCCACATGTTCAAAACAGAATTTTACCAGCAAACCCATCTTACTTCCAAACTTCTCTATTTCTCCTAGGATTACTACCTTCCTTCTAGTCACCTAAGTTTGAAACCTGAAAATCATTCTTTTTTTTGGTTTTGTTTTCCTATTTATTTTTCTTAAAAAATCCAGAATGGATCAAAAGAACAGTGATCAAGAAAATAGGTATTCAAAGCAAAAGCTGGAAAGTGGAGAAAACGCTTTGGGGTAAAGTTGAAGAGTCTCATTTCACCTTGTTTCAAATGGAATAGTTCTAGATAAAGTATCTCAATCTAGTTTGGCAGGCATGCCAATAAGGTGCTCATTGTCTGCTGTTAAGGCTACAACTGAGGGAGTGGTTCTGGCACCTTCAGCGTTTTTCAACACCTTTGCTTGTTTCCCTTCCATTACTGCCACACAGGAATTAGTTGTACCCAAATCAATACCAATAACAGCCCCCTTGATTGCCTCAGATGCACAGTCTCATCTTGAAATGATTTGAAAAGCCTCATGACTAAGGCCATTCCAGCCATCCTGGTGCAGGTTGGCAACTGAACCCCAGCAGGCAGCTCCGGTGAGGTGGGCAACAGTGGTGCAGCTGACGCTGAGCATGATGGGTGGGCAGGCTAAGGTTGGAGTTAAAATGGACTGAGGGGGCTGGGAGAGGACTGAAATCATTCTTGATGCTTTCTTCTCTCTCACCTCATATGTAATGGGGGACTGGCCAGTGCTAGCTCACTCCTCAGAGTTTGTGATATTCCCTTTCTTCCACTGGTCCAACATGTGAAAGACTTTTTCTGGCCAAGAGTGACTGAAGGGCTAGTGCTATGTTTTCTAATTAACATGAAAGGCTAATGACAGAGTCAGAAGTGAATACACATCCAATAAAAGATAATCAATAATCCCCTCCTGCTACAACTTGGGCCATTGCCAGTCATCTTGACTTTTGTCTTGTCCCTGGACTCCAATGACTCTGGAGGAGAGTGAGGCTAGTGACTTTGCACAGCTCTCCCTCAATTAAATCTGATTCATGTGAAAATCAAGACATCCTTCCTGATGTCATTGGTCTGGGCACCCAACCTACCAGTTCCAGTTGGGCAATGATGCTATTTCTTCTTCTCTTCCTTCTTCTTCCTTCATCACAAGAGGTCTTTCTGTCCATGTAGGGAGTCATACCCTTAACATGTGAGTGCTCGGTCCAAAGTAATATAATTTTTGATCATTTATATTTTGTAAGCTATCTTGGAGTTTGGTGGCTAGATTAAAAAAAATTCCTATTTATTCTATCAATATGTTTTTTTCAAAAGGCACAATTAACTCTTGTCTTATACAGTTTTCATTTATGATTTCTTGAAATATAAACAGAAAAACAGGCCTTGAAAAAGCCCACTGTGATTCAAATGGAGCTACTTACTAAGCCTTTAAATCCAAATCATTCTTTCATAGAATGGCCAATAATAGGTCCCAGTCCAAATCTCTCTTGTTCACTGGGTTTTGATGGCTCGGACTGAGTGCAGATAGTAACTGTTTTCTGTTCTGGGCAGAAATTCTGAGGGTACTCCCCCTCCCAGATTGGTATTTGATTTTTTGTGATGGTAAACTAGGCCATCTTTTGTTTTTACTCTTACTTAGCCCTTAATCATTGAAAGGGCATTCCCTTAGACAAACTGATTTCTAGGAAAGAACTTAGTTCAAAAAGGTCAAGGTCATCCAATTGTGTCTTAGGCCATTTTTAGCCATTTTGACTTTTGTCTTACCGCTGGACTCCGATGACTCTGGAGGAGAGAGTGAGCTTGATGACTTTGTAAAGCTCTGCCTCAATAAAATCCAATTCATGAGCAAGTTAAGACATCATTCTTCGGATGTCCTTTGTCACCTTTGAGAATTAAGAATGAACAACAATTCTCTACCTCTGCCTTTTTTTTTGTTTTCCTCTTTTCTTGTGGTTTTTGAATGAGTATTACTGTTAGCTGTTGAGCAGAAGAGGGCCAGGGCTTATCTCCCATCTGAGGGTCTGTGAAAGGGTCTCTATTCTTGTGTTTCTTCTTTCCTGTACTTAAGGGAACAGTATGCAGAGGTAGTAACTTTCCTTTGACCAATAAGACTAGCTGATTCATCAAAGTTATGGATTCTCTTTCTCAACCCCCATTCTCTGAGTCCCCAGAGGGTTGCTATTTCTAATGATAGCCTCAAAGGCTCCTCTCTAATATTATTGTATTATCTAGTGGGGTATACGATGTGTTTAGGGAGGACCAGTACCTTTGGTGTGATGACTGCTGATTCCTTTTCAGGGCTCTTTCCACCTTTGATGTCCACCTGTTTACCTGTCACCTGTGGCTTGAAGAAGCTGCAGCATGTACAGCAGCCACACCCCAGTAAACCATTTTGGCAGATGGGCCAAACCAGGTTGAGGGTAACCAAGGGTTCTCAAACCCATTGGTGAGTTAGGGGCATGTCTACCCCAAGCATGTGAAGACTTCACCTGCTGAAATGGGCAAATGAGAACAATTTGTTCCAATGGCCATGAAGGCAGATGAAGTAGGCGATGTAGAGTGCTTAGAGCTTGGCTAGACAGCAAAGACACCAAGGTCATCCACTGTATCCTGAGCCATCGCCAGCCATCTTGACCCTGTCCTGCCACTAGACTATGGAGGAGAAAGTAAGACTGATGACTTTGTGCAACTCTGCCTCATTTAAACCCAACTTACACACGAATCAATCAGGCATACCATTTCACTATTATGCCTCAAAGTTCTGTGGCAACAGGAAAGTGATGAAGAAGCAGGTACGGATACACTGGAAGCTGTAGTCACAATCCTGCATACAGGTGACCCAGGCCATAGGATCGTTTTTCACTGGAAGCAGTACTGGGACTGGGCAGCCCCCTGGGTGTCTGAGCAGCCTTTTAAGGATCACACTGCTCACCTCCTAATGTGAGGAAGGGGGCTAGAAAAGGTACCCTAAACACTGTCTACTTACCCAATCCTGGGCTGATTACTGTGACAGGCAGGGAATCCCACTATGTGGTCAAAACACAAAAAAATGTATAAAATGTATGAAAACATCAGCAAAGATGATTCCACTCACCATCAGCACATGGAACGTGCGTACACTAATAGACAACACAAAATTTAGCAGATCTGAAAGAACTGCTCTTGTTGCAAGAAAACTCAATAGATATCGCATCCAAATAGCATCCCTGAGTGAAATGAGGTTGGGAAATGAAGGCTAGCTTACTGAAATTGAAGCTGAAAATAACTTTTCTGGAGTGGGTGCAGTGAAGGGAAGTGCCATGAAGCTGGCATAGGTTTTGCACAAAATTAATCTAATCAGCAAGCTGGTGTGCCTGCCAAAAGTAGTGAATGACAGGCTCATGACAATATGATTGCGACTTGTAGGAAAATGCCATGCCAACTTCATCAGTGCCTATGCTCCCACTATGACAAACTCTGATGAAGTCAAAGAAAAATTTTATGGAGACCTAGAGACCCTTATCATCAATGTGCCAAAAGAGGACAAGCTTATCATTTTGCGTGACTTTAATGCTAGAGTAGGCTCAGACTACCAGACTTGGCAGGGAGTCCTAGGGAGGAATGGAGTTGGAAACAGGAACAATAATGGTTATTTATTGCTAAAGACTTGTGCATCGCATGACCTTCTCATCACCAACACTGTCTTCCATTTACCTAAAAGCAATAAAACTTCATGGATGCACCCTTGCAGCAAACGTTGGCATCTAACAGATTATGTGATTGTAAGGAGAAGAGGCAGATAACATGTGAGAGTGACAAAGGTAATGCATGGTGCAGAGTGCTGGACTGATCACAGACTTATCCTTTCCAAGCTAAATATTCGCATTCATCAAAAGCACCGACCCCAAGGCAAAATGACTACCAGAAGAATTAATGTCAACAAATTAGAGCTCTTCTCTGAGCGTGAACAGTTTGCTTCTGACTTGGAGGGAAAGTTGGCAACAGTGGAGCATAAAAGGAGTGGGCAGCTTTCAGAGATTTGGTGTACAACACTGCATTTGCTCGTCTTGCAAACACCAAGACTGGTTTGATGAAAATGTTAGGGAAATTCAGAAGCTGCTAAATGAAAAATTAGAACTCCACAGGATTTATCAGCAGGATAGTTCATACACCTCTAAGAAGGCAACATTTAAGTCTATCAAAAGCAAAGTATAAGTAAAGCTTAGAGAGATGCAGGATTCCTGGCTTGGTAAGAAGGCAGATGAAATTCAGTTTTATGCTGATAGTAACAATCCAAAGTGCTTTTATGATTCCCTGAAAGCTATTTATGGACCCCAAAACCTATGGTGCATTGCAACTATTCAGTGATGATGGAGCCACATTTATTAGTGATAAGACATGATTCTAGAGAGATGGGCCGAACACTTCCATGGTATTCTCAACAGACCATCATCAATCAATGCTGAGGCAACTGAACCTTTACTCTGGGTTGAAGTCAATCCCTCCTTAGCTGAACTTCCAACTGAAGAAGAGGTTTTGAGGGCCATTAGACTCCTTTCATGTGGCAAAGCACCTGGTGCTGATTCTATTCCAGCTGAGATTTACAAGGTAGGGGGACCATTGCTCATACAAAAGCTGACTGAAATTTTCCAGGTTATATGGCAAGAGGAGGTTATCCCTCAGGAGTTTAAGGATGCCTCCATTGTCCTATAAAAGTAAAAGGAATAGATTGTCCTATGACAATCACAGGGGGATCTCTCTTTCTTAGTCATTGCTGGCAAAACTCTTGCTAGAGTTCTCCTTAATCGGCTGATCCTTCACCTGGAAGATGGTCATATACCTGAGAGCCAGTGTAGCTTCAGAAAGGGCCGAGGAACAGTCGATATGATGTTTGCTGCCCAACAACTCCAGGAGAAATGCCAGGAGCAGAACAGAGGTTTATACACAATGCTGTAGATCTGACCAAGGCCTTTGACACTGTTAGTCATGAGGGCTTATGGAAAATTATGTCAAAATTTAGTCACAGAAGTTCATCAATATTGTACGTCAATGTCATGATGGCATGTTTGCCCAAGTTCTGAATAGTGGACAGTGCTCTCGTGCCTTCCCATTCACCAGTGGAGTGAAACAGGACTGTGTACTTGCTCCCATGCTTTTTATCATGGTATTTTCAGCCATGTTGTCAAATGCTTTCAATGAGGATGAACAAGTCATCAAAGTCAGCTACTGTACTGATGGTAAATTCTTCAATTTGAAAAGGTTACAAGTCAAGACCAAAGTGGAGGGAGTGTTGGTGCATGATTTTCTGTTTGCAGATGATTGTGCACTCAATGCAGCCTCTGAAGCTGAGATGTAACAAGTATGGATCAATTCTCTGCAGCCTGTGCTAATTTTGGACTAATAATTAACACCAAGAAAACACAGGTGCTCCCATCAGTCATCGCCACACCATCCATACGTGGAACCATTGGTTACAACAAAAGGAGAAGTTTTGAATGCTGTGGATAAGTTCACTTACCTTGGTAGTGTACTTTGCAGGGATGTACCAACTGACAATGAGGTTGATGTACACATTGCCAGAGCTAGCTCTGTTTGGGAGGCTCCAAAGAAAAGTTTGGGAGAGAAGAGTTATTAGACTGACTACCAAATTGAAGGTCTACAGAGCCTTTGTGCTGATCTCATTGTTGTATGCCTGTGAAAGATGGACAGTCTACCAGTGCCATGCCAGGAAACTGAATGGCTTCCATTAGAACTGAACTTGTCTTAGGAAGATTCTGAAGATCACCTAGCAGGATAAGGTACCAGACACTGAAGTCCTTGCTTGAGCTGAACTGCCAAATATTCAAACTATGCTTCAGAGAGCGTAATTCTGATGGGCTGGCCACGTTGTTTGAATGCAAAATATACGCTTGCCAAAAAGACTATTTTATGGAGAACTCGCATGGGGCAGGTGATCATATGGTGGCCAGAAGGAATGATACAAGGACACTCTCAAAGTCTCTCTCAAGAACTTTGAATCTGACTGCCCAACATGAGAGGTAATGGCACAGGACTGCTCAGCATGGTGTGCCCACATTAGAAATGGTGCTACGCTCTTTGAGCAAAGCACATCTGAGACAGCACAAAGTAAATGCAGAATGTGCAAACATTCATACGGACTATCTATGCTCAACCTGTGGCGGAGCATTCTGAGCTCGTATTGGTCTGATCAGCCACAGTTAGACATATTGAAATTTCACTTTATCATGGTGATGTCATTTTGGTCCTCTTCAAAGACAAAGGACAACAACCATAACCTTATAATCTA
The DNA here is from genome assembly GCA_028658325.1 of Potorous gilbertii. Lineage (NCBI taxonomy): Eukaryota > Metazoa > Chordata > Mammalia > Diprotodontia > Potoroidae > Potorous > Potorous gilbertii. The sequence goes on from CM053769.1 coordinate 350,248,199, forward strand.
GTGTATTCCTTCCATTATGGATTAATCATTTGATAACAATTAGCTTTTACAAAATGATACTTACTGAAAAGATAGAACAATAACACCCAAATCAGAGTGTACTCTCTCCACTCTAGTTGGGGAGAATGGGCTCATATTAGAAGCATAAAGGTACACACTTACACATGTAGTGAACATGTGGGACTCACAACTCCTAAACAAGAGGAGGAAGAATCCTTTTCTCTCCTCTCAAAATCTTCATCAAGTTTGATTCTGGGTATGGCATCACTGTTGAACTAGTTGCTCTCCTACTTAAATATGATAGCTCCTTGTAGGATGATGCAATGTCTCAGCTGACAGATCAATCTGCTGCTGGGCTAGGTCAAGCAGGTCACTTTGATAGCCATGCTAAGTCCTCACCAGACTCAGCTGCTACTGTCAACCACTCCAGTATCCCAGTTGTTGGTGGGACCTTAGGTGGTTTTAATGGATCTCCCACTCTCATTGATTGCAATGGTTCTCTCATCTCAGGATATTCTTACCGAAGTTCAGGAAAAAAGAAACATAACAGGAACAAAGAAGGCATGCTTTCATGGGTACACGGACACAATGTGAGTGATAGAGACCACTGCTTCTCCCTTATCTAGTAGCTGTCAGTAATCCTTTTAACTTGAAAGATGACAGGGAAGAGAAAAGTACAAAAAGGGCTGAGGAAGAAGAGTATTGATCCCTCTGTATGCAAATTCAGTTCCAGCTCTGTCACTGATCCTTCGGATTCCAAAGCCAAGCAGGAAATTGCTTGTCAGCACACAGCACCAGCCCTTCAGTCATTCGTGCCTGGAAGAAGGCTCCTCAAAATTCCACATACTGAGAATAATTTTAAATAATTTTAAAAAGCTTTTATTCTGTACGTGGTGTAGCTTATTTGAGGAGAGGAGTGACATAAGCAGAGGTGTACAAAGCAATTTAAAGCCATTGCTGAGTCAAGCATGAATGGTGGCAAGGTGCAGGAGGACAGCACTGACATCCGCCACTTTGTGGGATCTAAGCGACTTACCGCTTCTGAACATGTCACTGAGATAGAGAGCTTCTGACCTACCTAGAGAGTTTGGTTACAGCAAGGTGCCAAGATGATAAAATACACAAAACTGACAAATGAAACTCAACCTGCACACATTATCTTTTAAAGAGAATTTTAAAAATTTATGGTTTCATGTTTTCTGGTTACATTTGTTTCATTCCTGCCTCAATTCCATAAACTGTATTGCCCCCTATTGGAAAATACCAGTAAAGAGTCTCTTTACTTTAGAGGAGCTTCTGATGGCATTGAAGAGTTAATCCAACAATATAAAGCTCATTTACTTTCTGACTTTACTTGCATAGCATATTAAAGTTCTGCATACTGGAATAAGAAAGGCATGGATTCATTTGAATATTGGAATAAGAAAGGCATGGATTCATTTGAATGTTGGAATAAGAAAGGAATGGATTCACTTCCTAACAGTAGCTGTGTGACTGTGTGTAAGTCCCTCCACTTCTCTGAGTTTGTTTCCTCATAGGTAGGATGGGAATAATATCACAAAGGGTCACTGTGAGACTCAAAGGAGATAGTGTATATTAAATGCTACGTAAACTTTAAAGCCACACTAATATGATTTGCTTTTATTATGTATTCCTGAGAATCATTATAGGTAAAGTGCCACAGAAACATCATTTAAAAAATGAAGACTGAGAACTACTTGGCAATGATGAGTCCCAAAGCTATTTCCCACTTGAACTCCATTAACATTCCCAGAGTTTTGACATATCTCTTCAATTATGTCCTTGCTTTTGCTTGCCTGTTTAGGAAATAGCTGGAAGTAGGGCAACATATTTCCAACCTGGAAGTCAACTTAGTATGGATAAAGAAGTCAGGAAGTTAAAAAAAAGCAAGTCTAACCTTTAACTAGCATGTTTGGCAGAACCCCCAAATAAATGGAAGGAGAATTTGAAGCTGCAAAGAAAATGTCTAATCTCAACTAGTTTATAATTTGTTCAAGCTGACTGCTAATTCATCAGATTAAAAGAAGTATGTGTGTAATGTGTATGTGTGTGTATATGTAAAACCCTAATATGGGTGTAAAACTTTTTAATGTTATCATGCTAACTGCTATAGTTTAAAAAAATAGATAAAACTTCATTTAAAAGCATTGGTCAGGAACTAAGCTTAAATTAATACAATAAAAGTAAAAACAACAATAACAAAAACATTTCTTTGATTCCTTCAGCAAACACTGACTAATATGTAGTACAAGGGGTCCCAGTGCCTCTGCCTGAGCCTCACACAATCCTTTGTCTTACTGGGAAGTTTCTGTAATCAACTGAACACTGTTATAGAGCAACAATTCTTCTACCAATTGTCATTTTAAAATACTTTTCTTATGGAGTGATCACAGAGAGTATATTACACTTGGAAAGCAGGAAGGCCTAACTTCAAACCCCTCAGCTGACCCTTACTAGCTATATGACCCTGGGCAAAACACTCAGCCCTTTTATATGCCTCAGGCAACTCCCTAGGATTGAGCTACCAAGTTATAGACCATTGCTCACACTACTTTCATCTTATTTTTTCCCAGTAATTTGATAGGAGTACCATGATCCTATGATATAGGGAGAGGCAATGCATTATGTATTCCTGTCTATAACAGAAGACTGTGGTCAAGAGTTAAATGCCCTGACTGAGGTCAGCCAAGTCTGGAAAATTTTTGACAGAAAGACTAAAGAGAAAATGTACTGGGCTCTTTAGAGTTATACTTTCTAGAGAAGGTAAGCAAAGTAGTTATAAGCAATTTCAGTTTCCAATTCTCTTTGTAAACCTATAGCCTCAGTTTTTAGCCTAAATATATCTTCTACTTCCTATTTTGCCAACTGTTGGATAATTTCAAGCCTGTACAGGAGATACACTGCATGGTGCAGTGTATAAAGTTGGCCTACGAGTCAGGAAGACTTGGGCTCAAGTGCTACCTCTAAGAGATAATGACTGTGTGACTCTGGACAAATCATTTACCCTTTCAGAACACAAACAATTATTTAAGATGATAGACTGCACAACTTTTGCTTAACTATGTTGGTGGAGTTTCCTCACTTAGAGCTCCTTACATGAATGAAATCTTAAGAGTTAAAACAAATCGGGCAGTTATCTGAGAGATGAAGGCCATCTCTGCATTATGAGTCTCAACAGCTTTGTTCATTTGGTAATTGCTATTCATTTGACTGGTGGTGGCCAGCATTCCATATTTTTTCCCCTCCAGTTTTGTATCTTCCAGAAACTCAGATAAAAACACTTACTTTAGTCAAATGTTATTAATTTAGAGCTACTTAAAGTTGAGTATTAAACCTGAATTTTCCGAATAAAGTGCCAATGATCATCTGTATTTTAAAATTCCATGAAAAATATAGTTCCTTGCTGATTTTGGACTTAATCTTCTTTTCTATTAAAATGGTATGACACTGTTAAATTTGGCTAGGTTTGGCAGTCATAGCACAACATCATTAAGGACAAGAGAGATCAAGATACTAAATCTCACTTGAACTTGGTTAGTTCAGTAGAAGTACTTTTATGCAAAACAACAAGGGGCTAAAGAATGCACTGTTGAAATTGGAGTGCTGCCTTTTTCTGAGCTTTAAAATGTTTTAAATGTTTCAGTGAATTAAGGAGTTAGAGTGCTAATATTGAAGTCAAACCATACAATGCTGAGATTTCCAGTGAAAAGATTTGTTCTCTTGTCTGGAGAAGGAGGGGAACATATGGCAGACATACCTATATGTACATTAAGACTCATACAGTAGACTAAATCAGAATTCATACTATAAAACACATTGGAAATTATGGCCAAAGCTAAATTTATTTTTTTCCCCACTTGATAGCATTTTATTTTTTTCCAATTACATTTAAGAGTTTTCAACATTCACATGACCTGCAATCTAATAAATTTGACTCAGTTCTCTATATTTTTAGAAATGAGCCATTTGTCAGAAACACAGGCTGTAAAAACTGTTTCCCAGCTTTCTGCTTTCCTTCTAATCTTGGTTGCATTGGCTTTGTTTGGGAAAACTCTTTTTAATTTAATGTAATAAAAATAATCAATTTTGCATTTCATAATATTCTCTATCTCTTTTTTTGTCATAAATTCTTCCTTTTTCCATAGATCTGATAGGTAAACTATTCCTTACTCTACTAAAATGCTTATGGTATCACCCTTTATGTCTAAACTATGTACCCATTTTGACCTTATGTGTGATATATGTGTATGGTGTGAGATTACTGGTCTATGCCTAGTTTCTGCCACACTATTTTTCAGTTTTCCCAGCAGTTTTTGTCAAAAAGTAAGTTCACATCCCAAAAGCTAGATTACTGTAGTCATTTACAACAGTGTCATATATTTAACCTATTTCACTGATCAACCATTCTTTTTCTTAGCTAGTACCAAATAATTTTGATGACTGCCACTTTATAACATAGTTTTAGGTCTGGTATGGCTAGTCCACATTTCTTTGTATTTTTTAATTAATTTCCTTCATATTCTTTACCTTTTGCTCTTCTAGATGAATTTTTAAATTATTTTTTCTAGCTTTATAAAATAATTTCTTGATAGTTTTGTTAGTATAGCATTGAATAAGTAAATACATTTAGGTAGAATTGTCATTTTAATTATATTAGCTTGGCCTACCATGAGCAACCCATGTTTTCCCAATGGCTTAGATCTGACTTTATTTGTGTGAAAAGTGTTTTTTAATTTTGTTCATATAGTTCCTAGGTTTGTAAGAAAAATTATATTTATTCCTATCTTTAGTGTTTCTAATAGGAAGGCGTGCTGTAAAGTCAAAAGCTTTTTTCTGTACCCATTGAGATAATCAACTGGTTTCTGTTAGTTTTGTTGATAAAGTTAATTATGTCTTGGGTACTTCTCTCTCTTTGAGTAACCTCATCTATGAGTTAAATTATCAACTCTATCTCAGTTCTCTCTATCCAGTTCTTTTCTCTCTCCTGAGCTGTAGACCCCATCAAAAATTGCCTATTAGACCTTTCCAAAAGGATGACCCATAAGCATTTCAAACTCAATATATTTCAAAACAGAGCTCATCTTTTCTCCCAAGCTCACTCTCTTCCCAACTTCCTCTATCTGCTGAAATCACCACCATTCTTCCAGTCATCCAGGTCCACAACCTCATCCTTGACTTTTCCCTCTCTCACCCCACATATTTAATTAAGTACCAAGTCAAGTTGATCTTATTCCAAATCTCTCACCTTAGTCCTCTTTTCTCCACTTACATGGCTACCACCTCTACTTCAAGCCCTAATCAACTAATGCCGAGAACATTATCACTTAGATTCTTAACTGGTCTCTCTCCACTTCAATCCAACCTCCACACAGCTCTCAAAATGATGTTCTTAAATCACAAATCTGACCACATCATTCCCTTGTCCAATAAATTTTAATGGCTCCACATTATTTCTATAATGAAATATAAACTCCTCTGATGGCATTTAAAGCTCTTTACAATCTGGTTCCAGCCTATTATTCTAGGCTTACTGTCTAGTGTTACTCTTCATGCACTCTATGGCCTAGCTAAATTGTTCTTCTTGGCGTTCCTCACATATGACATTCCATCTCCCATCTCTGTGCCTCTGTACAGGCTGTATTCCTTGCCTGGAGTGTCTTCTTTATTCACCTCTTCCTCTTAATATAATTTCCTTCAAAATTCAGAACAAATACCACCTCCCATTCAAAGCCTTGCTGATGCCCCCAGGTGCTACTGCCTCCCCTCAAGATTTATTTTGTATATAGTATACTATGTATATATATATATATATATATATATATATATATATATATATATATATATATATATACACACACACATGCTATTCCCAAGAATATAAGCAGGTATATAAGAGGGTATACATTTTCATCTTTATGTTTATATTCTGTTTGTTTGACTGAATATTTTGTACTTCTTGTCACTGATATAATTCTGGACAACAAATTAAAGTTGTTTTGCTTTTTCTTCAAATACTATTGAATTATTACAGCAAAAGTAAAGTGGACATAAATACCTGACTAACTCCCTGATGATGGATGCCTCTTCCTAATACACTAACATTCACTTAAATTTAGAAGACTGGTGAAAATTTCTAAGCAAACAAGATGAAAATTAAGCCAACAGCAGTAATTTTCTCATAAGCATCATTTAGTACACTAATATTTCTGTGATTTAAATACAACTGCATTTCTACTCAATATTTGTATTATCTGTACACAATTTACTATGATCAAACTATTGTGATTGGGGACCAGGGTAGGAAAAAGTTTACTGACTGAATCCAGCTTAAAAATGTTTGGACAGGATACAGAGACTGTTTACTTAAAACAATTGCATTCCTTCTTCATTAGGTGGCAGAACAGATCAAACTAGAATAAAAGATATTGAAATACAGTCTTTAATGTACTTTCTGAGGAGAGTCAATAAGAGGATTAAAGGATCATAAAATAAGATTTATAAGGCCTGGTTAAGAAAATTAGATGATTCTGCCTAGACAAAGCATATGGAGGACTTTAACAAACTCTTCAATTATGATTATGATGTGCATGTTTTCCCGGTCCACTAAGATATTTGCATCAAAGAGTGAACACAGAAAACAGACTTAAGTTACAGTGTTAGGGAATAAAATATATTTAAGGAAATACTTGCTAAAAGTTATTACACATTAAAAAAATAAGAGACACTTTGTAACATTTTCTGAAGACCCTTCATATCAGAAATAACACATATGACATGATATGGTAGAAAGAACACTGAACTTAGAGTTCAAAAACATGGATATAAATTCCAGCTCTGCCACTTATTGAGTGGAAGTGAGAAAGTCATTTTACCTCACCAAGTGGCACTCCAGGCTACTTCACCATACACATGCAATCCTTCACTTTGTTTTTCAGCTCTCTTTAATATATTACTCTCCTAACAGAAGATAAATTCCTTGAGCGCAGGGACTATCTTTTTGCTTATATTTGCATTTCCAATCTTAGCACAGTGCCTAGCACATAGTAAGTACTTATTTAAAGCTTACCGACTGACTCTTCAGATCAATTTTCATTTGCAAAATGAACAAACTAAATTAGAAGATTTCTAAGTTTCCTTTCTGCTCTAAAATTTTATGATTCATCTTGCTAAATTGGTTTAAATGGCCCAGAACACAGACAACTGACTAACAATCAAATAATAAGCATTTATTAAACACCTACTCTATTTAAGACACTGGAATACAAAGACAAAAATGAAACAATGACTCCTTTCAAGGAGTTTCCATTTTACTGGGGGAGACAAAACATACATATATGTTGTATATATAAATACACACATACATGTATATGTAAAATATACATAAAATAAAACCATGGAAATTTTGGGGGGAAGGCACTGGATAAGTCTTATGTAAGAGGGGGAATTTGAGTTAAGCTCTGACAAAAACTAGGGTTTCTAAAACATGTAAGTGAGGAAGAGTTTTTTTTTCATCCCTAATTCAGTTTTATTTTATTTTCAGTTTCAAATTCTCTCCCTCCTTCCTGTCCCACTCTACTCATTGAGAAGACAAGATAAATAAAATTCATTACAAATATGTATAGACATGCAAAGCCAATTTCTTTATTAGCCATGTTCCAAGAAGAAAAGCAAGAAACCTAAGAAAATATGCTTCATTCTGTACTGACTCTATCAGGAGGTAGGTAGAATGTTTCCCCATTAGTCCTTTGGAATTGTGGTTGGTCATTGTGTTGATCAGAGTTACTAATATTTTCAGAGCTGATTATTATTAGAATATTGCTATTATTGTACAAATGTTCTTTTGATTCTGCTCACTTCACCTTGTATCAGTTCATACAAATCTTCCCAGGTTTTTTTGAAACTATTCCTCCTTCCTTTTTTCTTATAGCACAGTAATATTCCATCACATTAATATATAACCTGTTCAGCCATTCTCTATTTCATGGACTGTGAGAGGATGCTTTCTAGGCATGGGGGATAGATATACTATACACAGAGATAGGAGAGGGAATGTTGCGTGAAAATTAGAAAGTTGGTCATTTTGGTTGGGTCATGGAATGTATAAAAAGAAGGAATGGATACATAATAAGCCTGAGAGGATAGGTTGGAGCCAGATTGTGACAGGTTTTAAATGCCAAATAGAGGTATTTGTATTTGATCCTAGAAGTAACAGGGAACCACTGAAGCTGAACATAGGAATGACATGTATATAGCAACATTGGTTTGGTAGCTATATGGAGGATGGATTAGAGGTAGGAAAGACTTAGGGCAGGAATACTTATTAGGAGGTTATTTAAATAGTCTGGAGCAGTGGTGTCAAACTCAAATAAAATCAGAGACTACTAAACTGTACATAAGGATCCCTGTAGGTTGTATATTGAAAACGTAGTATTATCAATGCTTTTATTGTATTCTTATTTTAATGTGTTAGATATTTACCAATTAACTTTTAATCTATGTTGGGCTACACTTCTGAATGTTGTGGGCCATACTAGGGAGTGTTGTGAGCCACATGAGGGTACAGGGTTCCTGTAGGCAAGTAGTGGGAGATAAATTTGTAAATAAAGACTAGGGGATAAGGGCAGACTATCAGGGACTTGAAATGTAAAGCTAAGAACTAGCTTTTATTCCATAAATTATGGGAAGCCACAACATTTTTGAGGTGGGGAGTAAAATGATAAAAGTGGTGCTTAGACAGACAACAGTGATAATAAAAGACTTTAGGGAAGGAGACTAGTCATTCCCCGGACCTCATCATCACTCACAAGTATTCCACTTTCTTGATCAAAATCTCTGACATTCCGCTTTCTGACCATAGGCCTCCTCTTAGTTCATTTCTCCTTCACTTTTCCCCCCTAAATTTATTCTTTGACAACACTGCTGCCTCTGATCCTTCCATCCCTTAGTACTTTTTCAGGCCATGACCTTGCCCTGACTTCACTTTTCTCCCCTCTAATCTTTATTTTAGAATTAACCAACTTAATTCAACACTGTCTGTTACTCTAGAAGCCACTTGCCTTATCACCATTCATCCTTTTCCAAACCCCAGCCTTGGATTACTTCCATCATCTGTCTACCCTCCTCTTCACATGCTGCAACAAAATGGCAATCTTGAGATAAACATGTCCAGTTTTCAGGTGCCAGCTGACTAGTGGTAAGGGGAGTTTGTGTATTGGCAAGGATGACCACTAACAGAAGGATGGTCTTAGGTCCTGCCCATGATTACCAAGGGATAAAGACTAGAATTTTTTTCCATGCAAAGCCAAGAAAAAATGTGAAATGTCTATTTATTTGTCAGTCACACTAAATGTTTCACATATTTATGGTGTGAAGTCTTGACCTCTTTGGAGAAAATAACAGTAGTTATTATTGCAGTTTATTATCTCAAATCTTTCTATCAGTGTGTGCTTATGGGTCTTTTGCATGTAGGAAATGAAAATCCGGTCCATATTGAATTGGCAGTCAGAGATCAACAACTACAACTTGTGAGAGAAGTCTAAGTTAGAGATAATGATGAGACCTTTGTAAAAATATCCTAAATCTAAGTTGAAATTTATTTTATTGTTAATGTTTTGAAACATTCCATTAAAACAATAAAAAAGGAGGGAGGATTCTGGAAAGATGGAGAAGTAGGTCAGAAAATCCCAAGCTCTCAAGATTTTCTCCCACAGAAAAGATAAAATAGTGCCTCAGGGAGAACATAGGGTGGGTAAAAATAAATAAGAGTAGGGGTAGAACAGGGATTCTCCTGGGATAATCAGAAAAGATCTGAAGAAAAATCCTAGGATGAGGTTTGGTCCCTGTGAAGAGTAAATACCTCTAAGTTAGGAACCTTAAACAGCAAGCCGCAAGCTCTTTGGCTAGCTGTGTTGGAAAGTTGCCTCAACTCCAGCCACAGGAACTTTCACCCCTGGGACAGTGAGGGGTGTTGGGCATATGAGTAGGGCAACTTCTGCTGACAAGGAATGCCAGACCCAGCTGTGCTGCAAGATGCAACCTGGGGGAGAGAAAGAACCAGCACAGGCCCAATGAGTGCAGAAGTTGGGACATTGCTAGCTGTGGGCACTTACAGGAGGCTGAAGGTCTTAGTTTTGGTTCAAGGTCACAGGGGCGAACTGAAGGAGAATCTGAAGTCAGAGGCACCATCCTCCATACCCCAGAGGTAGAGGTAATTACAAAAATTAAGCTGCTATTAATAAAAAAAAATGAACAAGCAAAAGAGAAAATATTAAGCCACAGAAAATTACTATGGGAACAGAGAAGACCAGGGTTTGTCTTCAGAGGAGGATTTGTGTTTGTCCTTCATTCTCGAAGAGGACTATGACATCAGGTAGATGATGACATGACTCGCAGTTGACTTTGATTTGAGTGAGGGAAGGCTATGCAAGGTCACCAGCCTCACTTTCTCCTCCAGAGCCATCTGGGTCTAGTGGCCAGATATTCAACAGGATGACTGGAGATGGCCCAGGATGCAATGGAAGACCCAATACTGAAGCAAAAAAATCCTCTTCTAACTCAAAGAGCAATGCTAAATGGTTACCTGCCCAAAAAGAATCCATTAGAAGAACTTTAAAGAGACTAAAAATAAAATGAGAAAGATTGATGAAAAATTGAAAAAAAATCCAAGAAAAGCAAGTGCAACAATTAGAATCACATAAGAGCTAGCAGTGGTGACAGTAAAAGACTGCAAGTCTTGGAACACTATATATTGAAATGAAAAAGAACTAGGATTCTGGCCAAAAATACAATTCCCAGCAAAACTAAGTATAATCCTGAATGAAAAAAAAATGGACATTTAATCAACTTTCAGGACTTAGATAAACAACAACAACAAAGAACCTAAACTTAATAAGTTTTGACAGACAAGAGTCAAGAGAAATATAAGGTACATAACAAAGACTAATTACAAGGGACTTGATAAGGACAGACTGCTTACCTTTTACGTATGTAAAATGTAAACTTATGTCTAGGATTGTTATTAGTAATTGCATTTGTAAGAAAGATCAGGGTAGACCTAAGTATGATATGACTTTAAAAAGTAAAACCATTTAGGAACAGCTAAAAAGAGTAATTATCTTATACAAATGAGGTACAAGGGAAAGAACTGACACAGAAGAAATACATAGGGGAGGAGCGCTGTGGGTTCTGGAAGCCAACTCTTCATCTGGAATGGGTTCAAGAAGGAACAATACATATAGATATATATCTAGAAGAGTATAAAAGTCTTTTAAATTCAGAAAGAAATGAAATGCTAAGAGGATAGGAAAGGCAGAGAGGATAAAGGAGGGATCTCCACAGGGGATGGTGATGAAATAGATTAAAGGGGAATACAGAAGGGTGTTTAGATTAATGGGACTGGGAATATAAGGGAGGATTCTTGGAGGTGGGGTAAAGTTAAGTAATAGGAGGGCAAGGTAGCAGATAGGGATAAAGTACAGGAGTCAGGAGGATAGGAATAAGATGTATGCACAAATATAAAAACAAAAATCAGGAGAAGAACTTTTTAGGTAAAGTATATGTCCATATATGTATGTATGTATGTATGTATCTATATATAAATATATCAATGCTAAACTGTAACCTTCTGTGAGGAGGGAGGGAGGAAGGGGGAAAATAAAGTAAAAAATGCACAGCAGAAAACAAAAGAAAACTTATAAGGAAGCAAAGAAGAGATGGACGGCTCTCAACAACATTTAGTATTTATTATATAGGCTTTCTTGAAATGGAAATTTATTATTATATATTTTGAATCATCTCTTATGTTCTACTGTGCATAACATGCATTTTTTCTTATTTTGTATTTAAGTTTATAATGCTTCTTATTCCCTTTCCTTTCCCCTTCCCTTCCCTTCCCTATTCCAAAATCTTAAACCTACTGTACTCTGAAGCTGGGACACCAATGGGCCCCTGCCTAAGGGATCTTCTGGGCCCTCCTGGCTTTAGAGTGATTATCAATAGTAACTGTTGCTGTTTCCCTTCCAGCCTGATGTCTTTCTTTTTCTTGGTCTCATTAAAAGGGTCATACCCTGGCTACTGCTTAAACAGTCCTATTCAATGAATGGCCATTACCTCACCCTAAGTGAGTGCCTTCAAAGACCTTGGCCTAAAAGCCCTAGATCTCCCAATGCATCCTGGGTCACCTCCAGTCATCCTGATGAATATCTGGTCACTGGATTCAGACGACTCTGGAAGAGAAGAGAGGCACAGCCCTCTCTCACTCAAAACAAAGTCAAGTGCAAGTCATGTCATCATTTCTCTGATGGCATGATCTTCTTTGGCAATGAAGGATGAACCCAATTAAGTGTTAGTATTTAAGCCAAAAGAAAAGAAATAAAGGGGAGGGACAGAGCCAAGACAGCAGAGTAAGGCAGAAACTCACTGAACTCTCCCAAATTCACTTCCACGCTATAAAATAACATCTCAAAATGAATTCTAGAGTGGTAGAACCAACAAAAGGATGGGGGTGAAACAATTTGCCAGGCCAAGACAACTTAAAAAGTTGGCAGAAAATGTCCATCTCATACAGACAGAAGGAGAATGCAGCCCAATGCAAGTAGTGTCCCAGCAAGTCAGCTGCAAGACTCTGAGCTCCAGTTTAGGTCAATGGTGAGGTTCCCTCAGGCCCAGTGCAGCAGGTCAGTGGTGAGGCCTCACGTCCTACAGCACAGGTTAAGGACTAGTGGAAAAAACTTAAGACAGTGTCCATTCTACCCCAGGAATAGGGCTCAACTTTAATATAAAAATTAAAAGTCACAAAATAGGCTAGAAAATTAGCAAAAAACACAAAATACAACCTGACCATAGAAAGTTACTATGGTGACAGGGAAGATCAAAACACAACTCAGAAAAGGACAGTAATGTCAAAAAGGCTACATGCAAAGACTCAAAGAAAAATGTGAATTGGTCTCAGGCCCAAAAAAAGAATTCCTATAAAAGCAAAAAAAAAGAATTTTAAAAATCAAATAAGAGAGGTAGAAGAAAAATTAGGGAAACTGACAGAAGAGAATCATGGGGAAAGAGTCAACAGCTTGGTAAAAGAAGAACAAAAAATGGATAAAAGATGTATAAAAATTCTCAGAAGAAAACAACGCCTTAAAAAAAGTAGAACTGACCAAATGGAAAACAAGGTACAAAAGATCACTGAAGAAAATCATTCCTTCAAAGTTGGAATTGGATAAGTGGAAGTTAACAACTCCATGAGACATCAAGAAACAATAAAACAACATTAAAAGAATGAAAAAAATAGAAGAAAATGTGAAATATCTCATTGGAAAAACAACTGACTTGGATGGAAAATAGATTCAGGAGAGTTCATTTAAGAACTGGACTACTTGAAACCCATGATCAAAAAAAGGGTCTAGAAACTATCTTTCAAGACATCATTGAGGAAAACTGCCTACAATCAGAAGGTAAAATAGAAACTGAAAGAATTCATAGATCATCTCTTGAAAGAGATCTCAAAATGAAAACTTCCAGGGATATTATGGCCAAATTCAAGAACTCCCAGGACAAGAAGAAAATACTGCAAACAGCCAGAAAGAAACAATTTGAATATTGTGGAGCCACAGTTAGGATTTACACAGAATTTAGCAGCTTCTACATTAAAGGACTGGAGGGCTTGAGCTATGATATTCTGGAAGGCAAAGGATCTAGGGTTACAATCAAGAATCAACTACAGTGAAACTAAACCTTCAGAGGGACAAAATGGTGATTCAATGAAATAGAAAGCTTTCAAGCATTCCTGATTTAAAAAATCAGAGCTGAACAGAAAACATGACTTTCAAATACAAAACTCAAGAGAAGCATAAAAAGGTAAACAGGAAAGAAAAAATATAAGGGATTTAATAAGGCTAATTGTTTACATCCATACATGGGAAGATGATATTTGTAACTCTTAGGAACTTTATTACTATTAGGCCAGTTAGTATACCGTATACAGAAGGTGCAGACATAAACTGACTCTGATGGGACGGTATTAAAAAAAAACAAAGCAAAATTAAAGGGTAAGAAAAAGAATGGCACTGGGAGAAGAGGAAGGGAAAGGTAGGATGGGGCAAATTATCTTACATGAAGAGGTATGAAAGACCTATTACAGTGGAGGGAAAGATGAGAGGGGGCATCACTTGAACCTTACTCTCATCAGAATTGACTCAAAGAGGGAATAACATACACATTCAGTTGGGTACAGAAATCTATCTCATTGTATAGGGGAGTAGAAAGGAAGGAGGAATAAGGGGGGATTATAGAAGGAAGGGCAGACTGGGGGAGGAGGTGGTTAGAAGCAAAACACTGATGAGGAGGGATAGAGTGAAAGGAGAGGGGTGAGGAGAGAGAGGGAGAGGGACAATATATAAAGGGAAAAGAAAAGAGAACCTAGGACAGAACCTTGGGCAAATCCCTTAGGGGCTATGACAGGATGATAGACAAGCAAGGGATAAACCAAGAGAAAGTAGTGTCATGAAGACCTCCTTTGGCAGAGGAAAGAATATTCAGAAGAAAATGGCCAACAGCATCAAATGAGAGAGGTCAAGAAGAATAGGACTGAAAAAAGACAATCAGATTTGACAATTAAAGGATCATTGCTAACTTTGGAGAGAGTAGTTTCAGTTGAGCGATAAGGTCAACAGCTAGATTGTAAAGGGTTGAGGAGTGAGAAAAGAAGTCAATCAATAAGCATTTATTAAGTACCTCCTATGGGTCAGGCACTCTGCTAACAGCTAGGGATTTAAAAAAAAAAAAAGAGGCAAGAGACAGTCCTTGCCTTCAAGGGATTCACAATGTAATGGAGGAAATAAGCAAACAGGTATGTACAAACCATATGTATATATTATATGTAGGAAATATAGGAAATAGTAAAAAAAATACCCTAGAATTAAGAAGGGTTATAAAAAGGTAGAAGATGGGATGTTAGTTGGGACTTGAAGGAAGCCATGGAAACCAGGAGGCAGAGATGAAGAGGGAGAGCATTCCAGGCATGAAGGACACCCCAAAAAATGCCTGGCGCTGAGACATGGGGTATCTTATTATTTCTGTAACAACAAGAGGCCAGCATCACTGGATCAAAGAGTATTTCTTGGAAAGCAAAGTGTTAGAAGAGTGGGAAAAAGTGGGGGGGGGTGAGGTTAGGAAGGGCATCTAAATTTTTTTATTTATTCTTTTAAACATTCTTTTTAAAAAAAATTTTGAGTTCTAAATTCCCTATTCCACTCTATCCTACCCACTGAGAAAGCAAGCAATATGTTATCAATTATACACATAAAATCATGCAAAACACATTTCCTTATTAGCCATATTGAAAAAAAAATAAAGTGAGAAAATTATACTTCACTTTGCACTCAGTTCATCAGTTCTCTCTCTGGAAGTGAATAGCATGTTTTCATCATGAGTTCCTTGTAATCGTTTTGGATCATTTTATTGATCAGAGTAGTCAAGGCACAGTTGGTCATCAATACAACATTGCTGTTACTGTGCACAATGATTTTCAGGTTTTCCTCACTTTACTCTGCATCCGTTCATATAGGTCTTGCTATGTTTTTCTCATCATTTCTTGTAGCACAATAATATGCCATTACAATCATATATCACAACTTGTTGAGTCATCCTCCAATTCATGAGTATCTCTTCAATTTCCAATTTTGCCCCTACAAATAGAACTGCTATTTGTATATTTGTACATATGGGTCATTATCCTTTTTTTTTTTTTTTAAATCTCTTTGTGATACAGGTCCTAGTAGTGGTATTGCTGGGTCAAAGGGTATGCACAGTTTTACAGCCCTTTGAACATAGCTCCAAATTATTCTCCAGAATGGTTACAACATTTTAGGACTCCACCAACAGCTCATTAACATACCTAATTTTCCCCTCACCCTCTCTAGTATTTGTCATTTCTGGTAAGTGTGAACTGGTACCTCAGAAGTGTTTTAATTTGCATTTCCCTAATCAACAGTGCTCTAGAGCATTTTTATATGACTATAGAGAAATCTGATGTCTTCTTCTGAAAACTGCCTGTTTATATCCTTTGACTATCAAATGGGGAATGGCTCTTATTTTTATAAATTTGACTCAATTCAATTCCTAGTACATATTTGAGAAATGAGACCTTTATCAGAGAAACTTGCTGTAAATTATTTTTTATTGCTTCATTGTCTATGATACCTTTTAGTAAAATGTAGTTTCCCTGATTCTCTCTTTTAATGAAGTCTATTTTTTCTTTTGTTCTGTCTGAGATCATTACTACCCTTGCCTTTTTTACTTCCACTAAATCATATTAGATTCTGCTCCCGTTCTTTAATTGTGTGTCTTTTTCTTTCAAGTATGTCTCTTGTAAACAATATATTGCTGGATTCTAGTTTCTGTTCCATTCTTCTTTATCTATTTCTGTTTTATGGGTGAGCTCCTCCCATTTACATTCACAGTTAGATCCCTTACTGTGTATTTCTCTCCATCCCATTTTCTTGTTTCTTCTTATCTTTCTTTTTCATCTTGTCTCTTTCTTAAAACTCTATTTTGCTTCTAACCACTGCCTCCCTTAGTCGGCCTTCCCTTTTAGCGTTATCCTCGTTTTTCTCATCCTCTTCCTCTCCTATTTCCCTGTTGAGTAAGTTACATTTCTATATGCCATTGAGTGTGTGTATACTGTGTTCTCTTAGAACCAATTCTGGTGAGAGGAAGGTTCAAGCATTGCTTGCCACGCCCCTATTTTTCCCTCCACTATGAAAACTCTTCTTTGTGTGCCTCTTTTACGGGAGAAAAATTTCCCCATTCTACCTTTCCCTTCTTCTCCAAGTGGATCTCTCTCAACCCGTTTTTGGAGACCATTCCAACATAATCATACCTATACTGTCTATGTAAACTCCTTTTGAGTGCTCTAAAAATGATAAAGTTCTTAGAAGTTACAAATATCATCTTTCCATGTAGGAATTTAGATAGTTTTCTATTCAGCTCTGGTCTTTTCATCAGGAATGCTTGAAAAAGTCCTCTATTAAATATCCATTTCCCCTGGAAGGATGGTACTCAGTTTTGATGGATAGGTTTTTCTTGGTTGTAATCCTAGCGCTTTTCCTTGACCAAGGAGTTCTGAAATTTGGTTATAATGCTGCTCCTGGGAATTTTCATTTTAGGATATTTTTCAGGAGGTAAGTGGTAGATTCTTTCAATTTCTATTTTGCCCTCTGGATCTAAGATATTTGGAAAGTTTCCCTAATGTTTAGGTTTTTTTTTTCCTGATGATGGCTTTCTGATAATTCTGATGTTTGATAATTCTTAAATTATCTCTCCTTGATCTATTTTCCGGGTCACTTATTTTTTCAATGAGATATTTCTCATTTTTTCCTCTTTTTAATTCTTTTAATTTTATTGTTTCTTGATGTTTCCTGAAGTCATTAGTTTCCACTTTCCAATTCTAATTTTTAAGGAATATTTTTCTTCAGTTAGTCTTTGTATTTCTTTTTCCATTTAGTTTATCTGCTTTTCAAGAAATTCTTTTCTTTAGTGAACTTTTGTGTCTCTTTTACCCGTAGACTAATTCTTATTTTTAAGGTGCTACTTTCTTCAAATTTTTTTGTACTTTTGCTTTTTATTGCTAATTATCTTTTCCTAATTTTCTTTATTGCTCTTATTTCTTTCCCCAAGTTTTACTCTATCACTCTTATAGTTTTAATTCTTCTAGGAATTCTTATTGGGCTTTTGTGTCCAATTAGCATTTTTCTTTGAGGTTTTAGCTGTGTTTTCATGTTACTGTCTTTTTCTGATTTTGCATCTTGGTCTTCCCTGCCACAATAGTAGTTTTGTGTAGCCAAGTTCTGTTTTATTATTTGTTCATTTTTCCAGTCTATTTTTTCACTTTGAACTTTATATTAAAGTTGGGCTCTGCTCACGTTGTGGGGAGGAGGCACTGTTCCAGGCTTCAGGCTTTTTCTTTTGTGCTACTGTTTTCAGAGTAGTTCTGTGGGTCTTCAAGTTTTTGGTGCTTCTAAAGTATGATCCTGGGAGAGATGTGGTCACAGCTCTTCTGATCTGCATTCTGGTCCTTTACACAGAAAGGGGCTCTGCTTTCTTGGAGCTACAAACACTAGTGCTCCCTTGTGACCAACCATAATCACTCCTGTCTGCCCTTGAATTGCAACTCTGAATGGCGTATTAAGCAACAGATTTGCCAATCAGTGTCAGCTGGACCCAAAGCCGGCAATGGGTCCCCCATAATTTCTTTCTGACCAATGGTTCCCTTACTATTTAAGTTGAGAGCTTCTAAAGCTGCTGTTGCTGTTGTGGCTACTATTACTGCCTCAGTCTGTGTGTGCTCCAGACAGGCCTCCACTTCCATGTCACAAACCTCCTAAGTTTTCTTAGGCTACAAAAATGTCTCACCCTGACCTTTAGCTCTTCTGCTTCACAAGTAATGATGTGAGGCATTATTTTAATGTTGTTTGGAAAGGAATGCTAGAACTTAGCTTGGTCTCTAATCCATCATTTTGGTTCCATTCCCTTATAAAAGGCTTTGAGTAAGACATGGACAGTGAATATACTGAGCATTTGGGTTTCTAGGGTTTCTGAGGAAGAATTAATATATAGTCTGAAGTCTCTTAGCATGACAGCAGAACTTGGTGAGGAAAGAAAAACTATAAGCCAGGTGCCGAACTTTGAGAAAGGGAGTATCCTGGAGACTGGTAGACAACAGCTATCAGGATTTTGATTGGGTGGTAGATATGGACTGCATGAATCTGAAATGAGTGATAGAAATAGGAGGAAAATCTGGAAGTGTCAATGGGGAACAAGAAATATTCCAATTTCCCTGCCTCAACCAACGAGCTAAGGTAAATGAGTGAAAGCACAGCCAATGTTAGAAGGAATAGCACAGATAGGCCGTGACATCAGAGGGAAGCCAGGTTTCTGTGATTGCTAGGAGATGGAAGAAGAGGAAGAGGAAAAGATTAAAGATGGAAGTAAGTTTGTTGCCTTTGGAACAGGTATTTCAGAGGGCACAGTAGAGAGGTGGGTGGCATCTGGTTGGGATTCAGGGTAAGAGGGTTTCAGGGATGGGAATAAGGAATCTATAGTTGGAGGATGGAGAATGGGATTTGCATGATGACCTATAGAGACTCAGAATCAATGGGGTGTGGAGGGTATGACTAGGTGTAAAAATGTTCATCACTGGGTAGAAGGTACTTATTGCTCTTCCCATAGGAGGCTGGAAATCAAGTCACAGATCAGCATAGCAGATGGAAGGCACATAATCAGATGGTCAGATGAGAGGTTCTGTTTTACTACTACTACTCTTCTCTTCAAAAGTTGGCAGGAGACAGAAGTCACACTTGAATAGTAGGAGATATATGTTCTGCTCTCCACCGACTTTTTTGTCAAAAGACAGACACAGCAGGACATAGAAAGTCTGAGGTTAAAGGGAAGGTTGCTCCTATTCCTACCAGAGGTCTCCACATCTCTAGCAGGATATCAGGTAGGTAGCAAGAGGTAGAAGATGTCTTGTGCTAGCACGGATGGAAGTCTGTAGCCCTTAGCAGTATTCCCTCACAGAACATACACAAGAAAAGATGGAAGGCCTGATAAGGTCAGAAGAAAGTTTCATTCCCCCACCCAAGCCTGGAGATCAAGCTGGCGCAGCAGGAGGTGGAAGTCTCTTGAACAGGGGGAAGTACTGTGGTAGATCAAAGTTATTCTAATCTTTGAGAAACAGGAAATGGAATGCCTGGGTAGTCAGAAGAAGGTTTTTCTCCTGTTCTTAAATGAGGCTGGAAATAAGGCAATAGGCAGTAGGAAAGGAACCAGTAGAGAGAAAGAAGTCAAAGATTTAAGAGAGTGGGGATTAAATGCAATCTACTGGAGAAGATGAGAGGGACATAGAGAGAAAGATATAAGTAGATTTGTAAGACAATGTTAGGAGCAAGGCAGTAATAGCCATGGAAATCAGGAAAAACTTCATGTAAAGGTTGCACTTGAACTGAGCTTTGAAGGTGTATTGATAATGCATTTTGGTCACTGTTAATGTAATTTTGCTTCTTAATGGGAAGATCTTTTCATCTATTAGTAGGCTCATGTGACCTGCTTTAAGTCACATGAAACAGGAACTACAGCAGGAAGGATGGATTAAGAAGAGGTAGGGCTAGAGCAGAACTGAGAGAAAGGTATTCAGACAGCAGTCAGAGCTAGCAAAGGTAGCAACTAATGTGAGTGGGAGGGCCTGTTTGTGATTTGTTTAAGGAAACTGGTTTGTGTGAAGGTGCTAGCAGGGGGAAGGCTTGGGGATGGTGTTGCCCTCTGCATTGCTACTGTGTATAGATTTCTTTGTTGCTTGGATGGATTTTGCTTTCTGGTGTTTGAGTAAATGTTTTGGTTCTGTCTTCCATGTGTAGAGTCTTGTATTTCATGATTTAGAATTGCACCATCATATTCATGGCTGCTGTAGGTGCTGTGAATATCGCATTGGTGCTACATAAGGAAACAAGAGATTCTTAAAAAGTAGAGGTAAAAGGCATTCCCAGTACTGAGTGATAGCCTATATTATACAAAGGCATAGCCAAAAAGGATGAGATGTAAGAAGCAGGACAATAATAGATGATGACTATAACAATGCAAATTTGAAGATCACTCAAAGGAATATAAACTCTGATAATGGAAAAACCAATAAAGGTCCTAGAGAAGAGACAATGAAAACAGCTTTTCTCCCTCCCAGAAAAGAAGTGGAAATCTATTAGGACAAAATAGTGCCTGTGCATGCGTGTATATGCACAGACATACATTATCAAAGTTTATACAGGATGTTTTCCCTTGTTTTTCTTTGTTGTAAGAGAGAGTTCAGTCTGAACAGGGTGAATGGGAAATGACATGTAAAAATAGAAGACAGCAATAAAATATAATTTTTAAAAACCTAACAAATATTCAGATCTTTCCATTTCCATTTCTCTTCCCAATGGTTTAGTTTGGACTGCCAGTTAATTTTCTCGTTAAAGAAGACATAAGTATACATGATTGGAAATAATAAAGTAAATATCAAAATAAGTCCCTGGTACAATAAAACCTTTAGACTATGGCAAAAAGTTTCCTTTACTTTAGATTGTAATTTTAATAAAACACTTAACAGTGCTGGAAATAAATGTTTCTGGGTTTTAAGGTATTCTCCTTCTCCCCTTCATCCCTTTAAATATTACTTTTATTTTTTGCTACTAATAAAAAAGACAATAATATTTTCAAGCAACCCCATCCAATATCATCCTTTGGTGAGCACATGCCAACAAGTAATACTAAGAGATTGGCCCTTAAAACTTTAAAGGAATGTTTGTAATATATTACATATAATATCTTTATTTTACACCAATAAGCACATTATGCAAGATGTCATCTAGTTGCAAGAAATACATAAAGTCCAATGAGGGAAAGCTTTATGTGGGTACGTGACAATGACAATGTAAACCAAGATATATGCTGATGAGTTCATGTCATTTCAAGTCACTTAATAACAAAATTAAGAGGCAACACAGCATAGCAGGCAGAGCCTGGATTTAAAGTCATAAGGCCTGGTTTTAAATCCTGCTTCTGACATTTACTAACTGTTTAACCTTGGGCAAATCACTTTACTTAACTGAATTTCAGTTTCCTCATCTATAAAATTGGAATAATAATACTTACACAATCTATCTGACAGGGTTGTTGTGAGGTGCTTTGTAAAACTTTAAAAGCATAATAAAATATGAATTATTATTATACACCTACAAGATCAAAGTTTTTGATGCAAAGGTTATGTCTAAAGGCAAACCTAAATAAAACCATTTTATTGTTTGTTTGGTATACCTGTCTACTTAAAACAGAATTTGTAGAGTCTTATAAGTTTAAATATAATATAGAAAACAAGAAAATTTAAGATAAAAATAGAACTGATTCTTCCACAGGAGAGCAGTAGGATTAAATGTGTTTATTTAGCTAACTTTCAGCTTACAACCATGTGCACCCAGGATTGAAGGACATACAAAATTTCTGTTACTAGGTATCTGAAATTATTTGATTACTATGTGGTTAAGACTTTACAGAACGGATATAGATGGGTTTCAATCTGCACTGATAGACTGCGGTATATACTCACACCAATAAGATCACAGATCCTTTTTGAATTCTTGAGTTTTTGAGACAATCAAAGGAGTTTAGAGCTAGAAGGGACATTCTAGAATGTGTCCTTTATTAATTTCAAGTATAATTGCTAATTAGTAAAACTGTCAGAGTGGGAAGAGCACCTATTTTAGCATACAAAGAATGACATAGTAAATCATCAATTTAAAATACAATTAGAGGCTTCTCATGTGTTTAAAAACAGTTCCTATTAAAAAAAAACCCACAAATTTTGTTTATAGTCGAGAGGTGGGGAACCTGTGCCCTCGAGGCCAGAGGTGGCCTTCTAGGTCTTCAAGGCCCTGTCATTGAATTCAAACTTCATAGAACAAATCCCTTTAATAAAAGGATTTGCTCTGTAAAACTTGGACTCAATCAAAAAGCTGCACCTGAGGACCTAGAAGGCCACAGGTGGCCCTGAGGCCGCAGGTTCTCCACCCCTAGACTTTATACTATCAATACAAGTTCTTCCAATATAAACATATTTGGGTCTTCTCAGTTCTAAGTCAAAAGTTATTCCTTGACCTTTCTACCCTATCTACCTACCATCCTAGCCTTTTCCTCCATTCAATGCCTCTTACTATATAACATCTTCTAAACTTATAATTTTGCTTTTGCTACCTCCTCCCTAAGAGGTCTAATGAAATTGTGCTAAGATGATCAATGACTGTCATCACCAGATCCAATACCCTTTATCCCCCAGGGTTCATCCTCCTTAATTTCACTCCAGTATTTAAAGCTGCTGACTACCTGCTTCTTACAGGGCACCTCTTCTTTCAGATTCTGAGGCACAACAGTTTCTTGATTTTCCTCCTATACCTCCCTATTCATTTCTTGTTCTCCTTCTTGGCTCTCTATCCTTTTCTGGATCTTGCAATGTTGATCCTGTTCTTGCTACTTACTATTTCTGTGACCTTGGTTGGCAAATTCATTTAATTTTCTGGGTCTCAGTTTACTCATTTGGAAAACGAGAAGGCTGGACTTGATGGGATCTCTTTCAAGTCTAGCTTTATGATTATATAGTCCTCAAAGGTTTGTCCCTAGGATATCTTTTATTTTCTACACTACCTCTTGGAAATCTCATTGGATTCTACTCTCTACTATCCCATGGATCCTACTACCACCACTCTGGAGATAACTAAAATTTATCTCCTATCTCTTAGCTTCAAATGTCTAGAAGACATCTCTATCAAGATATTCTGTTGGTATTTCAAACTCAACATTGCCTACACCAAATTTATTACTTCTTCTTCCCTGCTCTTATGACTTCTCTACTTTGTTTATGGTACCACCATTTCTCCTATTTATCTTGTTCAAAACCTCTGAGTTCATTATCTTTGATTCTTTCCTCTTCCTCATTCCTCAGAATCACACACTGTTTGAGCTGAAAGGGATCTTTATGTATCAACTAATGCAACTACTTTGTTTTATTGATATATTTTATCTTTACATCAGTCATTCATGACACAGGTGTGCTAAGTAAGTCCTGAACTTTCTGTTATGCTATGATGCTTCTCAGATGTGTATCAAGTAACTTGAGTTCAAATAAACTCATCAATCATCTATCACTCCAAACCTTCAATGAACTCTCCTTTGTGACAAAGGAAAACAATTAAAGGAAATACATCCAATACGGAAACGACATCTCTGTGTTATATATATATCTAATGTTATAACCAATGCATGTAATATTTTGTCTTAATAGTCACTTGTCATTCTGGGTATCTGCTTTATTTTCCTTCTCTGAGTCTTTCATTCAGATCCCTTATTTTAGAGAAGAAATCCTCTGTTAATTTCACCTTTGAAACTCTACTAAATTCATCCCTGCTTCTCTATTCCCACTGCTGCCACTTTACACAGCTTCTCATGAAATATTACAATGTTAAGTCTTCCTTCCCCATTTCTACTCTTCAAACCTTCCTTCATGTTGCTTCCAGACCTACTGTACTCTGAAGCTGAGATGCCAATGGGCCCCTGCCTAAGGGATCTTCTGGGCCCTCCTGGCTTTAGAGTGATTATCAATAGTACCTGCTGCTGTTTCCCTCCCAGGCTGATGTCTTTCTTTATCTTGGCCTCATTAAAGGGGTCATGCCCTGGCTACTGCTTAAACAGTCCTATTCAATGAATGGCTGTTACCCTACCCTAAGTAAGTACCTGTAAAGATCTTGGCCTAAAGGGCCCAAGGTCTCCCACTGTATCCTGGGACATCTCCAGTCATCCTGATGAATATCTGGTCACTGGATTCAGATGGCTCTGGAGAAGTGAGGATGGTGACCTGCACAGCCCTCCCTCACTCAAAACAAAGTCAAGTGCAAGTCATGTCATCATTTCTCTGATGGCCTGGTCTTCTTCGGCAACAAAGGACAAACACAAGACTTGTTATTATTTTGTTACTACTTTACTAAAACTTCTTCAGTGACCTCCTCTTATCTCTTTACCTGACAATCAAGGTCATCTATAATTTGGCACCTACCTTTTCCAGTCTTGTTTCATCCATGAACTTTATGTTTCAGCAAAACTGGATTCCACTTTTTTTTCCAACCACATCTGGTACTCTCCACACCTCTAGGCCCTTGTCTGTGGCTAGAATATTCTATTCTTCCTTTGTTCAATTTGTACCTATTCTTTAAAGTCCAATTCAAATTCTAACTCTAACTAAATTTTCCTTAAAGCTTTTAGTCAGTAATGACCTTCCTCAGGATCAAACACTTTATTTTACAAATCATATGCCTATTATGTAATGATGTTCATTTTTTTGTGATCTTACAGTTTGAGAGGCAGTGTGGCTCTGACATACTGGCTGTGTGACCTTGGGCACATCACTCAACATCTCAGTCCTCTAGCCTAGATCATTCTCTGTCGACAAATGACAGAGAAAGTGCTGAGCCACTTTGGGAGGAAGAGCTTCCTTGCTTGGGAGTTCCCTTATAGCAATGAAATCATAGGTCCAGTCATTATTCTAATGGCTTGTAAGCCTTGTCTTTTATTTCATCCAGACTAGTGATTTTATATATGATGAACTCCCACTGAGGGGTAAAGTCATTTGTCCATAATAAGAGGCAGGACTTGAACCCAGGTATTCCTGATTCCAATGCTAGCTTTTTTATCTATCAATGCTGGTTGTCTCATGAAAAACTTTATCTAGTACAAAGCCATCTATAGCCTTCTTATATTTCCTTTACAGCAGAGCATAAACTTTCCGAGTGATTAGCTGGGGTTAGAGGTACAATTAACTATAGGAATAAAATAGAATCTTCAATTTTCATGAAATATGCTCTACTTTCAGGGTCACTTAAGGTCAATGTGACTGTTACTCTGTTATGCTTTATAAAACATTGTGGGGGCACCGACAATGGTATAATTCTGCAAATCTGGATATATTTTTCCTGATTCTAACAAGATGTTAATCTTCATTTCCTTAAACTCCTTATAATCGCTTCAATTTTGCTTTATTTGTAAAATACATATGACGTAGGTTTAAAGTTTCAGCATTTCTAGTTTCACTTTGGTTAAAGGACAAAGGAAGGAAGAACTATGAAATGGAAACTAAGCACTGGTTAGTAACATGCATCAGTGTGCCATGATCCCTCAATGTCAGAAATCAAAGATACAAAATTCTGTAACTAATCAATGGTTATTAATTCATCATAAGAAAAGCATATTGCAAGACAAATTTTGATGCAGGCAAGTCTTAAAGGGTTTGGGGATACTCTTCTCTCTCTCTCTCTCTCTCCTTTTATAGCTCCTTTCTTTCCCCATCTGCTGGCAATCAAAGGGGACTAGTGTTCACTTGCTGCCAGGGACTCATACTCCAGCACTTGTATTTCTCCCTTATACCTCCCATCAAAACGTGGCTATCTCGTGCCCCTCTCCTCTTAGGGCTTTGCTAGGTGACTTGGTATGTGGAACACGAATTCTCTTTTCAGTACGGCTTTAAATATGAGTCCTCTAAAGCTGTTTGCTTTTTTAACAGAGGACTCCAGAAGATATAATGCTTCCGTTCAAAGGAATGAACTGGTAATAGCAGAATGATAGAACTTAATGTATTTGCATGTCAGCAATGTAGTATTTTGTGGTAGAGAAGCCTATCCAGGAGTCCTTCCAAATCATATCATACAGTATATAAGGCTGATTTTGGACCCAACCTGTGGGGACTGTGGTTTATTTATTTTTTGTCAACCCCAGAGGGTCTTTATACATTAACTATGTTGCTCAGGAAGGGATTGCTGAAAAAGGGAGGAAAGGAAAAAAGAGAATATAGCACTTCTATTTTCTTAAAATAAACATTATTTAGCAAGAGGAGGCACTGACCCATTCACTATAGTAGTGCAATTAGTGGAACTGGTGGGTTTTCTTTAAAACTTAGGAGAACACGATGTTCACATTTTTAAGTTTCTGATTTGCTGGGTAGAATTAGTATCATTCATGCTTCACTAAATTAGGACTTTTTTGTTAATTCAGAGGGAAGGCTCAGCTGAAGCTTTTTCACACTTAAAACTTTTCCTTCATATATTGCTTATACTATTAACTTGTACCATTAAAAATGATGCTGAGTGAAATGAGCAGAACCAGGAGAACACTGTACACAGTAACAACCACAGTGTGCAAGGACTGTTTCTAAGAGACTCAGCCCTTCACAGCAATGCAAGGACCTGAAACATTCCCAAAGGACTCTTGAGGCAAACTGCCATCCACATCCAGAGAAAGAACTATGGAATCAGAATGCAGAATGAAGCAGACTATTTTCTCTTGTGTTATGTTTTGTTTTGGTTTTTTTTCCTCATGGTTTCTCACATTCATTTTAATTCTTCTGTGCAACATGACTAATGAGAAAATGTGTTTAATAAGAATATATGTGTAGAATCCATAAAAGACTGTATGCCATCTCGGGGAGAGAGAGGGAGAAAATTTAAGACTTATGGAAATGATTGTTGAAAACTGAAAACAAATAAATTAATTAAAAAATAGCTACCATAAATTATTTTCAAGGGTTTTAGAAGACATCATTTACAAAAAACTTATACACTGATTATAATAAGTCTTATCTATTTATTAAAATAAGTCTTCATGAATTCAAATGAACTTTGAATTAATGAACTTTGTTAGCCAAATAATAAGAGCTTTTAATTACGTAGCCCTTCGCATGACTTTTTATTTGTTGTATCATTTATTCCTGAAAAATACCTTGAGAGGTAAGTCATCAAACTGTTCTCATATCTCCACCATCCACAAATTTCCCATGGCACTTTTGGTGGCCCTCTTCTTTTCCACTTCCCTTACTGTTTCTTACATAAAGTTATTTGTGTACTTGTCATTGTATTCAGTTCAATATATCCTGAAACTCCGAAAGCAAATAAAATTGTAAAGTCTTTGAAAGCAATGACTTTGTCATAATTTGTCTGTGACTACAATGCCAAGCATGGTGCCCAGCACATAGCAGGTTCTAAATAAATATTTTTTGAAATGAATCCCCATTTTACATGTAAGGAAGTTGAAGCTCAGAGAGGTTAGGCTGGTTAACAGTTACACAACTAATATCACAAACTGCTAATTCAGGCAGGTCAATCTTCACTGCTCCAAATTAGTGAGGTTTTACAGTATAGTCTATCTAAGGTCATGATGGATAATGAAATACAGAGAGAAGAAGTTATAGCATAAGGAATTGTACAGATCTAGAGCTCAGAAGGGGCCTCAAATATCATCTAGTCCAATCCCCTCATTTTAAAGAGGAGGAAATTGAGACCCAGAGACACTGAAGGTCACAAGGGTGATAAGCAGAGAAGAGGCAGGATCTGAGCTCAGGTCCTCAAATTCTATAGTAAGTACTCTTTTTAAAAAATGAATTTGGTCATCAACAAAAAAAAAACCATTTCAATATACAAAGACAACAAGAAAGGGGACTACATAAAATTATAAACTGTCATATACTGCTTTTAAAATATTATACATGTCTATCTACTAATTTAATAAGATAGTAACACAATTATATTATTTCCTCTATTTTTCTTTTCTTCTATGCATTTAAAAATGCTTTGTTGATGATCTTGACCCCCTACTCCCTCCACCTCCCATCTTTTTAAGCATATCTACCAAGGCTGTTTGGTGTAATGGATAGAGAGCTGACTTTGAAATCAGACCTGAGTTCAGGTTTTACCTCTAATATATACCACTAGTGCTCTTTCCACACCATTCCGTGCTGCAATTCACTGAGTTAAATGTTTCCTGATACAAAAGTCTATTGTTAATACCATCCTAAAGGTAAGTATTAGGAATAATTTACATCTTGTGAAGTCTAGGAAATGTATAATTTACCAAAGTTACAGAGCCAGCAAGCAGCAGAGCTGGGTTTGAACCCAAATCACTGACTTGTAATCCTTTGCTTTCCCCTATACCACAATGTTCAAGAATGAAAAATCCCATTTAAAGTAATGTATCAAAAAAATGACTTCTTTTTGATAGGACAGACTATATATTAGAAAAAGACCCTCCACAAATTATTTCATGCCAACTGAGCAATGTGTGTATATATGTATATATGTAATATATATACATGTACATATATTTTTTACCATAATTCCATCTTACTAGTCTGCCCCCAAAATTTATTAAGTTTTCTGTCAAAACATCCTTTTAATCTGTCTATAAAAGTTCTTTATGTCCTTAACATCACAGTAGGCAGCTTCTGACTTTCACTTTGTTAAGTGTTCTGGATTACAGTACTTCCTCTATTCAAAATAGAAAATTAAAACATAAATATAAAATATAAACATAAAATTTGCCCATTTAGAAAATGGTCACTGCCGGAGTTCAGAACAAGTCATACTTTCTAGATAATTACTGTGGAATTGTAAGGAGTCATGCATACTCCTAAAACTCAAGCACCATGTGCCACATGAAGCTTAAAACTATTTATATCTCCATATTTTTCCATCCACCACCCCACTCCCACCCAGGCCCAAACTGAGGCAAAGCCACAGTTTATAAAGTGCCTTCTTCCTTAGCACCATTATGGATAATCTCTCTTTTAGTTATTGAATGTGGCAATGTTTTTCTGTTCACTGAACTGGTTCATTTCTTCAAGGGAACAAACTGTTCTTCGGTGGAGCAGGAATTGGCTGTGTTTTAACAAAGAATTTCCCCTCTGACTGTTTTTGCAAGAGACACAAGTCAATTTATAGCCAAGTAACAAAAGGTCAGCAAGGTTAGTCAAGCAATGGGTGTAATTCCTGTGTGTCACAGCCAGTAAAGGAAATGGGTGGGAATAAACTGTGTGAAATTTTGACCTGAAATTATTTGTGCAAAGAAGTAACTTAGGACTTCCAAAGTCCAGGGCTCCCTGTACTCCTCAAAAAAATGGTCATCTTTATTTATTGTTGGAAACGAAGACTCCTCTATGAGGGCAGGGTCATTGCTAATTTTTTTTCTTTTGGTTATCCCAGCACCACAATTACCTGGAACATAATAGGTGTTTAATAAATGTCTGTTGAATTTCTCAGTCTCAAACACACAGGGATGTTTACAGCCCAACTTTTTCAAAAGGCGGGTTTAAAAGCTGCATTATATAAATTTAGCAGTCCTTGATAATTTCATACAAATTGAAACATAAGCAAATCAGGATTCAATAAAAACTTTCATCCCATTATCTGTCAATCTAACTCTTCCATCAAAAATAGCTTTTCTGACCAAAATAATATGCTGAGAAGAACAGCCCTACAAAAGTGACAGTCAATCTGTTTTTAAACTGCTAGACATGTGAAGAACTAAGGTATCATTTAGCAAAGAGAATAAAAATATAAAATGCCTACCTTTAAAGCAAATGTGAAGTTTACCTCAGAAAGCTGAATAGTGGCAGACAGATTTATAATTACTTTTAACACAGACCTCTAGTATTTATGCATAGGTATCAGGAAACCAGTTAGATGTCATGAAAGACCACTTACCTCTAAATAGGTCCTCCCTACCAATTTGTTCAAGTCCCTAAAATTCTCACAATTGGGTTTAAAAAAAACTACTGTGAAAATGTTACCTAGGAAGGGTAACTTATTAAGCCCCAATAATGAGCATTAGTTTATCAGATGAGTTGGCTGTCACCCAGAGTAGGTACAGGAATGTGGTACTTAGTCAAGCTGTTTTCTAGCAATGATTCATAGACTGGGACTTAGGTAAATGTGGGACCTACCTCATAGGATAGTACTGAAGGGAGCAACTGCTTCAAAGACATGCTTGGAGTCAGCCACCAGATTAGCAATAATAAATTGACTTTTATTTTTAAGTTTTCAATATTTACTTTTATAAGATGGTGAGTTCCAAATTTCTTCTCCCTCTACCCTCCCTTCTCTCCTTCCCAAGATGGCAAGCAATCTGGAAAAGGCTATACCTGTATTAAACATTTCCACATTACAGTGAAACTACTTTTAGCTGGCAGAATAACTGGAGTAAATTTACCCCCAAAGAAGTCCAAATAAGTTCAATAGCATTCTTAAAGGATGTTTAAAATACAACCAAACAGATATGACAGAAAAGAAGAAACCTTAGTTGGATGAGTAAAGAACTGGACAGGGTGAAATATGTTGGATATGCTACAAAAAAAGTGGAATCACCACGACCTATGGTATATATGCAAAAATGCTTCTTGAAGAAATTATCAATATTTAAGATTCGAGAAGATGGCCTAGAAGGATAAAATGGATAAATTAATACAATTTGAAAATTTGTTCAATTTATTTCAATTCAAAGAAATGTTTTAAAGTCCTTAAATACATTAAAGACGCAGTAGTATAGTGGAAAGAGAAATGCATTTGGTGTCAGGTACAGGATTTGAAACTTGGCTCAGACATTTATAATGGGTGTTATCATGGGTCATATTATCTAACCTCTCCGTGCAATTTCATCATTTTTAAAATGAGAGAATGACATCAGATTATCAAAGATGACAACAAAAGGAAAATGGCAATTGTCCAACGGGCTTGTGGGAGGTTTGGTACATTAATGCACAGAACTGAACAATTTTCCAATCCTGAAAAGCAATTTAGAACTATACCCCAAAAGTCACTAAACTCTTCATACCCTTTGACCTAGCATACCACTACGAGGCTTATACTCCAAAAATATCAATGAAAGAAGGAAATGACCCATGTACATGAAATTATTTATAATAGCGATGGGGCGCTTGGATATATGTGCTTGGATGCCAATTCTAAAATCACATTTCTTCTAAAAATTCCATCTCTCTCTAGCCTCAAAACACTACTCCAGGCAGTTTCTCCCCAGCTCAAGGACAACCACCATTATTTCTTTTCCTGATACAGTAGCCAGTTGCATCTATAGTCTGAACCAGCTGTGTACTGGCTGAACACTGGGTCATAATGACATTTACTATTCACTGACCAATCACATGTATCACAGAGTCAGAGATACGTATACTCCCTTACATTTATCTTATCTAACAAGACACCAATATCAGCCCTGACCATTTGTTGACGTAAGTGACATTTCAGGTCTAAAGCCACAACTCCATGTAGCCCCGCTTTGAGCTATTTTCCGATGAACTCTGGGTTAAATACCTGTGCAGTAGATACTAAAAGTGATGTTCCTTTAAGAACTAACCACTCCTTAACCACTCCCTAATCCCTCTCTGAATCATCTAGTTAGCATATTTGGCACATGTTTTACTACAGAATATCCTATATAAACTTTACCTGTACCCCTCTAAGGCTGCAGGTTTCCTAAGAACTGTGCTTGCTGAAAAATGTAATAAATCTTTACCACTTTGACCTCAACAATGCTTGAGTCCGTGAATTCTTTTCAGACGGCCCACACAGGGAGCGCCAGTCTTGGAATTCTTGTACCCTTCTCTAAGCTTCATCAACAGCCCTTTTTGCTGTAATGAAAAACTGGACACAAAGGGGGTACATATCAATTTGGGAATGGCTAAACGAAACATGTTGTATGAATGTACTGGAATGTTACTGTGTACCATAATGATGAAAATGATGATTTCAGAGAAACCTGGGAAAACTTACATGAGTAGATAAGTGTGAAATAAGTTGAATTAGGAAATAATATATATCGTAACTGTAAGACTATAAAACAAAACAAAGTAAAACAAAGGCGGGGGGTTCTGATAATCATCATCCAAGCAAAGGGAGAAAATAGTTATGTAAGACTGAATCACAGCTCAAGAGAAGCGTAAAGGTGATCTTTTTTGTTGTCTTGATAGTGACCAAATCAGATCACATTTAATATGAGCCAAAATTCAATTAATATGACATTCAAGTTAGCCATCTGTCTCTCTTGACTATTGTTATGAGTGGATGTGATGTGCTGTATACCATATTACCAACAACTGAGGTTTTTTTAAGCCCCTAATAAAATGGACAAAAGGAAGAATACTTCAAATGTGAACAAAAATAAGTGGCTTGTTATTGTATTACAACAAAAATTTGATGTAACTGAATGGCATGATCATGGTCACAGTAACTAAGATTGGGTGAGATGTTGAATGTATGGTACAGAATATTATAAAACATGTAGGTGAAATAAAAGAAAAAGGCAAAGTTGCACTAGTTTTTTTGTGGTTTGCAAACAACTACAAAGTGTTACAGTGATCAGAGCATCTTTCAGTTGTATGAATTGAAAATGGCAATCAAAAATACATTCCTCTGGACAGAGCAGCCATTGAGACAAAAGCTTCAAGTTTATTTATGACACATACCCATAATATATATAATGAAAGAAAAGAGAAAGTGAAAAAACTTCTACTGCAAGTGTCATTGGGTTTCATTGCTTTAAAAATTGAATTCAACTGCATTATACTAAAATTACCAGAGAGGAGGTCAGTGTAGATGGGGATATATTTTGAAGAAAATAAGTGAAGGAAGATACATTGATCAACAGATTTTTAATGTGGAAAAGGATGCCTTCTAGAACTTACATTTCTGAGAAAGAAAAAAAAAACTCAACCTATATTTAAAGTGTCTGAGGATAGGCCTAACACTTTTATTGGGGAGGGTGGTAATGAAGAAAGGGATTTTAAGTTAAAATCAGTGCTTGTTTAATGGTCTTGAAATCCTCATGCTCTGAAAGGCTACAACTATTGATCACTTTCAGTTCTTTGGTGGTCAAATAAGAAAGAGTGGGTGACTAAAACTGTTTTTGAAGACTGATTTTCAAGTTATTTACAAAATATTATAACAACAACAACATCCTTTATAAAGCATTACTGATTTTGGATAATGTCCAAGGTCATCCACCTACACTTGGTTTATCATACAAGAATGAGAGCATACAAACGTACTGTGAAATGAAGAAAGTTTTCTGTCTCTATCAAGGCTTTGTTGGTCCTATAAAGAAATACTGATAATTACTTTGGGTTTATCTTATATCTTATATCCTCCAACTTTGATAAAAGTGTTAATTATTTCAAGTTGTTTAGTTGATGCTCTAGGGTTCTCTAAGTATACTCTCATGTCATCTGCAAAGAGTGACTGCTTGGTTTCCTGGTTGCCTATTAGAATTCCTTCAGTTCCTTTTTCTTCTCTTACTGCTACAGCTAACATTTCTGGTACTATATTGCATAATAGTAATGATAATGGGCATCCTTGTTTCATCATATATACATATATATCAGCATATATATATTTACATACAGATATCTATCTATATCTATATCTCCTTAAAGAGAGAGTTCACTCTACATTTCTAAAATACCTTAAATGACAACAGCAACATTTTGTCATATCGGTGTAGCCTTATCTTGAACTATGATATTCAGCAATTTTAAACTGTTAAAGAACTTTGATTTCTACAGTTTATATTATTTTGTAATAAACTTTAATGAGAAATACATTTTTCTCATCCTCTGCTATCATGTTACATTAACAGATTAAAATTTTATTTTAAAATACTTTCACTGCATATTTCCATTGGGCTGGAAATAATTAACATATTTTATACATAATTATAACTTTAAAGAGTGTGAATTTAATAATGTGACCACGTCACATTTGCTGCAGAACCAGATTTCTGATTCATACTAACTGAGACCTAACTGTATATATTTTTACATAAACTTGTTGGCTCCCCCATTAGAATAAATTAGAAAATAAGCTCACTGCAAGTTCAGATGGTTTCCTTCTTTGTACTTGTATCCTCAGCACCTAGCATTAGAACTTGGCACATATAGCTGATTAATAAATATTTATTGATTGATTGATAGGAGATGGTGATCAACACTGTCCAGAGCTACAGAGAGGTAAAAAAAGGATAAGGATTAAGAAAAGGCCGTTAGATTGAATAATCAAGAAATTATTGGTACCTTTAGTGAAAGCAACCAGTTGGAAGCTAATTATTTAAATCCTTTATTTCTGAAGAGTGTTTTGTAGTTGTATTCTTATAATTTCAAGTGTGCATCTCATTAGATTTTTTACATACTCCATAGGTATTTTGAATTGAATTTCTCTTTCTATCTCTCTCTGTTGGCTTTTGCCGTCAATATACAGAAAGGTTGATGATTGTTGAGGGTTTATATTCTTTCAAGTATAAGTTGGACTAAATGGCTACTGCAGTTGTTTTCAACTCTCAAATTCTATGATTCAGTAATCCTACTATCTTACTAAAGATATTGTTTCAATTAACTTATAGGTGATTCTCTACGATTCTTTAGGTAAATCTGACAAAAGCAATAAATTTCATTTCTTCATTGCCTATGCTTATCTCTTAACTTTTGTCTTATTGTTATAGTTAGCATTTCTAGAATTATAACAAGGAATGGCATAAAAACTGACATCCTGGCTTTGCCCTTGATCTTACTAGAAAGACCTCCAAGAATTTTTTCCAATACAGATAATTCTAGTTCTTGTTAGATACAAAGTCAATATATAAAAACTAAGAGAACTGATAAAATAGGGCAGTAATTAATATAACAAAACTTGAAATATCAAAGTTAATTTATATAATTCAATCAATTCAACAAATATTTATTAAGATCCAAAGACCTAGAACCAGAAGGGATCTTAGAGGTTATCTCATGCAATCCCCTTACCTCTCATATTATAGCTGTGAAAACTGAGATCCAAGGAAATTAAGTGATTTGACCAAAATTACACAGGGAGCTTTCCTGGTGGGATTTGAACTTCCAACCTCTGACATGATAGCAAATATTTTTTGACTCTACCATGATACCTTTTTACTTCCAAGAAACTCAACTTCTATCTAATTCATACTATATGCCCAACACTGTTTAATACTAGGGCAGATACAATGTTCAGAGAACAGATATTAGATAGGCAGCTAGGTGGAACAGTGGATACGGCTGGGCCTGGAATCAGGAAGTCTTGAATTTAAATCTGGTCTCAGACAGTGTTTATGAGACATTAGGTTAGTCATTTAGTTTGTTTGCCTCAGTTTTTTTTTTAACTAGGGATAATACTAACATCTATTTGTCAGGGTTGCAATGAAGATCAAATATGCTAATATTTGTAAAGCACTCAGCACAATGCCTGGTATACAGTTGCTGCTAAACTTCTCATTTTGAGATGAGAAAACTGAGAAACAATGAGTTTGAAGGGAACTGTCCAAAGTCACAGGGGAAAAAGTCCCAGAAGTGCTTATCTCATTCTAGGGTCAGCATTCTTTCCACTATACCATATTATCTCCCTAATTAAATTGAACTTCTCCACTATTTCTAATTCTGTTTCTCAGGATCCTTTTATGCCTATGTTCCTTTTTTGCATTCTCTGTATTCTTTTCAAGTGGAATTCAAATAATAGAGTACATGTGTTGAAGTATATTTTGAATTCTCTTGTCTTTCATGAGATTTTGGTCATTTTTCTCATCCATTCACTCAGAACTAGAAAACTAGAGCTATCTAGGCATGATATTTTTGTCTATATTGACTTCTAAGTTACGTGAACAACAACAAGATGGCAGATTAGACATCTTCTCCAATCCCCATGACCTTTACCCAAACGAGAAATTATGTGCCAAATATAAAGCAACTTCAACTGTTTCCATGGTCTAAGACACTCAGAACCAAAGGAAGGCCAAGAAAACCCACCAAAATTCAGGAACTGATGTTCACTGACCCAAACTCAATCAGGGTCCCTCCCTCACTTCCCATACTACTGGCAATGAGGCTTCACTAGCAGACCCAAGAACATAAATAACACTATCTTAAACAAAGCCCACTCCTACCCTCTCTCACTCTTCCCAGTACTTAAAGATTCTCGCTCTAGGTTGCAAACGTTTACTTAGACTTCAACAGCCAGCTTGGCTGCAGCCTTTCAGGAGCAAAAGTCCGCAGAGGACTCCAACCTGGAAGCACCAGTATTGCAAAGCTCTAAAGTAATGGTGCTGGGAGAAGTAGGCTCTTAATTTTCAGTATCAGCAATCTCTTAACTGCTGATGCTGGGCTAGAGAACTGAGAAAGAGCGGGAGAGGTCACCAGGACAGGATGTGTTTGTGGGGAGTTGTGTGAAACACTCCACCAAGCCTGAGAGAAAGCGCAGAATCCAGCTAGGACCATTTCCGACCACCCGAAAGTCAGCTGGGGCAGAGACCCATAAGCAATTGAAAAAATAAATTGTCCAGCATAGGAGGTGGCTGGGATGCTTTGAGATACATGCCACAATCAGAGGGCAGAGAAATTAGAAAGTGAGTGATAAAGGAAAATAAGTGTTTGGGGACGTAGTGGGGAGGTAAGGAGAGGACTGAAAGTACCAAAGATTTCAGACCCTGAATATGAACAGATAAATCAACAAGAAAAACAGAAAAAAATATGATCTTCAGATCTAGTAGAGGAATTCAGGCATCTATAAATAAAGTCTGCAAAATGAGGGAAAAATGATTCAACAATTGAGGAGACAGAGGACCCTGTGGAATTTGAGGAAAACATGAAATCACAAAATTCTGTTCATAAATGGTTTAAATACGAATTGTGAGAGCAGAATTTATGTCTTGCATATCAAAAATAATGAGAACAGAAAAATTTGAATCTATAGTAGTAAGCCTATGAAAGAAACAAAAGAAAGAATAAATTAAATACAAATACACAGAAGTGAAGTACAACCTAGAGGACTTAAAGTAAAAAAAAAAAACATTAAAAGAAAGTAAATTCACTATGCAAGCAAAACATACAGCTCTTGAAGACAAGAGGCTTAGACAAAACCTAAAGATCATAGGTCTCCCAGAAGAACATGGTAAGACAAAAACCTTAACACAAGGTAGGAAATAATAGCAGAGAACTGTCCAGAACTTCTGAACACAGAAAATGCAATTCCAATAGAAAGAATTCACAGATCACCTCCAAAAACAAAAACATCAAAACCCAAGGCAGTAAACTCCAAGACACATAGAGGTTAAGTTTAACAATTCAATTCAGAAACCAGTCCTGCAAATCACCAGGAAAAAGACCTTCAGATACAAAGGATAGGGCATTTGAATAATACAATGCTATGCTAAACCCGTTAGAAAAAGAAAGGGGGTTCCAAAAAGCAATGGAGTTCAGGATACTTAACCACATAGGACAAAAGATGAACATTCAAAAATAAAGAAGAGTTTGAAAAACTTTTAGAAAGAAAACCAGAACTGAAGAGATTATTTAGTTCTTGAACATCCTAAACAACAGAATTACAGGAATGAATAAATGCAGAAAGCAATAATAGCAAAGGAGTCACAACAGAAAGAACAGTAAGAGATTTCTTTCTAAAGGTACATAAGAAAATAAGGGGGAAGGTAGAAAAGGGGTAGAGGTAAAAGTAAAGAGGTAGACGGGGGGGGGGGGGGAGCATTATAGATAGAACTTGGAAGTGTAATGCCTACACATGAATGCTTATTTTGTGGGACTACATTATAACATGGGAGGATACATGAAATGGGAAATAGAATGAAAGAGAAGAGTGAGGGATGTTCCAGGGTCAGATCAAGGTCTATCAGTGATGGGAAGATTACCTAAGTAGTCTCAAAGAATAGCTTCCAGGGAAGTGAAGTGGGTGAATAGGAGGGGGAAAGACTGAAAAGAGTTCCCACTTTGTTGGTGGGAAGGGTCATATTGATGAATGCTCTTACGGATGAAGGGAGCTATGGATCTTACACTGGATGAGTCCTGAATGATTTGGTGCCTGAAAAGTCTACCTGTCTTGGGAAGGGAGAGGAAATTGGAACACTTGTGGGCAACTGGCACCTAGAGGATTGGGAGAGCATGGACATAAGGAGGAGATTTCCAGGCAAATGTAGGGAAAAGAAGGCTAATAAATCAGTGGTAGGGAGGGGCCCTACCATGGGGCAGTGTCCTCTCTGATACTTGCAAATGACTGGCATTATTCTGAGAATAAGGCACAATAGAAAAGAGGAATCCATAAGGGATTCCCTAAAAGGCACAGGCATAAAGCGCCTAGATGGCAGAGGCTAGAATGGATACCCTAGAACCCTTGACATATAAAGAATACAGAGAAAAGAGAGAGATCTGATGATTAAAAGGGGCTTGAATCAGAGAATAAGGGTCTAAAGTAAACAGAAAATTCTAGGTAATGAGCAAAGATACTAATTGAGATGATTAATGGCTTCAGCAAAGTTGTAGGCTACCACATAAATTCTTGAAAAGCAATGGCATTTCTACAGAATAATAACAAAAGAAGCATTAATAGAAAGGGAAATGCCATTATAAGTAACGGAAAATTTAACAAAATATCTGGGAATCAACCAAAGCACACTTACAGAATATAGCTTAAATTACAAAAATTCTGAAGTATTTCATAAATGAAGCCCACCACGATTATGGCAAAGCGATTGATTTCTGGGCCTATGGAGTGATCCCACAGGTACTCCTGGCTGACTCACTTTCCATCTGACATTGACACCAGATCCTGAGAATACAAGGGCCAATACCAGTTCAGGTCACCCAAATGGGATGATTGCTTAATTAATGTTGAGACCACTACAGGTGAATCCTGAGGAAAGATTGACTAGAGCAGGTCTTGCTGCCTCCCTTCTTCAAGCACTGTGAGGGTAGCTAAGCCTACAGCCTTTCTTCCCTGCAGTAATTAAAAGCAGCAGTATGGACAGTGTTGGTTGCAGGCTGAGTAATCCCAAGCACTTGCTGGGCATGGCCTCTGACAAAGACAGATCTATTAGGAAATCCACAGGGACTTCAACTAGTGAGATGATTAATTGATAGCTGTGCTTTCTGCCTCTATGGACAGTTGGTAAAGAAGGGAGAACACCAGAACAGGACTGTCCTCTTCCAAAACTGGCCTCTTGGCCCATTCCTAGGTTATGATGCAGGACAGAAGGGAGATCTAACCATATGATAGTGAATCTAGATTCTTACATAGTTCAGATCTCCATCCTGGGTCCTCAAGAAGTCAGCTTCCCAACCCAGGACCCTTGGGAAGTCCAGTTCATCAATCTGAGGGCTTTAGTTAACCTAGTCACAATGTACACATAGGTATTCTTCCCTCCTAGGCTCTCTGATGATGATGCTATTGTAAAGACAACCAGATCTTTGTCCTCATCCCTACTGTTCAGGATTACAGGACTTGAGTGGAAAGAAAGGAGAAGAGATAAGAATGATAATCATTTCTTTGCTATTGTCTACTTTTTATATGAAATAAATCATTCTGCATGCTGGGGAAGAAACAAAGATGGTTCAATAGGCACTTGGAGATGCAATTAGAAGCCAGGAAAAAGAGGGTGGATAAATAAATCTGAGAATCATTTGCATCTAGATGATAACTGAATCCATGTAAGCTGATGAGCTCACCAAACAAAATGAT
The DNA here is from genome assembly GCA_028658325.1 of Potorous gilbertii. Lineage (NCBI taxonomy): Eukaryota > Metazoa > Chordata > Mammalia > Diprotodontia > Potoroidae > Potorous > Potorous gilbertii. The sequence continues at coordinate 350,288,143 of CM053769.1, forward strand.
ATAGCAGAAGAAAAGAAGAGGACCCAGGACAGTCTTGCAAGAGAATTATGTTAAGCAGATTGAGCTTTTATGGAGATCTTGAGAAGGAGTGGTAAGAGAATCAGGAGAGCAATACCATGAAAATCTAAAGGGAAGAGAGTATCAAAGAGAAGAGGTGATAATTTCAAAGACTCCAGAGGAGACAAGAAGAATGATTATTGAGAAAAGGCCACAGGAATTGGCCATGAAGAGATCCATGGCAACTTTGGAGAGACCAGCTTCCTCTCAGTGATGAAGCAGAAGTCAGGTCTGAGTTCAAATTCTTCCACAGACATTTGCTAGTCACATGAACCTGGGCAAACCACTTAACCTTTAGCAACTTCAGATTTCTCATCTGCAAAATGGGGATAATAGCACCTATTTTCCAGGGCTTCATCAGGATCAAAAGTGGTTTTTAAAAAATGTTTTGCAAACCATAAAAGAATTATATAAATTCTAGCCATTAGTATGTATTGTTTTATGATGATCTGCAGTGTATCAGGGCAAGACATTCATCAACTGCTCACCTCTGCAATAAAACTCCTACAAAGAGCTTGTCTGCATGATCTTTACTCTTATTCTTTATTATAAACTTAATCATCAACCAAGATGAAAACTTCCATACATCAAGAATAAGACAAATCTCACTGAGTAATTGCTGTAATATTCCGGGGCTTAATAGAATCAGTACAGTATCACTTGCAAATAAAAATTGGAGGATTCTTGTGTCTATATGTGGAATAGCTTTCAATTTAGGCATTATACATTCTCTTTGAAAATGGTATATATCTTTAGCAAGCATAAATTTCTTGATTTTTACCTTAATATTAATAATCAGAGAATCATGGAACAAAGATATCTGTTATATTCATAAAAGAATTCTGTATGACCTTAAATATGCCAGAGAGACTCCTTACAGGAGAAAAGTCTTTTAAGTTTTGTTTTAGGGCCTTTATGTTTCAGGTTCTACTATTAATATTTTCTCTGAAGAATTATGACATATTTAATGGTTTGTAGAAATAAATAATATTCTGATGCTCAAAGTAAAATAATTTGTCTCTAGGATTCTTTCATCAATTGTTTATAGTCTTAGTCACTTTAGTATAACAGGAAACTTGGGAGTATTAACATCAATAAAATAATTTGCAGAATCTTACCTGATCTATCTTATATTTTAATCTGGGATACTCTTGATATATAGGTAAAGCATTCTCATAAATATTTTATAAAGATAAGCAGTTAAGTGTATATGTTGATAGCTATTGATCTTTTGATCAGATAATTTATTGGGGGCACTTATATACATGTTTTTTCATTCTGATATTTTAATTTTAGTATCTCTATCTTATAGAGCAATCATTTAATGCTTTCAAGACTGCTACCTACAACATAGATTCTCTTTTTTTTGAAAAAAAAGTTTTATTGATGTCTATTGTCCTTACATTTTAGTCCTTTCTCAATATATGCTGTGTCCTACCCAATGAACCTTCCTATGCAATATAGGAAAAAAACAATTCAGGAAAACTAACCAATAATGACAACCTTTGACAACACAGTTAACATTCTGCTTCCGTAGTCTTTACCTCTCAGTTTGTTTGATCATCTGTTCGCTGAGACTAAGATTAATTATAATAATTTACAGGTTCATCTGCTTTTCAGTATTCTTTTCTTTCATATTATTGTAGTTGTGTATGCTGTTCTACAAATACTGATTATTCTTTCAGAGAAATTTTCCCATTCTTCTTTTAATTTTTCGTATTTGCCATTTTTTCATAGCATAACAATATTTTATTATATCATACTTCCAGAATGGATGCCATCAGATTTTTAGTTGGTCTGATCTAGCTACTTTTTTCCAATTTTATTTTCTTTAAGTGTCATTTCTGTTTTTTGCTATCACATACATCAAGGACACAGTAAAAGCAATACTCTGCAATTATCAACTGTGAATGACTTAGCTATTCTCAGCAATACAATGAGATCCAAGACAATTCTGAAGGACTTAAGATGAAAAATACTATCCAATTCCAGACAAGGAACTGTGGAGTATGAATGCAGACTGAAGTATACTTTTCAAAAACTTTCTTTATACTTCTTTTTTTTGCGGGGGGGGGGCTTTTTTCTCTTTTGTAACTTGGCTAATATACAGATATTTTTTGTAGGACTGTACAAGTAAAAATGACATCAAGTTGCTTGCCTTCTCAAGGAAGGGAGAAGGGAGGGAGGGAGGAAATTTGGAACACAAAATTTTAAAAAATGATCCTTAAAAATTGTTTTTATATGTAATTGAGAAAGAACAAAATTTTTTTTTAAAAACCCTGCCCTCAAGGAGCTCACGACCTAATGGAGCAAATAATTATATAATAACAAGCTATATATAGGATAAATAGAAAATAATTAAGAGAGGGAAGGCATTAGAATTAAGAGGGTTAGGAAAGGCTTCCTGTAGAAGATGGGATTTTAGCTAGGACTTAACGGAAGTCAGATTTGGTAGAGATGAGAAAAGAGAGTATTCTGGGCATGGGGGACAGCTTGAGAAAATTTCTGGCACTGAGAAATGGAGTGTTTTGTTTTCAGAAGAACTAAGAGGCCAATGTCATTGGATTAAAGAGTATTTGGCATAAAGTAAGACATAAAAAGAATGGAAAAGTAGAAAGGGGCTAGGTTATGAAGAACTTTGAATGACAAAAAGAGGATTTTTGTATATGATCCCAGAGGCAAAAGGGAACCATTGCACTCTATCAAATAAAAGGGATATATGTGGCATGGGTAGAAACATACTTTAGGAAAATCACTTTAAAGATTGAATATAGAATGTACTTGAGTGCAGAGAGACTTGTCCCACCAAAAGGGTCTTGCAATAGTTACAGACATGACACGATGCAACAAAATGATGGCAGCGTCAGAAGAGAGAAAGGGAGTATTGGAGAGATGTTGCAAATGTGAAATCAACAGACCATGGTAACAGATTGGATATGTGAGGATTTGAAGATGACTCCTAGACTGAAGATGGTGATGCCCTCTACAGGAATAGGGAAGGTAGGAAGTAGGAAGAGTTTAAGGAGAAAGATAATCAGGTCTGTAAATGATCTGATTACATACTGCTAGCCAATTCTAATATGTCTCTCATCAATATCTGTTTTCCATAAGGTAGATATTTCATTTGTTTTTGTGAAGTTTTCCAGGGCTCACCATATCTCAACCTTTCAATTCTCCTTTAGAAGGCATTCATGACACAGGAGTGAGACTTCTCAGTGATCTAAAAGGTTTTGACTGCTTTCATTCTTTTTTTTTAAAACTTTTATTTAATAAGCAATTTCTCCCTCTCCTGTTCATCAACTGAAAAGAAAAAACCTAGTACCATATATATATATATATGTATATATATATATACATATATATATATATATATGTATATATATATATACATATATATATATATATATATATGCATATGTATCTATCACAGCAAAACAAATTCTCAAATTGGTCACATAAAAAAAAAGTATGGTTTATTTTGCTTCGAGTTAACTCATCTCTCTGTTAGATGATGGGGTAGCTGCCTGGGTCGAAGGTTTACACTTTGGTGACTTTGGGGCATAGTTCAAGATTCCTTTCCAGAAGGGTTAACTAATTCACTGCTCCACCAACATGGCACTGAATCTTCGATTTTACAACTCCTGCAACATTTGTCACTTCTGTTCTTAAACTTGAACCATGCAACATAATGATAAAATTATAGTTAAAGAGGGCCATAAAGTTCTATTTTAATACTTCATCATGGCATGGAGGTGACCCTGGGATTTTGAAGGTTGTATCAGTAAAAAATAAGCTCTATGGTTCTACTAGGTCAAATGGCTTCAAGTAGGGTCTATAGTCTGTTTTGCAAGGAACAGCCTAGCTAAGTACAGAAGGCTCATCATTATAGACTGCCCATGAGTCTTCTGGTTGGTCTCCTGACTCTTCTCCTAACTCCATTTGATCTTATACTCAATTTTCAAACTGTAGGCTGACATCTTTCACCTGGAAGATGGTCATCTACCTGAGAGCCAGCGTGGCTTCAGAGAGGGTCAAGGAATGGTCAATATGGTGTTTGCTGCCTGACAACTCCAGGCGAAATGCCAGGAGCAGAACAGACATCTGTTACATGACATTTGTAGATCTGACCCTTTGATACCATTAGTCAGGAGGGCTTACGGAAAATTATGTCAAAATCTGGTTGTCTGAAGCAGTTCATCAGTATTGTATGTCAGTTTCATGATGACATGCTTACTTGGGGTCTGGATAATAAATAATGCTCTTGCACTTTCCCAGTCACTAATGGAGTGAAACAAGGCTGTGTGCTTGCTCCCATGCTTTTAAGATGATGTTTTCAGGGATGATGTCAAATGTCTTTAATGAGGATGAACACGGCATCAAAGTCATATACTGCACTGATGGTAAATTCTTCAACTTGGAAATGCTACAAGCCAAGACTAAAGTGGAGGGATTACTGGTGAATGATTTTCTGTTTGCAGATGACTGGGCAGTCAAGGTAGGCTCTGAAGCTGAGATGCAACAAAATATGGATCAATTCTTTGCTGTTTGTGCCAATTTTGGCCGAGCAATTAACACCAAGAAAACACAGGTGCTCTATTGGTCACCACCACACCATTCATATGTGGAACCACTGGTTACAGCAAATAGAGAAGTTCTGAATGCTGTGGACAAGCTCACTCACCTCAGCAGTAATACTTTCAAGGGATGTACACACTGATAATGAGTTTGACACATACTTTGCTATAACTAGCTCTGAAGCTCTGAAGGAAAGTAAGGGAGAGAAGAGGTATTATTAGACTGACTACAAAACTGAAGATCTCCAGAGCTGTCATGCTGATTTCATTGTTGTATGCCTGTGGAAGCTAGACAATACACCAATGCCATGCCAAGAAACTGAATCACTTCCATTTGAATTGTCTTAGGAAGATTCCGAAGATCAGCTGGCAGATAAAATACCAGACATTGAGGTCCTTTCTTGAACTAAACTGCAAAGCATTCAAAGTCTACTGCAGAGAATGCAACTATCATGTTTGAATGCCAAATGTATGCTTGACAAAAATACTATTTTATGGACAGCTTACACAGGGCAAGTGTTCACATGATGGTCAGAAGAAGCAATACAAGGACGCTGTCAAAGTCTCTCTTAAGAACTTTGAAACTGATTGTGTGACATGGGAAACACCAGAACAGAGCTGACTAGCATGGAGGCCCCTCATTGAAAAAGGTACTTTACTCTATGGGCAAAGCAGAACTGAAGTAGCTCCAAAGAAACACAAGATGTGCAAATTTAGAGAATCCATGTTCACATGGACTATATGTGCCCAACCTGTGGTAAAGTTTTCCAAGCTTGTACTGGTCTGTCAGCCACAGCTGAATGCACTGTAACTTAATTCTAACATACTGATGCCACTTTGGTCCTCTTCAAGAATGAAGGACAACAACTAACCAACCCCCCAAAATATGCTTGACCTTCCCATCTGCCCTAACACTGAACCTTCTTATGTAGGATATATGCCCTAAGTAGGATACATACTCCTTGAAAGCAGAGATTGTATTGTTCTCTGTTTTGATCCTCCCAGTGCTCAGATAGTATCTGAAACATAATATACACATAGTAAGTGCTTAATAAATGTTTCATTTTGCCACACAACTGACTGAAGGATGTAGTGACTCCAAGATCCTACTGTGCTTATTGCTTTATTTTTTTAAAAAAGCATTTTATTTGGTATAAGAAAACAGCACCTTAAAGATTCTCTTCCAACAAAGTGCCATCTAAATATGTGTCCAGATCCTTCAAGTTTTCTTAAAAGATGTAAGTAACTACAGAGATAACATTGCTCAGGGACCCTTTGATCATAAACATCATGCAAGGTATAAAACAGGGAAATGTATGTTTGCCAAAAGTGTTTGCCACTGTGATGGAGGAAATCCAGTACAAGCCATGCTGAAGAGGGATTTCCTTTAGACAACAATGTCCTCCAGATGTTACATCAAGTACATAGTATTTAATGGCTCCTGACCATTCACAAAGGAAAAAATAAGTATAGAAAATGTCTATTATGTCTATCTGGACATTCCATAAAACTTCTTTATCAGTATATACATCAACACAGACAGTACACATAGAAAATGAGTTGGGCTAAGAATTAAATTAGAAGAAAACAGACTAGTTTGCCTTCAGCAAATTTCAAAGCTCCATTAATGATTCAAATTTCTTCCAGAAACAAAGGCCTATGTTTTTAATAGCAATATTCTATTGGTGTTGTTATGTAACTTTGAGACAAGAAACACAATACTCTTCAAAGCATTAACAATCAGTATCACACACACAAAATACTCTGCCCCCCTGCCACAATGGCCAACTACAATGTAAATGCAAAGAGCCAAAAATATAGACTGAACATTGTTTAGTTCTAATGACCAAGTATAGTCCCAAAGAAGAGAGATGAAGAAAATATACCTCTTCATCATTGTAGACTATGAAGACTATGGGTATGGAATTCTGCACATACTGCCAGACACTACTGGCATATACTGGTTAGTTTTGTCAAATTATTGTTTTCTGTCTTTCTTTTTAAAATTCTGTTATGAGGGAAAGCCCCCTAGGTAGAGAAACAGGAGGGATAAAGTTAGAAAAAGGATGACATAAAAATATGATGATTTTTTAAAAAAAGAAATTAACTGCATTAGAACATACCTATTTCATAAAGAGGAAAATATCCATATTCATATACCTTATCTCTTTGTCTATATTGTTTTCCTTATTAAATTCTATGCTCCTTTAGGATAAGTACTATGTCTTATTACTAATATTTACCTTGTTGCTCTAGAATAAGTTTTATCAATCTTGTATTCAAATACCTTTTTCCTTCCTCCAGAGAATTTGTTAGGGCACAAAGGAATTAAAATGTAATAAGCATTCATATGCTTGTAATTTGAGTGATATATATTTAATTTAGATTTCCAGGTTATTTCAGAGTTTGTAGTCCAGAATTCTATATGTTGTAAGTGCTAAAAAATATATGATTAAATGAATTAAACAAAACTTCCATTAAAGTTAAAAAAGAGACCACCGGAATGGGTTTATCAGCTACCGTAACAGACACAAAACATATTCAACAAGTCCAGAGTCTCACAGAGTAATCAAAACTCTTTTTGTGTTGACAATATTAAGCAAACTAATATCTATTATGTTCCTACTAGATTTGCCTTCTCATATGGACCATCTATCCTAATTTCTGTGCTCTTTATCTTCTTGACGTTTTTAACAAATAAAAAAGGTTTCTGTTAAAGTCAGCAGGAAAAATTTCCTTAAAGGAAAAGGACCTTTATAGGCAACGAAAAAGGATATCATGTATTTCTAAAGTGCCATAGGCTATACACATCTGTCTAATCTTTCTTATTAATGATATTCACATCACATCAAGGAATGCAAAATTTTAAAAACTGGAGTTGCAACAAAATTTAAGATTCAGATGCGTTCTATTTAGATGGGAAATATAAGCCTTCCTTACCTCATTATTTTATCCAGTTCTTCCTCTTCACTTTAAACAGACTTTTATGCATCTTTAAAGTGTTTTCTGTCACAGCACCTGTGGTTACAATCCAGCCCTATGTAAAACAGAATAAATTCTGTTACTGAAACATAGCATCAAGTTTCATGGGGGAAATCATTCAGAAACAAAGTGGGCATTTTGGCTGAATAGTTTCAATTTTCTCTCTTGCCAGGCTTTTTTATAAGAGCTGTGGAAAAAAAAAAGCTAGCAAAATTAATTAGGCATTAAGGGAAACAAAGATTGGCTATCTCTACTAGATAAAAAGTTAAATACAATAAAAAGCAACATAATGGAATTTAAAATGTAAGCAGATGCTGGGATGCATAATTGAAACTAGAACTAGCACTTGATTATCTATAACAAGTGCTAGATACAGAGTGGATGATTAAAATGCAAAATTTTATTTTATATATATTTCTAACCCAAACTTTTATTACAGCTCAGCAGAAATAAGAAAAATAAACTGTGTAGATTAGTGGTCTTTAAAATTTAAGGTTGTACAAATTTTCTGGGTCTTTATCTTAACTTAACATAAACTCCAACTTTTGAAGTAGTGCTATATTGGGACCTAAAGATGAAGGAACAGACATTGAATCTGTCTGTATATGACTGTACTTTTTTTCAAGAAATCCCTAGCCATGTTTCAGAGATTCCATGAAACAAAAGTTTTTAAGTCATTTAATTAGAATTTCACATTCTTTCCCTTACAAGAAGATTCTTTGTTTAAAATGCTCCTGATCAATGAAAAGACCTGAAAGTGAAAGAACCACAGGAAGAAGGAAGCGTTATAGACAATCTATGAATCTGACAATGAGTTACTGGACTATGGGGGTGAAGTAAGTTCAGAAGAACAACAAAAAGTAATTAGTGAAAGTTATGACTTATGTGTGTGCTAGAACAGTTCAGGACTAACAAGCAGATAAACTTTTGGTTAATTCTATAGTTCTGTTTTAAGCTATGACTCTCCTCTGCCTTTTAATTATTTTACTAAGTGCAGTAGTTTAAAATATAATTTTTATTTAAAAATCAGAATTCCTCAACTTTTTTCCTTAAAAAGTTTAAAGAAAAATATGCATAGTTGCTTGTGCTTATATGACATATCTTTCCCATCACTAAACTACTACCCTGTGTACATCACAATAGGGAAATCCTTAACATAAATCTAATCAAAACAAGAAGTTAAAATTATTTTAATCTAAAAATTCATACTTATCAACTTCAATTTCATTAATGAAGTCATTTAACCTAGATTTGCCAGTGTTATTCTTAGTACACTTCTTTATAATAAAACTTTGAATGCTACACTCTACCATAACTGACAATCAGTATTATAGCTGGTTGATTAGAACATAGCGCTAATGCCCAAGGCAATGGATTTTATCCCTCTATAAACTAGATTTGCTCTAATCTATGACTCCTGACTTACTCCCTTAACTGACTTGATCAGCTTGCAAATGCATGGTCATAAATAGCAGTAGGAGAAAGATTTATCCATTACTACTCCTGGAGAAACAGCAGATCTAGTTGAGAGCCAGGCATCAGCATTATCTTCATTTAGAAAAAAGCAGAATTATTACTGTTACTATTATAGCACACCTTCTTAAGCAAGATGTTTCTTTAAACTATAACTTCCTTTCCAGATAAATAATATTAGAACCAGCTGAAGTGCTTTTTTTAAAATTAGAGGGCGATAAAAGTAATTTTAACCAAGGGCCCTATTTTAAAGTTTTAAATAAAGAATTTTCACTAATATTAAAAAATTGACAGATACTATTCTGTACCTCCTGGAATTTTCTTAGTCGAGCATTAGTTTGATGACAACATTTCAGACACTCTCAATGTATCACCTTAGGGGCATATAAGTCATTTAAGAAAGAAATATTACAAAGGGAATGAGCAAAAATCTAGAATCATTGGATGTTAGAGTTAAAAAGGACCTTAGGGATCATTTAATCCAATCTTCTCATTTTATAGCTGAGTAAACAAAAGCCCAAAGAGATGACTTGACTTGTTCAAGGTCACACAAATAAACAGTGGCAAAGCCAGAATTTCAATGACACCTACTGACTCCTAAGTACAGTGCTCTTGCTACAGCTGTGATAGTCTATAAGAAAATGGCTGCAATTTAGTAATGCTTTCCTTATTTAGTTGCCTTGAAAATTATAATTTTCAGAAAATCATGCTTCTCTCATTTCCAAACAGAATTTAGAGGGTTTTTTCACTTAAAGAATAAACTTTCAAACAAAATAGAGGAATCAATCAATTCCAGTCCCACATTTACTTGTAAAGCAATCAATCAACTAGCAGGATAAATAAAACTACTTATGGCTCCTCCATCAAGGATAAAGCTTTACCAGTTCCAAAAAATGAAAATGAAGCACCAATTCTTGTAACTGTTAGTCTAAGAAGGAACCCATTTGGGATCATCTGTCTTTCAGTTCTCCTGGCTGCAGCTAGGGCAGTGAAGGGATTTTCCCAATGCACTAACATTACAAAGCACCTGAATTCCAACAGTGACATGGTAACTAGGACAGCAAATCCAGAAGTGCTTGTGAGGTCACAGAAAACCTATGATGTAACTTTAGTTTTCTTTGATATAATAATAACTTCCAACTTTCATAGGCAACCACAGGTGGTATAGTGAATAGAGTGCCAAGCCTGGAATCAGCAGAAGTCATCTTTCTAAGTTCAAATTTGGTATCAGACACTAACTAGTTGTGTGATTCTGGACAAGTTACTTAACCCTGTTTGCCTCAGTTTCCTCATCTGTAAAATGAGCTGGAGAAGGAAATGGTAAACTATTCCAGTATCTTTGCCAAGAAAACACCAAATGGGGTCATGAAGAGTCAGACAGGACTGAAAAACAACTAAAGGACAACAACCCTCACTGACTGCTTTCCATCTCTAAAATTCTTTACAAAAATAATTTTTATGTTTATCTCAGAATAATAAAATATTAATTTCACAGAGAAGGAATAAATAATTGATTTACACAGGACTCTGGTGATAGGTAGGATAACCACATTTCTGGTTCCATTTTACATTAAATGATTTTATTTACACTTTCTTCTGCTACTGAGAGAGGTCATGAACTATATTTAACTATTTAATAAATATGTACTGAGGAGAATGACTGGTAACATTACACATAAACTAAGATCTCGCTATAAAACAGTTCCATTTTGGGGGAGGCAGATCTAAGATGGGGAGAAAAGGCAAGGACTTGCCAGAACTCTCCCAAATTTCCCTTGAAACAACTTTAAATAATGCCTCACAATGAATTCTGGAGATTCAGAATCCATCAAAGGATGTGGTGAAACAATTTTCTAGTCCAACAATTTTTCACCTCAAGGATGATAGAAAAGGTCTGTCATACTGGGGTGAGAGTGGAGTGCAGGCCACACCTCAGCAAACCAGCAGCAGTTATCAGGGGTGATTGAATCAGCAGCTGCAGTGATGGCTTCTGGACCTCATCTCACAGACAGTAAGGGAGTCAGATAACTGGTCAAAAGGAGAATAAAGAGGTCCCTTTGCTGGCATGGAGAGCAGGACTCTTGCACTGCCTATATGTGGATCCAGGTGATAGCCCTGGGTTGTAGTCCCAGGGCAGGCAAGGAGGAACACTAGCATACTATACTGTGTAGCCACAGGATAGCAAGAACCCTGCTCATAGTTCCAAGGCAGAAAAGAGTGTTTGTGGTTACCCATACACCAGAGCATAGTCCAGGAGAAGAATAAACACACCTCTCCTTAGATCATATCACGTGAGAAGAAATAAAAATATAGACCTCCACAACTATCTCTGAAAATAGCTGCACAAAAAACCTTAAGCTTGGGACAGTGCCCTTTCCACCCTGGGAATATATCCCAATATTAAAATATAAATATAAAAATCAAAAAATAGGCTGGAAAAAGCAAAACAACAGCAAAAAAGATGCTGACCATAGAAATTTGCTGTGGTGACAGGGAATATTAAAAAAAAAAGATGCAGAAAAAGACAACAAAGTAAAAACTCCTACATCCAAAATCTCAAAAATGTAAATTGGTATCAGGCCATGGAAGAACTCAAGAAGGATTTTAAAAGTCAAATAAAAGACGTAGAGGAAAAACTTGGGAAAGAAATGAGAGTGATACAAGAAAATCTTGAAAAAAGAAAACATAGTCTGGTAAAGGTGACACAAAAAATACTGGAAAAAATAATGCCTTAAAAACCAGAATAGGCTAAATGGCAAAAAGAGGCACAAAAACCCATTTTAAAGAAAAGCACTTCAAAAGACAAAATTGGCCAAATGGAAAAGGATATACAAAAATTCACTGAAGAAAAAACTTCTTAAAAAGTAGAATTGCTAACACCGTACACAAAAATAAAGTCTAGATGGGTACATGATTTAGGTATAAAGACTGATACCATGAATAAACTGGAGAAGCAAGAAATAGTGTATATATCAGATTTATGGAGAGAAGAATTTTTTTCTAAAGAAACGATAGAATGCATTTTGAAATGCAAGATGGATAATTTTGACTACATTAAACTGGAAAGTTTTTGCACAACCAAACTCAATGCATCCAAAATTCGAAGGGATGTAGTAAATTGGGAAAAAATTTTTACGGCTAAGCTTGGGGACAAAGGCCTCATTTCTAGAATATA
>CM053769.1:350300903-350314232 GCA_028658325.1 Potorous gilbertii
TATATGTCGAACCTATACAGAATTGTATGCTGTTATGGGGAGGGAGGGGGGTAGGGGGGAAGGTGTGGGGGTATAAAATCTTAATTTTAAGGAAGTGATTGTAGAACATTTATAAATAAATAAAATAAAAATTAAAAAAAAAAGTAGAATTGACCAAATGGAAAAGAAGGTACAAAAGCTCACCAAAGAAAATAATTCCTTAAAAACTGGAATTGGGCAGATGGAAACTAAATGACTCCTTGAGATATCAAGAAATGATAAAACAAAATAAAAAGAAATGAAAAACAGAAGAAAATGTGAAATATCTCATTGGAAAAAACAACTGATCTGGAAAACAGATCCAAGAGAGATAATTCTAAAATTACTGAACTATCTGAAAGTCATGATCCAGAAAAGAGTCTTGACATCATCTTTCAAGAAATTAATGAGGAAAACTGCCCTGACAGTCTAAAAACAGAAGGTAAAATAGAAACTGAAAGAAGCCACCAATCACATCTTGAAAGAGATTCCAAAATGAAAACTCCCAGGAATATTATAGCCAAATTCCAGAGCTCCCAGGTCAAGGAGAAAATGTTGCAAGCAGCCAGAAAGAAATAATTCAAATATCATAAAGTCACACTCAGGATAACACAAGATTTAGCAATTTCTACATTAATGGAATATTGGAATAATCCTTGGAAAGGATATAACATTCCTAACAAAGGAGCTAGGACTACAACCAAAAATCACCTATCCAGCAAAACTAAGGATAATTCTTAAGGAAAAAAAATGGAAATTCAATGAAATAGAGGGCTTTCAAGCATTCTTGATGAAAAGACCAGAGCTCAATAGTAAATTTGACTTTCAAATACAAGACTCAAGAGAATCATGGAAAAGGTAAACAGAAAAGAGAAATTAAAAGGAATTCAGTAAGGTTAAATTGTTCACATCATCACATGGGAAAATGATATAACTGGTAACTCCTAAGAATTATCTCATTTTTTCTCTCATAGATTTATTAAAAATAATCTTTTATATACTTTTGATGTGGTCTAATATATCTAGCTAATCCACTGATCTCTCCTTTCTGCCTATTAGCAGTTAATTTTTTTTTACATTTTTTATTTACAGTTTTGAGTTCCAAATGCGATTCCTCCCTCTGTAACCTCCCTACGTCCCTGAGATTGTGAGCAATGAGATATAGGATACACATGTGCAATTATGTAAAACATTTCCATACTGATCATTTTGTACAAGAAAGCTTGAATAGAAGGGAAAAAAAATGAAAGAGTGAAAAATAGCATGCTTTAGTCCATATTTAAACAACATCAATTCTTTTTCTTGAGGCAGATAGTATGCTTCATCATTAGACTTTTGAGATTGTCTTGGATCATTGTATTTCTGAGACTTGCTAAGTCATTCATAGGTTTTCATTGAACAATACTGCTGTTACTATATACAATGTTTTCATGCTTCTGTTCACTTTACCATATATGCATCAGTTCTTTCCAGGTTTTTCTGAAATGATCATACTTGTCATTTCTTATGGAACAATAATACTCCATTACAATCATATACTAGAGTGTGGTTAGCCATGCCCCAACTGATGGGTATTATTTTGATTTCCAATTCTTAGGCACCACAAAGAGCTGCTATAAATATTTTTGTACAAATAGATTCTTACCTTTTTTTATGTCTTTGGGATATAGAACTTGCAGTAGTATTGATGGATCAAAGGATATACACAGTTTTATATTTTTGGGGGCATAAGAACTTCCTTATTATTAAGGCAGAAGGAGTGTACATAGATAGAGGACATAGGTTGAACTGAATACTATGGGATATCTAAAAAAATTGATGGATGAGAAAGAGGAATGTACTGGGAGAAAGCGAAAAGTAGAATGGGATAAATTATCTCATATAAGAGAGGTGCAAAAAGAGCTTTTATAGTGGAGGGGAAGATGGGGGAGGTAAGGGGGAGCACTTGAAACTTACTTTCATCAGATCTGGCTCAAAAAGGGAATAACATACACATGTAGTTAACTAGGTATAGAAATGCATCTTACCCTATAGGAAAGTAGGAAGGGAAGGGGATAAGAGAATGGAGCGGGGTGGCTGATAGAAGGAATGACAGATGGGAAGAGAAGGTAGTCAGAAGCAAAACTGTCCATTTGAGGATGGACAGAGTGAAAGGAGAGAAAGAGGAGAGACTGGGATAAATGGGGGACATAGGATGAAGAGAAATACATAGTAATCATAACTGAGGAAAAATTTCATAGCAAGTTTCTCTGATAAAGGCCTTATTTCTCAAATATAGAGAACTGAGTCAAATTTATAAAAATAACAGCCATTCCCCAAATGATAAATGAGCAAAGGATATGAACATGCAGTGTTCAAATGAAGTAATCAAAGCTATCTAGAATCACACAAGCTAAATTACTACTGATTATAATAAATGCAAATTTAAACAACTCTCAGGTACTACCCTACATGGATCAGATTAAGTAATATGATAGAAAAAGGAAAATGACAAATGTTCGAGGGAATGTGGGAAAACTGAGACACTAATGCACTATTGCTGGACTTTTGAATTTAATTCTGTCATGACCACAAGGATATAAAATTATACATAGCCTTTAACACAGCAGTATCACTATTAGGTCTGTATTCCAAAGAGATAAAAAACAAAAAGGGGAGTGGAGTCAAGATGACAGAGTAGAAGGACTGATCTACCCTAGCTCTCCTCCCATAATCTATAAAATACCTGTAAAAAATGACTATAAACAAATTCTAGAGCAGCAGAAGCCACAAAATGAGAGTGAAACAAATTTCTAAGCCAAGAGAGCCTGGAAGGCCAACAAGTAGGGTCTATTGCACTGGGCTTGGGGCAGAAAGCAGCCCAGCCTGGGCCAAGTGGCACAGACAGGACTGAAGTAGGCTTCAAGGTGCAGAATCACAGGTAGCAGTTGCAGTTCCCAGATTTCTCAACCCACAAACACCAAAGACAGCTTCAAAGGTCATTAAGAAAGCTCTTTCACTTGGGTAAAAGGGGAGCATGATCCAGCCCCAGCCCCAGGGCAGTGGCAGCAGCACTGCAGCCACAGGGTCCACTTTTGGAGCCCTCAGTCTAAAGACCGTGAGGGAATCAAGTAGCTGATCTGAGTCACAGTCCTGGGGTGAGGAGGAGCACTGCCGTGTTGGGAGCTGGTGGTGAGTGTGGCAAGGAAACCCTACTCACAGTTCCAGGGAAGAAAAGAGTGCTTGTGATTGCTCATAGACCAGAGAACAGGCCAAGAGAGGAATGAACTCGTCTCCCTTGATTGTGCCACCTTGAAGGAATTGAGAACTTACAAGTCCCTAGAAATATCTCAGAGAACAGTTACACAAAACCTCTGAGGCATAGGGTAGTATATCCTTCCCTTGACAAAAGACTTGCAAATCAAATAACTGGCTGAGAAAATGCCCAAAAAAGGAGGAAAAAAAAGAGTATATAAGGTTTACTTTCTTGGTAAATAGGTATTTTCTTCCAATCTTTCAGATGAGGAAGAACAAAGTATGCCATCAAAGGAAGATATTAAAGTCCAGCCTTCTACATCCAAAACCTCCAAAAAAAGTATGCAATGGTTTCAGACCATGGAAGAGCTCAAAAAGGATTTTTAAAATCAAGTAAGAGAAATGGAAGAAAAATTGGGAAGAGAAATGAGAGCAATGCAAGAAAATAATGAAAAGTGAGTCAACTTGCTAAAGAAGAACCAAAGAAATGCTGAAGAAAATAACACCTTTAAAAATAAACCAATCCACATGTCAAAAGTAGTCCAAAAAGTCAATGAGGAGAAGAATGCTCTAAAAAGCAGAATTGGTCAAATGGAAAAGGAGGTTCAAAAGCTCACTGAAGAAAATAGTTCTTCAAAAACTAGACTGGAGTCAAGAAATTATAAAATAAAACCAACAGAATGAAAAAATAGAAGACTGTGAAATATCTCATTGAAAAAACAACCGACCTGGAAAATAGATCCAGGAGAGATAATTTAAAAATTATTGGTCTACCTGAAAACCATGATCAAAAAAAGAACCTAGACATCATCTTCCAAGAAATTATCAAGGAAAACTGCCCTGATAATTCTAGAACCAGAGGGTAAAATAGAAATGGAAAGAATTTACCAATCACTTCATAAAAGAGACCCCAAAAGGAAAACTCCTAGGAAAATTGTTGCCAACTTCCAGAGTTACCAGGTCAAGGAGAAAATATTACAAGCACCCAGAAAGAAACAATTCAAGTATTGTGGAAATACAATCAGGGTAACACAGGATATAGCAGCTTCTACACTAAGGGACTGAAGGGCTTGGAATATGATATTCCAGAGGTCAAAGGAGATATTATTAAAACCAAGAATCACCTACTCTGCAAAATTGAGTATAATACTTCAGGGGAAAAATGGAATTTCAATGAAATAGAGGATTTCCAAGCATTCCTGTTGAAAAGACCAGAGCTGAACAGAAAATGTAATTTTTAAATACAAGAATCAAGAGAAACATGAAAAAGTAAACAAGACAGAGAAGCCCTAAGGAACTCATTAAAGTTGAACTGTTTACATTTCTACATGGAAAGATGTTATTTGTAACTCATAAGACCTTTTTCAGTATTACGGTAGTTAGAGGGAATATATATGTGTATATAAAAATATACACATATATATATAAATACATACATATATACACTCATGTAGGTGTGTATAGGTATGTATGTATGTGTATATTATATATGTGTAGGTATGTATATGGGTGTATGTGTATGTGTATATGTGGGTGTATGTATGTATATGTGTGTGTGTATATATATATATATATATATATGCATATATACACATAGACAGAAGGAAGAGGGTGAACTGAATATGAAGGGAAAATACCTAAAAAAATAAAATTTATAGTTGAATGGAATGTACTAGGAGTAAGAGAAAGGGATAGGTAGAATGTAGCAAATCATCTCACATGAAAGAGCTTTACAATGGAAGGGAAGCAGAGAAGATGAAAGGAAATAAGTGAGCCTTACTCTCATAGGATTTGACTTAATGAGGAATAACACACTCAATTGGATATGGAAATCTATTTTACCCTCCAGGAAAGCAAGGGGAAAATGGATGGGAGAGGGAAGATAATAGAAGGCAAAGCAAATTGGGGAAAGGGATAATCAGAAGCAAACATTATTGAGGGAGGACAGGTCAAGGGAGAGAATGGAATAAATTGAGGGCAGAATAGGACAGAGGGGAGGAAAATATGGTTAGTCTTTTAAAGTATAACTATTATGGAAGTGCTTTGCATTGTTACACATGTATGACCTATATTGAATTGCTTGTTTTCTCAATGAGGGTGGATGGGGAGACAGGGAGAGAAATTGGAACTCAAAGCTTCAAGAATGAATGTTAAAAATTGTTTTAGCAACTTTAAATTAAGCTATGCAGGCAATGGAGTATAGAAATCTATTTTGCCCCACAGGAAAACAGACAGAAAGGGGGATGGAAGAAGGGTGGGTAATAAAAAGGAAGACAGACTGGAGGAAGGGGTGGGTGGGGTGCATGCTGTCCTGCAGTGGGGATGGGGAGAGATGGAGAGAAAATTATGAATTCAAATTCTTGTGGAAGTGAATGTTGAGAACTGGAAAATAAATTATATACTTTTTAAAAAAGGAAAAGGACCTATACGTACAAAAATATTTATAACAGTTCTTTTAGTAATGGCAAAGAACTGGAAATCAAAGAGATGCCCATCAATGAGGAAATGGTTGAAAAAGTTGTGATGTATGATTGTGATGGAATACTATTGTACTTTAAAAAATGACAAACAGGATGCTCTCAGAAAAACTTGGATTTACATAAACTGATGCACAGGGAAATGAGCAGAAACAGGAGAACATTGTACACAGTAACAAGAATACCGTATGATGATCAACTGTGTATGATTTAGCTATTCTCAGCAATACAATAATCCAAGACAATTCTGAAGGACTTATGATGAATAAACGCTATTTTCAGAGAAAAAATTGATAGTTTCTGAATGCAGATCGAAGCATACATTTCTTTTTATGTTTTCTTAGATTTTTTTCTTTCGTCTGTTTTCTTTTTCAACATGATTAACATGGAAATATGTATTGCATAACTGCACATATATAATCTATGCAAAATTGCTTGCCTTCTCAGTGAGGGGGAAGGAGGAGGGAGAGAATTTGCAACTCAAATTTTTTAAGAAATGAACATTAAAAACGATTTTAACATTTAATTAAGGAAAAAATAAAATATTAAATAAAAATAGAATAGTCCCAATCAATTTTTAGTATCAGATCTTAAATTATATTATGAAGCAGCAACCATCAAAACTATCTGATAGTAGTTAAAAATAGAAAGGTAGATTAATAAACCTGATTAGATAAGCACAATCGGGAATAAAAATTAAACACAGTAAGTAGCCTAGAGGTAGTCAGACTCTAAAAGTGAAAAGATATTAAGAGTTTTTAGATGAAGAAATACAAAAGATCAATAGCTACATGAAAAATTTTTTCCAGTCACTAAAAATAAATATGAATTAAAGCAAGTCTGAGGCTTCATCTCACATCTATCAAATTAGCAAAGATAATAAAAATTTAAAATAATAGATTGGAGAAGTTATGGGAAGACAGGTATATGAATATCCTCTTACTGAAACTGCAAATTAACCCACCTATTCTAGAAAACATTTCAGAAATACATGAATGAAGTCACCAAGCTGTTCATACCCTCTGATTCAGTAATCCCACTAATGGGCATAGAAAATAAAGAAAGGTCCCATATATATATAAACACATGGATTTTTGTGGTAGCATAAAGCTGGATGCCACTCATTTACTGGGGAATGGTTAAGAAAATTTTGAGAACATTAATACAATGAAATTTTTAATGCAATAATGGAATAATGGAATTTACAACAGAAGAAAAAGCCAATATGAAGAATTCAGAGAAATATAAAAAAAATATGAAGAACTGTCAGAACAATATATAAATCAATCACTATGACAAATGAAAGCAAAGCTAAAAGGCAGATGAACTCAAGTTTAAATGACTGGTTCTGTAGAACAGAGGATGTAGCATATACCCTTGCATTGCCAGACTTTGTTACTTTGTCAGTCTAAATATACTTGCTTTTCTTTGTTCCAGGATTCAGTGAATAGAAGGGTGGGGGTGAATCAAGAAATAACTGACATAAAAAGGCATCAATAAATGTTTTGAAGAAGTCTCAATGCAAGAATACCAAATATGAAAAACTAGCTAAAGTTAACAAGGTGAATAACCTCAGAATACTTTATAAACAGAGGTAGCAGGGGCATGGTAGTTATAAAAAGGGGACGGGAGGGGAGGGGAGGAGAGGAAACTGGCCAGTAAAACCCAAGTCAACTGGGCATCTTTTGGCCATCCAAATTTACCTTCCTCTGGAGAGGAGAAGGAAGGTAAGGAGAAGGCAGAGAGGAGAGGAGGAGCTGAATTACCTAGCTAGCTGGGTTCCTATTCAGCCAGCTGCATCTACTCAAAGGACTGTGCCCATCCTTCATTGCCGAAGGTTTTCTCCTACAAAAACACCCACGCTTAATCGATCCTGAAAAGCCCTCACTTAACCCTTTGATCTCTGCTCTCATTCTACATCTCTCTGGCCCTTTGAAGCTAAACTCCTTTAAAAGCCCATCTACAGTTGGTGTCTCCACCTGCTCTCCTGTCTCTTCTTAGCCTCTGACAGTCAAGCTTCTAATCTTACTCTGAAAAAAACCGCTTTCTCTGAAATGACTAGTGTGCTCTTAGTTGCTGAATTCAACAGCCTTTCTCAATCCTCCTCTGCAGTCTTCACATTGTTGATCACTCTCTTCTCCTTGAGATTCTCTTCCCTCTAGGTTTTGGGACAATACTCTCTCCTGATTTTTCTCCCTATCCAACTGCTCCCTCTCTGTCTCCTTTGCTAGATCCTCCTCCTTATGATGGAGGAGGATTGAGAAAAACTTTCTGCAGAAGGGATTTTAGTTGGGACTTCAAGGAAACCAGAGAAGCTAACGGTGCAAAGGAAGAGGAATAAAATTCTAGGAATGGGGGACAGTCAGAGAAAATTAACCCAGAGCCATGAGAGTCTTATTCATGAAAAAATTTGGAGGCATGATCTGAGGAAGAATCCAATACTTAAACCAGCTCAGAAAGAATATTTTCATATATACAGATGAACACACACAAAAAACAGATTTTACAGGAAACTGATTCCTCATCTTACTTACTTTTCATTCCATGACTTCAGTCACACTGCTCTCTGTTGGCTCTTCCACCTGTTTAACTGCTCTTCCTCATTTTCTTTTTCTGATCATCACTTATCTTCCACCTATGTGTAGGTGTCTCTCAAAGCTCTGTCTTCCATCCTCATCTCTTTCTACACTACCATCAGCACATGTGTTCAATTTTCCATCTTTATGCAGATGACTACAAAATCTATCTACGCTGACACTCTCTCCTGAAATCTACTCACGCATCAACAACTATGTGCTGGACATCTCCTGGATGTCTCGCTGGTATTTCAAACCTAATGATTATGGCAATCATTATATTCCTCTGAACCAGCCCCTCCTCTTAACATCTATGCTTCTGTGGAGGGACCCACCATCTGTCCAGTACGTTCCATTTCATTCTCCCCAGCCATCTAACTAACCAGTTTTCCAAGCCTTATAAACTCTATTTCAGCATCATTCACACCAACCCCTTTAATATACTCATGAGATCCTTCTCAGCCCTCACTTGGGCTGCTATAATAGTCTCCTAACTGGTCTCCCTTTTTTCCAGTCTCTCCCTTCTCTAACCCATCCTCCACACTAATGCCAAATGATTAATCCTAAAAGACAAGTCTAACCATGTCACTCCCCTGCTCAGAAAGCTTTTGTGTCCCTATTGTCTTTAGAATAAAATGCAAACTCCTCAGCTTGGCATGCTTGAAAATCTGACTCTCACCTACCTTTATAGACTTATATTACTCCCCTTCAAACACTCTATACTTTGACCAAAAATGCCTCCTAGCTGTTCCCAGAATTAGACACTCCAATCAATCAATCAACAAACATTTATTAAGTGCCCATAAGGCACTCTATGGGGATACAAAGACAGAAAAAGTCTCACCCACACAAAGTTTATATTCTACTGGAGGTTACAGTGTGTGTATGTGTGTGTGTGTGTGTGTGTGTGTGTGTGTGAGAGAGAGAGAGAGAGAGAGAGAGAGAGAAAACACATGCAAGATACACACAAGGTACAAAGCTGTGGAACCAGGGAAGACTTTATGATGAAGGTGGCTTGAGCTGAGTTTTGAAGGAAATCAGATGCTAGTTAGAAGGAGGTGCATTCAAGGCAGGTAGGACAACTGGTGCAAAGGTAGAGGGAGTCATGTATGAGAAACAGTAATAAGGCTATGAAAAGAATGCATTATGAAAGGGAATAATATGTAATAAGGTTGGATAAGTAGGCTGGGGTCAGGTTATGAAGAGCTTTTAAAATATAAAACACAAGTTTGGAGAAAAAAGGTCTAGAGCAGGAAGGAATCTGGAAGGCATCCTCCTTTACACATGAAGAAAGTGATGAATATGAGAGTCTTGGGAAGTCAAATGGCTTGGTCAAGATCACAGAGGAAGTATCAAAAGTGACATTTGAACCCAGGTTCTCTGAATCTAGAACCAATCTTTCCACTGTACAACACTGCCTCCTAGAGGTGAAAAGGAGCCACTGGAATTTACTACACAAGTAAGTGACATGGTAACACACCTGCACTTTAAGAAAATTACTTCAGCAGTAATGTGAAGGACAGATTGGAGAGAAGGGTTATTACAATAGGTTGTAATACAATACAGAGGTTGTTACAATCGAACAGATGAGATAAGGGACTGAACTAGGGTGGTAACTATGTGAGTAGAAGAAAAAAATGTGGGAAATGTGGTGGAGGTAAATTAGACAAAACATAGAAACTCACTGGATGCAAGGCAGTAAGGAGAGTGAGGAGCTGAGGATGGCTCCGAGGTTATGGATTTGGGTGATAGCAGTGCCCATCTGCCATGGGGGCATGAAACCCTCACCTTCACTTCTTGAAAGACTTAGCCCAGTGCCTGGAACATAGCAGGCACTATATAAATGCTGATTTCCTCCTTCCCTACATCCTCTCCTCCATAAAATGTATTTTTTCTTCAACAGAAAGAGACACTACCATTTCATTTCCAAGATCTTAACTTTCTCTGAGATGTTTATTCTAAGCTTTAAGCAACTTGTTAAATGACCTTGTTCTTAGTTTCCATTAGATTGTTGAGTCAGGGGTGGGAATCTGCAGCCTCAAGGACACGTGTGGCTGCAGGTTTCCCACCCTGGTAGGTTATATACTCTTAGGAACAAGTCTTAAATGCAGGGAGATAGTTTGGCTGGGGATAGAGCAGACTCCTAGATAGCCAGAGATAAAAAGAGATGACATTCAGCAGTTTATAAGCATAGCTCAGAACCAACTAAGAATAATTCCCAAATAATGCAAGGGCAGAGTATCTATCATATCACATGTATATGAAGAATTTTTGAGAACTGGATACATTTTAAGCATCCAGGTACATGGCTTATACAAGCTTTTATAAAAGGGAAATTTTTGAAATGGTATAGAAATTTCTTCAGACATTACTTTTATAAACCAATTTAACTAGAGAATTTTCCCTCTTACTCTTTCCCCACATCCTTCTATCGTTTTTCTGGGGTCAGAGAAAGATAAATTTTTGAGGTGGGAAGAGAAATTGCAGGAAAATGGAAAGTTTCATACCCAACAATTTTAAAAGAAAATGAGAAGTTTTTTTACACTGAAATGGATCTGTGTTCTCATCACTGTGGATATTGCCTCCAACAATGCAGATAGCAACCTATCCATGCTTGCCAATCCTATGTGATTCTTATCTGTATCTTTTTATAACCTCACTGCTAGGGATTCTCTCAACATGCTGGAGACTTTCCTTACGTTCTCATGACACTGCAATGTTAACAATGCAGCAAAAATCAGAAAAAAATGAAATAATGGGGAAATTTTAAATAATGGAAAAGAATTTAGCAACTTCATTACTGATTAGTGAGAGGTCTGACTTCATCCATTTGTCCTTAGCTCCCTCATCTTTGAAGGTCCCTCCAAGCTCTAATACTCTATGATTTAATGAATTTAAATCTAGAAAACCTGAAGAACAATACTGACCAGAGGAGCAATGATAAATTTTTAGATCAAAAGTTTCCTAGATATATTGCATGCAAATATGCTTATGGTGGTTTTAATTTTATTTAGTAAAGTTAGGTTAATCAACCATTTCACAAGTTCCTGAACTAAATGATGGTGTTCAATCCAATACAGAAAAAGGATATTGGCATGCCAAGCTCAACTATGTAAAAGTTTAAGTAGATATCACAGAATTCAATGTTTAATATTTTTTAGTAAATGGTTAATATCCCAGAACATTTTTCTTTCTGATTAGAATGTTTTGGGAACATTTTGAAATAATTTTTCAGCACTCCTGCTCCGTCCAATTCTTCTACATTAAGTGTTTAGCTTAGGAAACACTTTATACACCAGGAACAGTATAGTATCTTCTCAACTGCCTCTAACAAAACAGGAATAATTTTCCTCAAACATAATTTAATACTTGCTTCTACCAATGCATAAGTTTAGCCTTAAAAATTTTAACCTTTTGAAAGCTGAAGGATAAATGCTTCCAAAGCCACACAATTTAGCCCATTCTTCAAAAAATAAATACAACTTACCCATGTCCATCTCCTAACGGTGGTCAACTAATATCAAAAATATCTGTTCCATTACAGGGGCAGACGGCAAATCAAAGAATTCTGTGGTTTCCAATGAAAACTTCAGCAATCTCAGTACTAGTTTTCATTAACATTTCCTAGAGAAAGGATGATTTCAATTAGCTAGAAAGTAACAAAGGCACAGAAATATTTTATTCCATTAAAGAGTGAGTTCCTCTAAACAATGGCTAATAGAAGTTGGATCAACTGAGAAGGCATGCATTGTTATTCTGAAACTTCCTAAGGGAAGCACCACAAAATAGCAAATTTTGACAAACAAAAATTCCTTTTCACACCTTGATATGTCATTATTACTAAAAAATAGTAATTATACTCTTTCAAAGTTAATACTTTTGAGGACCCACAACACACCAGGACTATATTAGAAACTAAAGGATGGTATAGTATAAAAATAGTGTATGGAACAGCCCTTTGCAATCATTGAACTTATGGGCTAGTCAAACAAACACAAAGAACCTCAGAGAACAATATACAAAAGAAGTATTCTATGCCTCTACCTCGATAATAAGAACAACACTTCACTGATTCAATTAATCAGAAGTATGGGCTAAGGTCTAGACAGCTACCTGCCTCAGTGGATGGAGTCTTACGCCTACGGTCATTAAGATCTGAGTTCAAATCTGGTCTCAAACACTTATTAGCTGAGTGACCCCAGGGCAAGTCACTTAACATCTGCCTGCCTCAGTTTCCTCAACTACAAAATAAGGATAATATAGCATCTACCTCCCAGGGTTGTTGTGAAGATCAATGAGCTATTAATTGTAAAGTGCTTAGCATAGTACCTGGCTATATAAGTGCTATATAAATATTAGTTATGATTATTGTTATGAAATCATCCAAATAAATCAGAGGCATTAAAGAACAAAAAACCTAGTTAAATAAATGAGAATGAAAAACCATTCAATAAATTTGAATGACACTGCACAGGAGTTGTACTGGTTCTGGCTGAAGAGACTCAGTGACATCCTGGGGAGCTTGTATTAATAAGACAAGTTAGTTTAAAAAAGTGTACATTTTCTAATGCCTGATAACATGGAGGAAAGAATAGTTCAGTGGAGCCTCTAAAATGGAATTACTTGGGAAGCAGGAATGGGGGGAACACAGTGAAGAACCTCAGGATTACTCCTTGCCAACCACTTTTAATCAAGGGAATGGGAAAGCTTGGATTTCATAGTGTCTTAGCAGTGTCTCCAAAACAGCAGTGAGTAATGGGATTGGCTACACTGGGAGGCCAGGCCAAAAAAATGGAATTACTTGGGAAGCAGGAATGGGGGGAACACAGTGAAGAACCTCAGGATTACTCCTTGCCAACCACTTTTAATCAAGGGAATGGGAAAGCTTGGATTTCATAGTGTCTTAGCAGTGTCTCCAAAACAGCAGTGAGTAATGGGATTGGCTACACTGGGAGGCCAGGCCAAAGGAAGAAGTCCAGAAGAAAGCTGTACTATACCAATAAAGAACTTCATGAGTATTCTAT
>CM053769.1:350314332-350333495 GCA_028658325.1 Potorous gilbertii
GGATTTCATAGTGTCTTAGCAGTGTCTCCAAAACAGCAGTGAGTAATGGGATTGGCTACACTGGGAGGCCAGGCCAAAGGAAGAAGTCCAGAAGAAAGCTGTACTATACCAATAAAGAACTTCATGAGTATTCTATAAAGAACGCAAAAGAATTTCTGGGTACTGTGAGTTATCCCCTTTACCTCATATGCTCTCAAGATTGGGCTCATTTTCCTCTAGATTGTACATACCTATGGGGAAGTGTGTCCCAGATTTTTGGATGGTTTGTACCAACTAATACCCATTTATAAAAGCTAATTAAGTTTGGCTAACTACTATTAACTGATGATCAACAGGGATACACACTTGTAGAAGAAAAGCATCCTCTAATTCCTGAGTTTACCTCAAGAACCCTGAGGAGAGATGCAGTAACTGCCCTCTAAGGATCCAATTTGCTAATACAGGTAGGAGTTGGAATAAGATATCTAAAATATGTACTACAAATATAAGACAGCATATAATAAATTCTAAATGAGGTAGCATGGATTAGAAGCTTGAAGGTAGTTTCAAGGGACAAAACAAAGTAGGCTAGAATAGCAAAGGTTTTATAAAACATGTGCCTGTGATATGTAATTCAACTACTTCTATGCAAAAGTGTTTCAACTCTTTATCTTAAGTGTCAACCATATTTTGTTTAGTTCTAGCCCCATATTTCAAATTACCCGGTAGACATCTCTATTTGGATATTGTAGAGCAGGTATGTAGCCAGTCCTGTGTACACATGTAAGATCTGTTGATGGCCATGTATACATGATAAAGGCAGAAGTGTGGCTAGGCAGCCAGAAAACAAGGGCCTTGCTTCCTAGGTTTACATGTGCCTTCCACTTTCCCCGCCACCTCATTTGCATGGGATGTCAAAGGAATTTTGGGGTTGAAAAATGGTAGACCTGAAACCTCAAAAGCATTTTGTTGTGAAAGAAGCCTCTAAAACATATGTTATAAGCAGCTTAACAAATGGGAACTGAATAGAGAGAATACAAGGAACTTCTTAACTTGTAAGTCAGAATGAAGCTTCTAATACAGATCCTTCCATTAATGACCATGAAATCCAGGTAGAAAGACAGATTTAAACCTGAAGACACCGGTTAGCTAGAGAGGTTCTGGCTCGGTGTTTCAAAGAGCTTGGCCCAGGGTAAGGAATGTCTTTCTACAGAGGAAAGAGACATTACAGTAAAAACAATGACAACAAAAACAATCTGAAGAAACAAGACTTTATTACAGGAAAAACATCCTCAAGGTTCCCCCCTCCCTCCAATCCTATTCCAATGAAACTGAGGATATTAGAGCTTTTACCTTTTAAAAAGAATTACAGAAGAAAACTCTCTGGACTCCACTGCCCCTTTCAGGGCCTCATTAACCTAGTATAGTATAGCAGAATAAAAAGCTGCATTTGGAGTCCAGGTCAATTACTAGTTTTTCTAGCAAAGATTTTTCCTATTTCAACATGTTATTAGTGTCACCTCACCCCCAAAATTATTTTGTATTTACTTTGCACACATTATATCTATTTATTTGTGTGGGTGTTGTTTTCTTTCAGTGCAATGTAAGCTCCTTGAAGGCAGGATATGTTTTGTTTTTGTCTTTGCATCTCCAGTGCTTAGTACAATGCCTGGCACACAGTAGAAGCTAAATAAATGCTTGCTGATTTGACTTTAAATAAGACAGCAGAACCCACTGTCTTATAAGGAAGAGTTAATGCACCAGTTGAAGTCAGAAGGGGAAGTGGAACAGAACTCCTCCTGCCCAGTGATGCTGCACTGGGAAGTGACATGGGACCAACGGAGCAGGGACAGTCACATGAGACCAAAGTGGAGAAAAAACTTACCACATTCACATGTTCAGCAAAAACAACATACCTGGCAGAGACTGCATGTCACTTGAGATAAACAGGGAACAGGCCTGGCAGAAGCAGCGTAATGATATTGCTAGAAGTAAGTGGTCTTACTATGTGCATTTTCTTGGCCCTCCATGCTTGTGCCCCAATCATACTTGTTCCCTATACATGTACATCCCCATGCATGTCCCCTACGTGTGTTCCCTCTTCTCAGTGGGAATATGCATATTAGTGGCAAAGTATACCTGAGGCTTATGAAGTGAATATTTTATTAAAACTTTTCTTACCACATACTTTCATTAAATGGCCCTGATTTTAAATTAATTATATTTTCTAGCTGATGAATAAAGGTAAACAAATAATGGGAACTTGTAAGCTGCTATTGTGGAGGATGAAGACCTACAGAGTACCCTGAACTATGGGGTAGCCTAATTGGGGGAATCTACTGTGCAAGGTGGAGATGCCTCAAGTGCAACCCCCCACAACTCAAATTTAACATGCCTAAAAACAAATGAGTGCCATCATAAACTTCAACTGCCTACCTTCATCTGTTAATGGCAACAAGATTCTCTTATTTACCGGTTAAGTTAAAAGTCGTCAGTCTCCTCCTTTCTCACATCAAAACTGTTGCTAAGACTTGTGCACTGCTTCTACAAGGCCTGCTCCCTGCTTATCTCAAATGGCAGGCAGGCTTTGCCAGGTGGGAGATCTTTGCTGGACACATGGGTGTGGGGAGTTGTTTCTTTCCAGCAGCTGTTGCTAAGTCCTGCTCTACTGGGCCCATAGTCATTTCCCAGTAAAACATCAATGGGCAGGAAGTTGTAGAGTTCCAGCTTCTAGATTCAGATGGAGTCCTTCAAATGGGTCTGTTAACATTTCATTATGAGATGAATGAGTTTAGTCTTTGCTCCTTCAAGTTATATCTCCTGAATATGTTCCTCCCTTTCATGCTCACTGCCACTAAGGCCATGTTCAGACCTTCATCAAATCTCAACCACATAGATTTGAAAGTTTCCTAAGTGATGATGGTACTCCATTGATAAAAACAAAAACAAAGCCCCATGCCTTTAAATAACTTCCCATTACCTACAAAATAAAATATAAGGTCTTCTATGCTCTGGTTCTAACATCCTTTTCAACCTATTTTCTAATAACCCTTCAGTTCTAAGAAACTGAACTATACATCATTCCCTAAAAAAACCCTGTGTTTTCCTGTTTTCCTTTATGTATTTACTCACTGTTTCCTTTACCTAAAAAACCATCTTCCCCCCTTAGTCTTTTCCCCTCCAAAATGAATTACATGCAGTATAAGAAATCAATTAGTTGAGTGACTACATATATGTATGAATACTGTACGAGCCTTCTGGTTGGTCTCTGAGCTTCCAATCTCTTCCTACTCCACTTTATCCTCTATTTAGTTTCCAAAGTGATTTTCCTAAAAAAAAGTTCTGACCATCACACCACTTCTACTCCAAAAACTTCAGTGGTTCCATAACCTCCAGGATCAAGTATAAAATCCTCTGCTTGGCATCTGAGGTCCTTCATAACCTGAAACTTACTTCCCTATCCAGTTTTCTTACACTGTTACCCTCCATACTCTCTGCAATCCTGTTTCACTGACTTTCCTATTTGCTGCTCCTTACACATGACATTCTATCCCTCAGCTCCGTATCTTTGTACTGGCTCTCTCCCTTGAATGAAATGCTCTTCCTCTTCATCCATCTCTTGGCTCCATCCCCTTCCCTGCAGAACGCCTTTCCTAAGCTCCCACCACCACCACTCTTTATAGTTATCTATATGTGTTACCTGCCCTCTTTGAGACATAAACTTGAGGGCAAGGACTGTGGTTTTGCCTTTCTTTATATTCCCAGTGCATAACACAGTGCCAGGCAAATTGCAAACACTAAATAAATAAAGTTTGTTGATTGACGTATCATGGCAAACTCAGGTTCTCAAAGGCCATGCCAGTCAGTCGATAAGCATTTATCCAGTATACATTTGCCAGGCACCATACTGGTGATACTAAGAAAGTCAAAAGATAGTTTCTGCCCTTGAGGAGAAGCTTACTATGTAACGTGGAAGACAACATATGAAGTATTTACAGAATAATTAGGAAATAATCACTTAGAGTTAAGTTTCTCACTAAAAATGAGAAAAGCTTCCTGCAGAAGGCAAAGATTTTAGTTGGGACTTGAAGGAAGCCAGGAAAACCAGGAGGTAGAAATGAAAAGGGAGAGCATTCCAGAAATGGGAATGCAAGTAAAATGCAAATTCTGTTAGGTTCTATCAAGTTGGAAAAGTTTCTAACATGAGTCTGGTGAAAAACTTGTCCAATAACAGCTTAGTTAAGTGCATCATTATAAATAGAAAGCTTCCTTAAAATCTGAGGCCCCCAAAGCACACCCCACAGCAATATGGCCAGCTG
Organism: Potorous gilbertii; assembly: GCA_028658325.1. Classification (NCBI taxonomy): domain Eukaryota; kingdom Metazoa; phylum Chordata; class Mammalia; order Diprotodontia; family Potoroidae; genus Potorous; species Potorous gilbertii. Next base: position 350,318,631 of record CM053769.1, read on the forward strand.
AGGCTCAATTTGCTCACATGGATTTATAGCCTAGACTCTATCTGAATTATTCTTCCAACACAAACCCCACTGTCACTGATTCACACTTCAGCTGAACTGACATCCCTGCCCTGACATGGTTGTCTTCCATGTGATGACTGTAACTGCTGTACATACAGAACACCAGTTGCAGTTTATATCTTTTCTTGTGCACAATAAGGTCAGTTATTCTTTTTATGGCTAAATCAATCTACCTAAAAGGAAAAGGTTTGTTGTTATTACATTCATCATCCCTCCCTGAAAACTCTAGCTTAATTTTGCCTCTGAAATGGAGGGGAAATAGAAGCGCATCTTCACTTGTTTACCTTATTTCTTTGCTTCCACTGGGCTCTCCCACTTACCAAGCAAAACCAAAGCAAAAGCTTTGTGATAAGCTTTACTAGGACTGCAGAAATCCATAATCTATTTATACACACTTTGATGGCTTATTTTATTTAATTGCGTTTCTTTGCCCTAAAGAAGGGTTTGCAAGGGGAGGAAAGAATCTCTGAAAAACGACAGTGATGCTAGAGGGAAGGAGCATCGCATAAAAGAGGCACAAAGGAGATGTGGAAGAACTTTCCTGAACAGCAGAGGAAGAAAATTCAACAATCTAGCTGAAAGTATTATAGGGCACCTGCTATGGGAGAAAAACAACCGAGAGAGATCAAAAACTTCTAGTGGTTCAAGGACCAGTCACATTACTTAGTGGGGGTGAGGGCTCCTAAAGCGCTGACCTTCTAGCAATCAAACTGTAGGGCCAGTTGTGAAGGAAAAATTTAACTCTTGAGGAAGTTTTTGAGATTTTACTCATCTTTTTTCTCCCCGCTTTTGGTGGGTACAGGATGGAGGATTTCTCAATCAACTCCTGCAACTGGCAATAGTATCTTGCAGAAGAAGAATGTGACCATATCACGTGAAAGTCAGCTAAAAAGGTGAGATAGAGTCCTGGAATTTGGGTCCTGCTGAGGATAAAGCAGGTCTCTAAAAAATTCCTAAAAAAAGACTCTTGAGGCAAAATGCCATCCACATCCAGAGAAAGAACTATGGAATAGGAATGCAGAATGAAGCAGACTATTTTCTCTTGTGTTGTGTTTTGTTTTGGTTTTCTTTTCTTATGGTTTCTCACATTCATTTTAATTCTTCTATGCAACATGACTAATGAAAAAATGTGTTTAATAAAAATACATGTGCAGAATCCATATAAGATTGTATGCCGTCTCAGGGAGAGACAGGGGAGGGAGAGGGAGAAAATTTAAGACTTATGGAAGTGATTATTGAAAACCAAAAACAAATTAATTAAATTTTAAAAAGTAAAAAAAAAAGGGGAGCTAAGCTTACTGCTGATCTCAAGGTGTACAATAATTCTAGTTCTTTAAAACGTGCATAGCAGTGCCCCAGGATATCAACTCAGCCCTAAACTGGAAGCAGTGATGACTACAGCTTACTAAGAAGTGAAGCAGTATCATGCAGAATGCATTACAACAGCAGCATCTGATACAGACAAGCTGAAGACTGACACCAAAGTTGCCAAGAGAAAGGTAAAGATATCAAAGGACCTGGAGCTTCAGGGCTATGAGCTTCCCCCTCCTAAAACCGCCTTGGCAATAGGCTCTCTAGGTACATGTTTTTCCACTTATGATCTCTTTATGCATTTACTTCTCCCACTGATGTTGTATGTATTTGTAGAAGAAGATACCCCAGGTTTATAGGGGAGAGGTTTTGTTACTGCTCTTACTGTACCATTTTAGTAAATGCTTTTGTTTTGAGGCCATCTGGGTGACTAGAATCAAATTAAACACACATATAGTTTTAGGAGTGTGAATCCAGAGAACCTTTTCCCTAGGGATCCAACCTACAACCTGCAGAACGAGATAGACCAAGGAGTTTATATGCTTCCTTTATCTGATTTAAAAAAAATTTTAGGGTCATCTAAGGCATGGAAGAGTTGTGATCTGTGTTGGCAGAAGGAATATTTCATATTAATGAAATCATACATTTAGTCCTACTAAAATATTGAAAAAAGAAATTCTATATATGGCACTATGTAATCACTATGTAGGATATATGCATGAGAAGCTACTGCTTCCAAGAATCTGACAATATAATTGAATAAATAAGATATATATACATAAAATACAACTAATAATATCAAGTAGTATGCAGTAAACATCAAATGAGTGGTACAGACAGGAAGTACGTACTATAGAAGTGGATTAAGTTATCTTATTTTAAAAACTTAAGCCAGCCCTCTGGATGTTACTTCTTTATATGTACTTTAGCATCAGGGAAGAAAAAAAAGATATGATTAAGTAAGATTCTTGTTAACTTTAAACATTTTTAAATGACTCGAGATGGATTTTGAGACAAAAATATGAATAATTATACAGGTTTAAAAGATAGTTATTTTTGTGTCCAACCTGAAATATGGTTTTGCTTGAAACTAAATGTCTCACTATGCCCAAAGGGCAATTAAACTGCCCATACCATTTGATTCAGCAATAGCACTACTAAGTCTATATTCCAAAGAGATAATAAAAAGGACCTACATGTACTAAAATATTTATAGCAGCTCTTTTTGTGGTGGCAAAGAATTGGAAACTGGGGGGTGCCCATAAATTGGAAAATGGCTAAACAAGTTATGGTATATGAATATAATGGAATACTACTGTGCTATAAGAAATGACAAGCAGGAGGATTTCAGAAAAAACTGGAAAGATTTAAATGAATAGATGCAAAGTGAAATGAGTAGAACCAGGAGAACACTGTATATAGTATCAGCAGCACTGTGTGATGATCAACTATGAATGACTTACCTCTTCTTAGCAATACAATGATCCAAGACTATTCCAAAGAACTCATGATACAAAATGCTATCTGCATTCAGAGAAAGAATGGATGGAGTCTGAATACAGACTGAAGCATACTATTTTTACTTTCTTTATGGTTTTCATGCTTTTTTTTCTTTTGGTCTATTTCTTCTTTCACAACATGACTAACATGGAAATATGTTTTACATAATTGTACATATATAACATATCTAATTGCTGATCATCTTAGGGAGGAGAGAGGTAAGGAAGGGAGGAAGATAATTTGGAACTCACAATTTTTTTTAAAAAAACAAACATTAAAGTTGCCTTTACATATAATTGGAAAAAATAAAACACTCTTTAAAAAGAAAATAAAGAACTATAACAAAATCTATATTTTATTTATAAAAAAAACTAAGAAAATAAAATCCCTCCAAAGTGTTTTCTTATTCTCAAAATGAGGATATTGGTACTATATCGATGCTTTAAAAGTCATAATTACTTTACAATTAATTATTATTGCTACTTAAACATTTTCTTTTAAACCTATTCACATCAAGTAAATTAATACTAATATTATTTTAAGAAGGCTCCAACAGCTTAAGAAAATATATACAGAACAAGCAAACATACAACCCAAATTTAAAAAATGTTAAAGGACAGATGAATCATTTAAAAAAGTATATCCTTCATGATTTCCCAAATGGTGGGGAACAATTTGTTTGGCTCAAATTAGGAAGGATGGAGAAGGAAGAGTATATTGAACTTCTTCTACCAAATGGAAACAAAGCTAAAAAGTCCAATGAAGTACACTGACATATCAAATCCCTCTATGATCTGCTGGAAGAATGGCTGAAGGGCATAGGCAGGTCATTGATTTCTTGCTATGCTAAAATCATATCATTTTTCTGGATAAAGAAAGTTAGCCTTCCATCAATGATGGTAACAGCAGCTACTACATAATATGCATGTCCTGACTCTTCATTCTCTACTTCCAAAGTCTTAAAAGCAAAAATAAAGGCAAATGAAGAAGCAAAACCAATTCTGTTTGCTATGCTCAAAAAAAGTAGCAAAGTAATTACTAGATACCACATGATAGAATGCTCTAAATAACTAATGATAAGAGAAACACAAATCAAAACAACTCTGATTTTTTACCCCATACCAACAAAAGGACAAAGATGATAAAAAAAAATATAGGAACAGTCAATGTTGGATGGGTTGTGGGAAGACAGGCACATTAATAAATTGATGGGAGAGGTGTTTTTTGGTCCAACAAAATTTGAAAGCAATTTGAAATTTTACAAAGGAAATAATTCAAATGTCCATGTCCACTGACCCAGAGATTCCACAGTTATATGCAATGAAATATTGCCTATAAGACTTTTTTTGCTTGGCAAAACACTATTTCTTCTGCTTTCTTAGTTCTTTAGTATAAGGGGTAGCTTTTGGGAACAGAGTGAAGGGAGAAAAAGAATGGGAAATGTGGGTAATGTAAAATGAAAGACATCAATAAAAATTAAATTTAAAAAATAACCAATCCTGTTTGTTGAAAGTGAAAAAAAAATTCTTGCGAGTAGCTGAACAGAACAAAAAGCAGTCTCATAACTAATTATTTTCTAAAGTGTTCCTTATCATTTTCTCGTTGATCCTACACTGGCAAAAAAAAAAAGTACTTCAAGAATCTATAACCTCATCAATGTGAATACTTCCTCAAACTGTAATATTGGTTTATTCACATCTTCTTCACCTCTGTGACTCTTCCCTATCCATGTCTTCCCATAAAAACTCCAGAGTACATCAATATGCTGAAGGCAGTCTCCTAAGTCTTTTGCAATTATATTCATAACAGTGTAGCATTTGGGGTATCCATTTGCTATCGCTTGCTCTCACAGCATACAATTAGTCTATTTCCTTATGTGATTATGTAACTATTGGATGATATCTTTTTCATCACTTCTTGCACACATTATCACTGGTACTATACCACAGCCTACTTATACCATACCCTCCATACATCTTCACTGCTCCTTGAATAACCACAATTCCATTTCTTTGGACATTGTGCCATTCCATGATTTATAATCATATAGCTTTCACCAGAAGAATATCAGCATTAAAAAGATGGATTTTCACGTCAAGAAGTATTTTGTTGGAAATGCTTCTAGCTTATCCCCACTACACATAATGCTGATGGGTTTAGATAGATGCTACTTACTATTTTAAGGAAAACTCCATTTATTCCTATGTTCAATAGTGTTTTTAAACAGGAATAGGTGAGGTATTTTGTCAAAAGTTTTTCTGTATCTGTCATGATAATTATATGACTTCTGTTAATTTTGTTATTGATACAGTCAATTATGCTTATAGCTTTCTTAGTACTGAACAAGCCTTGCATTCCTGGTATAAATCTCACTTGATCTTGGTGTATTACCCGCATGATAAGTTGCTGTAATCTCTTTGCTAATATTTTATTTAAAATATTTGCATCTATATTCATTAGGGAAACTAATCTATAATTTTCTTTTTCTATTTTGGCTCTTCCTGGTTTAGGTATCAGCACCATATTTGTATTATGAAAAGAATTTATCAGGACTTCTTTGCCTATTATTCGAAATAGTTTACATAGTATTAGAATTAACTGTTCTTTAAATGTTTAGTAAAATTTACTTGTAAACCCATCTGGCCCTGGAGATTTTTTTAGGGAGTTCATTGATGGCTTGTTCAGCTTCTTTTTCTGAAATGGGTTTAAGTATTTTATTTCCTCTTTTGTTAATCTGGGCAATTCATATTTTTGTAAGTATTCATTTCACTAAAATTGTCATATTTATTGGCATACAGCTGGGCAAATATAGCTCCAAATTACTGTTTTAATTTCCTCTTCATTGGTGGTGAATTTACCCTTCTCATTTTTGATATTGGTAATTTGGTTTTCTTTTTTTAAAAAAAAAATAACCAAACATTTATCTATTTTACTGTTTTTTTCATAAAACCAGCTTAGTTTTATTTATTAGTTCAATAGTTTTATTAATTTCAATTTTATTAAGCTCTTCTATGATTTTCAGAATTTCTAATTTGATATTTAATTGGAGATTTTTATTGATTTTATTTGGGTTTTATTGAGAATTGATATTATTGGGGATAATATTGAAGATTTTTAATTTGTGCTTTTTCTAGCTTTTTTAGTTACATGCCCAATTTGTTGATCTCTTCTTTCTCTATTTTATTCGTGAAAGCCTTTAGAGATACAAAATTTCCCTTAAGAACTGCTAAGACTGCATCCCATAAGTTCTGGTATGTTGTTTCATTATTACTATTCTTTTGGATGAAGCTATTGATTATTTCTCTGATTGGTTATCTGACCCACTCATTCTTTAGGATTAGATTATTTAGTTTCCAATTAATCTTTAGTATATATTTCCATGACCCTTTAGGTAATTTTATTGCATGATGACCTGAAAAGGATACATTTAATATTTCTGCCTTTCTACATTGGATTGTAAGGTTTTTATAGTCTATTACATGATTAATTTTTGTTTAGGTGCTATGTACTGCCAAGAAAAAGGTGTATATTTCTTTCTACCCCTATTCAATTTTCTCCAGAGGCCTACCATTTCTAACTTTTCAGATTCCATTCACCTCTTTAAGTTCTTTTTTATTTACTGTGTTGTTAAATTTATCTAGTTCTAAGAGGGGGAGGTTGAGGTGCCCCCCAGTGTAGTTTTGCTGTCTATTCTTCCTTGTAACTCACTTAACTTCTCCTCTAAGAATTTGGATGGTATACCACTAGGTGCATATTATGTTTAGTACTGATACTACTTCAATGTCTATGGTACTTTTTAGGAGGACATAGTTTCCTTCCTTATCTCTTTTAATTAGATCTATTTTTGCTTTTGCTTTATCTAAGGTCAGGCTTTCTATCCCTGCTTTTTATACTTCAGCTGAAACAATACATTTTGCTCCAGCCTTTTACCTTTACTCTGTGTGTATCTTTCTGCTTCAAATGTGCTTTTTATAAACAAAATATTGTATGATTATGGTTTTTAATCCACTCTGCTATCTGCTTCTGTTTTATGGGAGAGTTCATCCCATTCACATTCACAGTTATGATTACTATGTCTTTCTTTCCATCCTGTTTTCCCCCATTTATGCTTTTGTCTCTTCTTTTCTCCTTTCCCTCCTCACTAGTACTTTGCTTCTGCCCATCACCTCCCTCAATCTGCCCTCTCTTCTTTCTCCTTTCCCCTCCTACTTCCTATAGGGTAAGACAGATTTCTATAGCCAAGTGAGTGTGTATGTTATTTTCTCTTTGAGCCAAATCCGATGACAGTAAGCTTTAAACAATGCTCGCCTCCCTCCCTTCTTCCCTTCTACTGTAATAGGTCTTTGCACCTCTTCTAGTTCCTCCTTTTCTCTTCTCCAAGTACAATCTTTTTTTTCACCCATTAATTTTTTTTTATCATCACATCAAAGTTGACTTACACCCATACCCTCTGTCTATGTATACCTCTTTTAAATGTCATAATAAAGATAAAATTCTCAAGATGTACCACTATCATCTTCCCATGTAGAGATGTAAACAGTTTGCCCTTACTGAATACCATGTTTTTTTTTCTTTCCTCCTTACCTTTTTATGTCTCTATTGAAGCATATTTGTATTCAAAGATTTTCATCAGAAAGTTCTGGAAGTCCACTATTTCACTGAATATCCATCTCATCTCCTGAAAGATTATGCTCAATTTTGCTGGGTCAAGAAGCATTTTGAAAGCTGCAAGTGCATTTAAAGTTTCCCGAATGTAATCCCACCCACTCTTCCTCTAATTCTAAATCCAGCTCATGGTCTATCTTTAATGTCTGTCCAATGAGGTACTGACGAACCAACTACCCGGGCTGTCCTTACAACTACATACTATCATCTATCACTTATCGTACTATCACTTGGTTTCTCCTAGGTAGACTGTTGGGCTGAACTTTTGAATCATTGGAGATTCATCAAAGAGGTTCTATGAAATCCTAGGATTTGATGTAGTCAGCATAATGTCTACTACAAGCAGGAACACTTGGAGGATATCACTATTTATAAGACAGTCTTCATCTATCCCTCACTAGACATCTTTCATGACAGCGTCAAACACCTTTAGCAAATATGCATTTCTTTTTTGTGTCATATGATAAAGTCACATGACAAATGGAAGCACCATTATGAAGTGGTGATGGTACAAATTTACACTGGTCAAATACAATTATCACTAGAATCTATCAGTCAGGCAAATGAAACCAGTCAAAAAATTAAAATATGATTCTAAATTAACAATGGATACCTGTAATTTGTTCTACCTCCCCCTCATCCCAAATGTGATTAGATCAAGGAGAAAGAAACAAAGATAAATACCAAAAAAGGATACACTGATATTTGAAAGACAATATAAAGCAACGCCAAGTATACCCATGAAAAAATTTTTGAGGGTAAAAAAATATATTTTATTGTACTAAACTTCCCTAAGCCATCTAGTAGATTGGAAGTATAACTATTTAAACAAAACTTTGTCAGGATGCTTACTGGCTGCTTTCAGTGATGGCACAATTCAAAGTAAGGGAATGATCCATTTCATCTCCTTGGAAACAATTACTATGTCAAATGAAGTCAATTAACAAAACTAATGAAAGATTTAGTGGGAGTGTGTGTGTGAGAGAGTTCACAAAATTATTACGCAAGAGATGAATCATTTATTCAAGTTCTTCTATAAAATTTCATGTCTTTAAAGTAGTTTATTTCTTTCCATGGTGGACTTGAGTTAAATCAATTCCTTTTACACATAAGGTCATTTTGACAGTTACTGGTACTTCAAATCTGTTTTAATTCACTGAAGTAGGAAATGTGCATTACTTTTTAAAAGACACAATCATGAGAGGATATTTTCATTATGATTGCATAGCTGATTTTTTCAGACCTGAAAAAATATTCTTTATCCTGAATTATAGGATATGTTATTGTGACCTGGGCCATTAAGCAATATTATTAGTGTTATTGTAAATCATCAGCTACAATACAAACATTATTTTTGGTATAATGAACTTTGGCTATAATATATAGCCACTGCAAAGTGATCTGACCTGTAAAATGAAGAAGCATAATGCTTACTATTCCCTTGATTACAAAAACTGTCTCTATCTTAGACTTAGATGCAGGGCCAAAACTATGTGAAAATATCACCAAAGCTTCCAGTGGATCGATCGCCATAACAAGCAGAATCAACAATGCAGAAACTTTTGATAGGGCTTCTATAGTACTCGGTATAGGGTGGTCTGTACATGCCCTTCCCTTCTCTGCTCCTTCCAAAAGCACTTGGGATCAACAATATTCATTTGCCACTTTTCCGGCTTAAAAAATTCTTATGTTTTGTTTTTCCTAGATTATTGACAAACTTCATAAGGGAAAGGATCTATATTTTATGACTCTATAACCCCAGTGTCTAGGAAAGTATTCTATATGCATCAAATGCTCCAAAATTGCTTGTTACTAAGGATTATGCACAAAGTTTACTAATACTACATATATCTACATTTTTGTTATTAAACTTATATTTAGAACAAAATGCTCACTAAAAGAATAAGACCTAAAAGGTATGCATTTAGAATGAACTAAGTACCTTCTCTCAAAAATGGATACCTAAATCAAATAAAAGTCTGGGAATACTGCTAAGTTTAAGAACAACATTACACTGAAGAAATACTCAGACAGTCCTAGAACTGGAAGGAATTTCTGAATTATTCTAGTGCAGTCTCCCAAACTTATCCATCCCATCTCCTTAACCATATATTTGAGAAGTAGTCATTGTGCCTGAATACATCATGCTAGATTAATACATATATTCCAATTTATATTTCTCTAATTATTAGTGATTTTGAACATTTATCATGTGGTTATTGATAGTTTGTATTTTTTCTTTTAAAGATTATTTGTCCATATCCTTTGACCTATTTCTTATTGATTTTGGATGTTGGGCTTTTTAAAAATCAGAATTAATTTAATTCAAAGATTTTTTTCCCCCTTATCCATATCTTTTCAGATACTGATCACATTGATTTTATTTTCCCAAAATCTTCCTTATATGATTTAGATAAGCATAAGGGAGAGGTAAAGTCATTTTAGGCAGGGGCAACAGCGTAAGTAAGGTCTCAGAAAATGATTACTGAGTGTAAGGGAGAGAGAGCAAGGAAGCTAGTCTACCTGAAGCACTGTACCATGCACGTTGTAAGTCCACCCTTCAATAAGTCCATTAAAAAAGGAAGAAAGAGAAGACAGAAATACGAGTTATGAAGATCTTGTAGTCTTTTGGGCATTAGTAACGACAACAAGATATGTGTATAACACTTTAAGCACTTTCCATACATTTTTCATAGCATACATTATCTTCTTCAAGACTTCATAATAAATCTGTTACGTAGATACTATGGGTACTATTATCCCCATTTTACAGATAAGGAAACTGAGGCTCAAATAGGTTGAATTATTTGTCCCTAATTACACAGCTTGGAAATCTCAGAAGTAAGATTTTGAATCCAGGTCTCCCTGACTTCAAGTCTCATATACTCTATTCCTTCTATTATAATACCTCCATGAAGGCAGTATGAAATAAAGGAAAGTGAACTGGACTGGGAATCAAAAGATTTGGATTAAAGTCTCAGATCTGTCATTAAGAACTGGCAGAGTGATCTTGTGAAAGTTATTTAACCTCTATAGAGCTTCTTAAATTCCTATAAAATGAAAAGCAATTTGGAATTACGCACAAAAAGCTAAGCAAAAGGACATGCCCTTTGACCCTGCTATACCATTGCTAGGTCTCTATATAAAAGAGGTTAGAGAATGAGGCAAAGGAATCATATGTACAAAAACATTTATAGCAACTATAAATGTTTTTGTGGTGACAAAAAACTGAAACTGAAGGAGTGCCTATCAGTTGAGGAATGGCTGAACAATTTGTGGTATATAAATGTAAAGGGATACTATTGCGCTATAAGAAATGAGGAAATAGATTTCAAAGAGACATGATTGTGAGTGAAGTGGGGGGAACAATTTATAAAATAACAAGCAAGATAGCAAAGGTAAATTCTGAAAGTTGAAAGAACAATGATCAATGAAAGGACTAGCCAGGACTCGAGGACCAACAATTAAAGATGCTGTGCACCTCTTGACAGAAAGGAAATGAATTCAGTGTGCAAAATGAGACAAATAATTTTTGAGCACAGACAAAGGAGGAATTTGTTTTTGCTTGACTATGCATATTAGATGCAAGGGACTTATTTTCTTAAGTGCAGAGGGAGAGAGGGAAAATAAATTTCTGTTCATTAAAAAATAAAATTAAGAAAAAGGAATTAAACAGCAACAAAACTCTGATTTAACACAATATTATCGTCTTGAGATTAAAATGCAATTATTCTTTTAACAGTTTTATGTATCATCATTGCAGTTACTCTTTAGTAACTACAACCTAGCTATTTTGTTTAGTTGTTTCAGGGAGCATTCTTTGTTATGTTAGTCTGTGTAAGTCCAAATTTATTAATAAAAACAAGATAAACCAAACTAACATAAAATAAAAATGGATGAGTTGGACTAGGTTCTTTTTAACATCATTTTCTTCTCTAAAAAATTTTATGATTCTATAATTTTAGGTGATGAGTAATTTTCTAATCACGCCAGCCAGGACTATTTCTCCCACAGAAGCCATCTCTATCCAGAGCATGTTAAATGTTAAGAGCCCACTTTATGTAGTCAAGTCTAGCCCCCTAACGCCCCTTTTATGTGGCTTCAAGCACTTCAATCTCCTTTGCACTTCCTCCACTAGGAATAGTAATCAATTAATATGAATATTTCGTCTCTCTCTCTTCTCCATTTCTCTTCCCCAATATTTAGGAAGCACTCAACAAATTTTTTTCATTCATTCACAAGGACCTATACAATTGTGGTACTAGGAATGGAAAAGATAGAGTGAAGTGAATTACTATAGGAATCAATAGGACTCAGTGAATGACTGTATGTGGAAGAAGGAATGAAAAGAGAAGGCTCTAACATAACTGAAATTTTGTGCATAAATGTTTGAGATGATACAGAAGGTCCCTAATAAAAATAGGAAATTTAGAAGAGATGATGATTTGGGGAAAAACTGATGAGTTAACTTTTAGACACACTGAGTATGAAGTCCTTGAAGATAGGCTTCATATTTTATTCAACTTTGTATGCCTGGCACCTTGCACCTCTTAGTAGTTGCTCAATATGTGATTACTGATAATAGAAGGTCATTTAAGTAGAAATGTTGAGTAGACAGTTGGTGATACAAGTTTAGAGCATGAGAAAAATGTCAATGGATAGAATGCCAGGCTTGAAGTTAATAAAACCTGAGTTCAAATCTGGCCTCAGACACTTATTTAACTATGTGACTCTGGGCAAGTCACTTAATCCTGTTTGCCCTCAGTTTCCTTATCTGTTAAATGAGCTGGAAAAGAAAATGACAAACCATTCCAGTATCTTAGCAAGAAAATCTCAAAATTGGGTCACAAAGAGTTGGACAAGACTAAGAACTCCTGAACAAGGATGGTGACTGGAGCCACAGAGCAATTGACTGACACTCTTTCTAGAAGTAAAGCTAACGTTGCTTTGAATAGTTTCCAGAGCAAGAGAAGAAAGGATCAGGGGTGGGTTCAGTGTAACAGGGGCATAGCAGAAGGACAATGCTAAACGAAACACGTCGGGAAACGTCATCAGTTCGTCCTTTTTCTTTTCTTTTCTCCATTTACCCCTTCCACCAAAACTCTCAAGCTTACTCAAGTAGTTTCACCTTATCTAGGTATCTTGCTAACAATAACAATAACTGACACTTAAATGTACATAAAGCACTTTTACATAAATCAATGACTCTACTCTGTGAAGCTCTCCTCAGTCTAATTAAATTTGATTAGTGGTAACTTCGATAGACTTGTTTCTTCTCAGCAATACAATGACAAATTGTATACAAAGACAATTCCAAAAGATTCATGAAGGAAAATGCTATCCACATCCGGAGAAAGTACTTTGGTGTCTGAATGCAGATCAAAGCATGCTATTTTCACTGTTTTTTCTTTCTCATTTTTTCCCTTTTTGTTCTGATTCTTCTTTCACAACATGTTTAATGTGGAAATATGTTTAATATGACTGTACATGTATGACCTTTATCAGATTGCTTGCTGTCTTGGAGAGGACGGTGAGGTGAGGAAGAAAAAAGTTTGGAACTCAAAATCTTATAAAAGTGAATGTTGAAAAAAACCAAGAAAAGGATATTGTGGATAGAATTTGAGGAAGAAAACAGAACACCAGATGACTCTTAAGCAAGGGAGTATAAACTTGAATGTAACTGGGTAAATTTACTGCATAATGAAAAAAGATCTGTGGTATCACTGGTTAAATTTTACAGAGTGGTAAGTGGCATTCAGAGAAGAGCCAGACAATCACTTAGCAATGGCAACCCGTCTTTTTTCTAACTTTGCATGTTTTTTGTTTGTTTTTTTTCCCAAACAGGCTGTCTTGAATTATATGCAGGTGATCATCCCAACTGGCAAATGAGGCCCTGAAATGGGGTACTTGCAAACACAGAGTACAGGAGGAGTTGTACTAATTTGAGGGACCGAAAATTAGGAATGAAAGTTTAGACTGCCTTGAGCTATGTAAAAGCTGCGCAGGTAACCAAAGTCCATTGAAAACAAGCACTTTTATTAAATAAGGTCATGGTATATGTCACATTTTAGAAACAGCTGCTAATAAAATTCTATGTCAAGTTAGAAAAGTCCAACAACTGCTAACAGCCTACATACCTTGGTAGGTTGTTCTTAGTCTATCACTGTAGATAACTCATAAAGATCCATTTGAAGTCCTTCAGGGAAGATAGCTGGTCCAGGTCAAAGGTGCATTTCTCTGGTTTGGCAAATAGTCAGCATTGTTGGAGCTCTACAGAATTGCTCACACATACTGAGTGTGTTCTGGCTGAAAGGAGAAAAAGAGCAAATCTCCAAATAGGTAACCATGAAATAATCAAAGAATTCTCTGAGCACACTATTAAAGTGTTGAAAACTCACCAGGTTGCTATATAGTGTGCCAAAGCCATGGTATTCTTTATTTTTAATGTCTCTTATGTGTTTTTCTACACATTCTCTTTGAGTATTAAGTCAAGACCACTGAGTCATCAAAGACTGGGACCAAAATGACATCACTATGCCAGAGTCAATTTTCAGTGTGTCTGACTATGGCTGATCAGACCAATATGAGCTTGGGATATTCTACTACAGGTCAAGTACAAAGAGTCCATGTGAACATTTGGGGTGGATTCTCCAAATTTCCACATCTTGTGTTTCTTTTGAGCTATTCCAATTATGCTTTGACAGAGTACCTTCTCTGATGTAAGCACACCATGCTGAATGGTTCTGTGGAAGTGTCTCCTATGTCACACAATCAATTCCAAAATTCTTAAGAGAGACCTTGAGGGTGTCCTTGAATCATTTCTTGTGAACACCATGTGAACTGCCCTGCATGAGTTTTCCATAAAATAGTCTTTTTGGCAAGCATACATTTTATGTTTGAAAGTCACTAAAGAAATAGTCAGGGAAACCATTAGGTTGCTTAAAGACCTATGTCCACAGGTATGTCTTTAGTGGTAACTAAGAGGCTTCCAATTTTTTTTTGGTAAAAAAAAATGAGGTTCCCAATGAGATAATAAGTGAATGAATGCATCCCTCTAAGTTTTCTAGCAATATGTACACAGTCTTTAACTATAGCCTTGATACTAATGGGATCTATGCTCTCAGTAAAAACTTTGCAAAACAGTATGGTGAAAGTGATGTAGCCCTTTGTTTCTCAAATACAGTTTTAAATCCACATGCTGAATGGATAAGTGGAAGCATAACCTGGGACATTCTGACTGTGACTATTTTCTTTTTTTTTTTTTAAATAAATTTATTTAACTTTTTACATTCATTTTCACAAGATTTTGGGTTCCAAAATTTTCTCCCC
>CM053769.1:350333995-350367690 GCA_028658325.1 Potorous gilbertii
AGAATATTCCCAACAATGGGATTAAGGGTCAAAGGGTATGATTTTGTAATGTTTATTCAGTCACACAGTTCTTTTCCACAGAGAGGCTTAAATGTGCCCTCAGCCAGCAAACTTGCTCTTCCAAGCTGTAGGCTTGCAGGTGTCTGAGCTTGAAGGGATTTTATAGCAGGTCTAAACCCCTCATTTTACTGATCAAGTTAACGGAGTCCCACCATGGAGAAGTCAATTGCTCAAGGACATCCAGGTAGTAGTTGAGCTTGGATTCTAGCCCAGATCTTCTGATCTCAGATCCATTGTTTTATGTCATGGCTCTCCTAAAGAAACAGCTCTCAGAGAGGAAGGATCTCATATATGGTTCTCAAGAAAAAGCTGCTGAACTGACTAGACTCCCAGGCACTTAGGGCTTTATGTGGAAGTTACATATTATTCTCTAAGGTAAGCCTAACCTGGTGGAGAAAGGTCTCGCCAGGGACTAAAGTGCTCTGCCACTTATAGAGTAATTTATGATAGGCAAAACAGGAGGAAAGGGTGGGAATGGTAGAAAGGACGCAAGACTAGATTCCAAAGGCTCCAATGGCCTAGGTCTGTGACCTTTGGCCAATCATTTCAACTTTCTTGGCCTCAGTTTTCCCCTTTATAAAAATTAAGGGAGTGGATTAAATGACCTCTAGAGTCACTTCTACCTCTATCATTCTGTGTGTCTCACTTTCCCTGTTCATTTCAAGGGGAAATGAATGACTGCTCTTTCTTTTCTCACAAGGACTGAGGTGGTGTTCTCTGAGATATTTACAAGAAAGACATCAATGAAGTCAAAACTTCTTTTAGTGTACCTTGGACTCTGTGGTAAAGGAGATTCTATGCGGGAGGGAGGAAAGAACTTAAGTCTTGCTCTGGGGTTTGTGCATGGTGCTTGTGTGTGTGTGTGTGTTATGTGTATAGTGGATGTAGTGGAGAGGGGGAGGAAGTTCCCACAATGGGAGTTGAAATGGAGGTCAATTCAAATCTCCCCCTATTTATTAAGCACCTGCTGTATGCCAGGCATCGCACTAAATACTGAGTGTACAAAGAAAGACAAAAAACAGTTCCTACTGTCAAGGAGATCACAATTTAATGGGAGAGGGGAATAGCAATATGCAAACAGCTCTATACAACTTTACTTTTGCTGCTTGTCCTAACTTCTTAAAGAGGGCCAATGATATCACCAGGGTGATGATTTGATGATTTGAGCATGAACTGGGTTTAAGTGAGGCAGAGCATCACAAAGTCATAACTGGTGATAAGGGAAGGCACTAGGATGAAGGAGGACCAGGAATGGCCTCTTACAGAAGGTGGGGTTTGAACTGAGACTTAAGGAAAGCCAGGAGACAAAAATGAGGAGGGAGAAAGTTATGAAGTATGGGGACAGCTAGTGAAAGTGCACTGAGATGAGAGATGGAATAGCAATGAGGTGGTGCAGTGGATAGAGCCCTGGGCTTGGAATCACAAAGAGTTATTCTCATGAGTTTACTGCTGTGTGACCCTGGGCAAGTCACTTAATCCTGTTTGCCTCAGCTTCTTCATCTGTGAAATGAGCTGGAGAAGAAAAAGACAAACCATTCCAGTACCTTTGCTAAGAAAACCCCAAATGGGGTCACAAAGAGTTGGACATGACTGAGTAAAAACATTATGGAGATGGAGTAAAGAGGAACCATTAAGAACAATAAATAGGCAGTGTTACTGGGTTGAAGACTATGGTGAAGACAGTAAAGCATAAGAAGACGGGTAGAACAGGAAGGGACCGGATCATGATGGAATTTAAAAGCCAAACAGTTTTATATTTGATCCTGGAGGCAAAAGGGAGCTGCAGAAGTTGACTGGATAGGGGAGTACGTGATCAGACTTGTGATTTAGTAAGATTACTTTGTAGCTGAGTGGAGGATTTACCGGAGTAGTAGGGAGAGACTTAAGGTGAGGAGAAAGATCAACCAGAGGGATATTGCAATAGTGTGGGAATGAGTCAGTAAGACATGTGGGAGAGGAAACGTCAAGTTGAGAAAAAGACTGGGACAGCTTTACTAGACTGCAGTTTGTAAAGGAGAGTCCTGTGAAATTAGCTTGGAAAGGAATGTGGGGACCTGGTCTTCTTCCAAGTAGATTGTGAGCTACTGTGGTGAAGGAACTGTCTTATATCTTTTACCAGGAGGCCTAGCCCAGGGCCTTGTTCTACGGATGTTTTCTTGATTTAACCAACACTCAAGGTACTGCCAATTATCTCAATAGGTACCTTGAAATTATAAATGGAAATTGAAACAATACCCTTAAGGAGAAATGCACTGAATTATTTTTTATTAAATAAAAAATAACCAAAGTGGTATATAGTGGTGGTGGTTGTGGAGTAGGGAGTAAGATGGAGTGGGGAATCCATCCCTAGATATCCGCTTTGCCAAGCTGTCATTGATGGCTGGGCTCCAATATGAAGTAATAGGGGAGTCCCACATCCTCACTGACAGTGTTTAGGTCCAACACCCAGATCTCCTAATCCAATGACTCAGCTAGGGAGCAAGACCACATCTTTTCCCCTTGGGCAGAGGGAGGGAGTATATGTTATAAAAGTTCTCTTTCTGGAAAGACAATTGCTGCTTCTGGACACCAGGGGGAAGTGTTTCCTCTTTGGTTTCTGTTGCTGGGTTGTTTTGTTCAGTTTTGTATTTTACTTTCAATTATCACTTCCATCCATCCATGGATTAAAGGGAACTTCAGAGACCATCTAGTACAACCCCTCTCCATTACCCCAGCCATCCCCACTGCCCCATCACACGCCATTTTACAGAGAGAGGGAAGACAGGCGCTAGGAAGCAGTCAGAATTTGAACCCAAGCTGATTGAGCGCACGCCTGTTTCCTCTCCAATCCGTTCTGCATATAACTGCTAAAGCCATTTTCTTATAGCACAGGTCCTTCATTTCTCTATTCAAAAGCAAACATTTATTGGTTTCCTGTCATCTCTAGGATAAAATACAAACTCCTCAGCCCTCCAGAGTGTAGATCCCACCTATCTTTCCAGATTTATTTTGTATTAATCTACTTTATACTCTCTGTTCTAGCCAAAGTAGGGGACTGTTTGTTCCTCAAACTTGGCATGCCATCTCCCCCATCTCCCTGTCTTCCAACCGGCTGTTCCTAGGGTTTGGAATGCCTCCACTCCTCAGCTCATGCTTCCATATTCAAAGTCCCAGCAGACTCAGACCTATGGGGGCAATTTCCTCTCATTTTAGTAAAATGAAATCAGTATATTTTCCTTTTTTAAAAAATTTTAAAAGGATACTCTTTGAGAAAACTAACAATGTCTTGGACATCACTGTATTTTGATCAAACATTTATTTAACAACCTGGAGCAAGGCCTACAACTTTAAGGGGCGGGTCATGCAGGGTATTGGAAAGAATATTAAATTTGGAATCCTTGGTTCAATTTTCCCTGCCTCTCACTTGCCAGCTACTTACTACCTATATAAAATAGCTGTTTCTCCATCTATCAGATGAGAAGTTTGGACTCGACCATGTCTAAGTCTTTTTAATTCATAATTACAAAATGGTAATAAGGTCTTTGGCTCAGGGTCCCAATGTCAGGTGTGAAGGGTGTGCTGCTTCTCCTTTCTCATGTGGCATATTGGTCCTGGGTCACCATCCCCAGGCTTTTCAGGGTCTTCCTTCCTTCTCCAACTCTCCAAGTAATGAGTCAGGCTTCTCCCAATATAATTGTACTTGCCCATAACACATTGATGAATTATATTCTGTACCACATCCATTAAGCACCTTAACCCTTCCTCATCTTGACCCCCAGAACTGAATGTGCACTGGAGTTTCTAGTTTTATCTCTGTTTTTCAGCTCTAAGTCTTATGCTTTCTTCTGGGGGGTGGAGGGTGTTCAGGAACAGAGGAGAGGCAAGAAGCCGGTGCATCAAATATTCTTGTGTACACCACACAGGAGAAGCCTACTGGGACTGTCTCTTTGAGTTCTCTGTATTCCTCCCTTGCCCTCCGCCCCTCAGCTCCAGTCCCCCAGGCCTCCATTCTGTCATGTTTATACCATCCTTGTTTTCAGACTCAACTCTTGCTTTCCATGCCCAGGCTAGGCCTCCTCTTCTAGTCTCATCTTCCCTCCAGGGAGCTTTCTGGAACCCCTTCCTGGTGTCAGCCTTTGTGTGAATGCGGGCAGTGGTGGAAAGTAAGAGACTGATAAGAGGGCAGGAGCCAGGCACTGGGTAAGCCAGCCTGGGGCCAACTTCCCACACTGCACAGCCCAGCAGGACCGAGAGGAGAGGGCCGGAGTCCTGCCAATTGCAGCATGTCCCTAGCTGCCCCCACAGCTCTGCCAGCCCAGCCCTCTTCTGGGCTCCTCTCCCTTGCAGAGAGCATGCACATCGCCTGCTGGCTAAGGTTTCATCATTGCTTTTCCTTCCAAAATCATTTTCACTTCAAACAAGAAAGAAGCTGGGAGTCTAGTTTGGATGGGGTGGGGTAACAGAAATGAGGGAGGGGACGGAGGGAGGAGAGGATGTGCACATATGCCCTCCCTGCACTTCTTTGTCCCACATTTGGGACATGAACCAGGAAATTCCACCCTTGAAGGGTACCGGCCAGAAAGAGGGTGTGGCCTAGAGGGGCCCTTACAGTGAGCCAGGGCATGTGGCTTCAATTCCTGCCTCCCCCACTGACTTATTTTAACCATGTCCTACCCCAGCCCTGTGCCTTGGCTCCCTCCCCTGTAAAACAGAGACACTGGATGAATAGTGGCATTTTGGGGCTGACTCAGAACCTTGGGACTATCCAGCCCAATATTCTGCTTGCCAGTGGTGATCCCCAGGGCTATGCCGTCTTTGAGACCCATCTGAAAGGTAAGGCACAGACAGTATCTCTTAGACGTCATGTATAAATGTTTTTCATGATTTCACAACTATAACTGAATGGGGAGGGATTGGAGGGAGGGAGAGAGAGAATTTGGAATTCAAATTTTTTTAAATATTAAAAATAAATAACATTTTTAAAGAAAGGAAAGCTCATTTGTGATTCTGGCATTTATTAATTTCCCTATCCATTTCTATGTGTGTGTATATGTGTGTGTATGTGTATGTGTATGTTAAGGCCTACTAGGTCAGTCTTGTCAGGATGTTAGATTAAGTCTATCAAAGGAATAAATACTTATTCTGTGTATTCAGATCCCTCAGAAACTCACCATCTGATTTTAGCTGGTCCATGCAATATGGGTAGGCCTCACTGACCTCAATCAAAATGACTTGCTAGAAGGTTGGATGACGACAAAAACAAATATTTATAAAGGGCCCAACGTGGCAGGCACTATGCTAGGCCCTGGAAATATACAGACAAAGATTTTAATAGTCCCTGCCCTAAGTGAGCTTACATTATCCTGGGAGTATACAATATGAACCCAGGGAAGGAAACACAGGAGGGAGAAAGAGCATGGACAAATAGAGGGATCAGAGATTTCCTGGAGGAGGTGGCATATTACCTTTAGTGCTTAAATGAAAATAAAGATTCTGAGAGGTAGATCTGGACAAAGGGCATTCTGGGCCAGAGAGGAATTCAGGGAAGTTGGGGGGTATAACATTTAAGCAGCAGCCAACTGTCCAGTTTAATAGGAATATAGAGTAATATGAAATAAGCCTGAAAGGGTAGGCTTATGAAATAAATTTAGAGCTGAAAGGGTATGTTGGAACCATATTGTGGAGGGCTTGAAATGCCAAACTAAGCATCATAGATTTTTTTTTTTTAGTATTTTATTTTTTCCAATTACATGTAAAGATAGTTTTCAACATTCATTTTTTTTATAAGATTCTGAATTCCAAATGTTTTCTCCCTCCCTTCTTCCTATCTCCCTTCCTCAAGATGGTAAACAATCTGATATAGGTTATATATGTGCAACCATGTAAATATATTTCCACATCAGTCATGTTGTGAAAGAAGAAACAGAATTCCATTGGGTGTTGACTCATTTTCCTTTGTCTTGCAATTATTCATAGATGTCTGAAAAGCTTATCTGATCTGAAAGCATATCCATATATCTCTTTAGTTATTAGTATCTTCCCAGTTGGTTTATCTACTTGTGTTCAAGGTCTTTAATTGAATTCTCTTCTTCTGGATTTGTTTAATAGTTTCAACATTTTTTTCTTCTTATAGTTCCCAATAACTCACTTTCTGACTCCTTCCCCTTTGATGGCAGTTTTCCTGGGCACTGAATCTCAAAAGCAATCTCAATTTCCTCTCACGCTGGGCAATTCATAATTCACTAGCTTAGTTCCCTGCCCCCACTGACTACTGGGAGGACAGAACTTGTCCTTCTGGCTCCTGGGCACGCTCTCTCTCTCTCAGGCTTTGTGGAGTGCTAAATAACCTCACACATATATCCCTCTCTGTTTTTTAGTTCTTTAATTTAACTCTGTTGAAGCACAGAGCTCTGGCATGCTGTGGTCACAGTCTGAGCACATTTCTGCTATAGCGAACTCCATGGTCACTGAAGAAAACGGGAGTAGATTGTAGAGTTGAATTGTGTTGCAAGCCCATGGGTCACCTAGTGCAGCCTTGATCATGTGGTGGTTGGTAAGGGAAGGAGTGCTTAGTGAGTGTCTTGGGCACTACCAAGTAGCTTTCTCTGTCATTCTTCTATTAAATTGTTACCTTGTTTGTTTTCTTAGTGTCCTAGACCACGAAGATAGCTGAAACTGCCTTATCTCGGGTGTATAATTCTTCTTTTGGAGAGATCTGAAAGGTCACAAGGATCAGAAAAAATGTCATCTGCCATCTTGTTTGATCATGTGCCTCAGAAGTCTAGAAGCCCTGAGTCTGAATTCTTCCTCAGACACTTATCAGCTGTGTGTGTGTTCCTAAGAAAGTTAACTTACCTTCTTCTGCTTCATTTTCCTCATCTGTTAAATAGGGATAACGATAGCATCAATTTTATAGGGTTGCGAGGAATCAAATGAGATAATATGTTTGCCAACCTCAAAGTGTAACATAAATGGTAACTATTATCACTATTGTGGATTAGAGAGAGAAGAGACTGACAGCAGAGGATATAAATAGGAGGCTACTATAATAATATTTTTTTTGTTGCTCTTTTGTTTTCCAAGAGCACCAATGATATCATGGAGTGATGTCTTAACTCACTTGTGAATTGGATTTAAGTGAGGCAGAGTTGTGCAAAGTTGTCAACCTCACCTTCTTCTAGTGTCATCAAAGTCCAGTGGCAGGACAAAAGCCAGGATGATTGATAATAGCGATGTCTGCCCCAATTCGAAGCTTTCCACAGGACCTGGCTTCAGTTATTTTCATGGTCATTGGAGCAAATTGTTCCCATTCCATTAGAGGAAGGCTTCATATGCTTGGGGTGGACATCCCCCTAACTCACCACTGGGTTTGAAACCTGTCAGTTGCCCTAAACCTTGTTTATCCTGTTTGCTAAGATGATTTTACTGGGGTGTGGCTTCTGCTCATGCTACAGCTTCTTGAAGTCACAGGTGAGAGTTGAGTGACAGGTGAAACCAAAGGTGGGTAAGCAGCCCAGAAGAGGGCTCAGAAAGCCTTCAGACCAGAGGTGCTAGTCCTCCCTGAGCACTCCATACAGCCCTCTAATATAGGGAAGAGGGGATGGAAGTTTGATCTCATGTGGTAGCAGTGTGAATGGAAAGGAGATGGATATGAGAGATTGGGTAATTATCTGGATTCCTTCACTTTTTCCCCTCCCTTCAACCCTGACCCCTCTTGCCCCAATCCCCTTAGATTCATCCAATATTTGCTAAGATTTAGTTCATATTCTCCATCCTGAAGTCGTCTCCTTCTCCAGCTTCCATCATTATCGACAGGATCTGACAACTAATAGAGTACGTGGATTAGGGAGAGTGAAGAGTCAACATTGACTGAGATTGCAAGCTTGAGTATCGAGAGGCTAAAGGTGCCCTCAACATATTTAGGGAAGCTTGGAGAAGGGATGGCCTTGGAAAGGGAAGGTGAGTTCCATTTTGGACATGTTGAGTTTGAGATACAAATGGGATATTCAGGTAGAAATGCTGATGAGCAAATGATAATGGAAAACTAGAATTTAGAAGAGATTAGGACTGGCTACCTCAATTTGAGAGTCATCATCACAGAGAAGGTTATTGAATTTACAAGAGATGATGGGAGCACCGAGAGAGAAAAATATATAGAATAAATGTCCAAATCAGAGTATGGGGAATACTCATATGGAGGGCTTGGAAGGTAGAGGATAACTCATTCAGAATGGTAATTTCATCCTCAGGGGAAAAAAAAGACTGAGAAGAAGCATTCAGACAGACAGGAGAAAAGTCAGGAGATAACAGTGTCACAGGGGCCAAGGAAGGAATACTCAGGAGATGGTGATTGAACATAAGTTGCAAAGAGGTCAAGGTGATGAGGGCTGGAGGGTGGGGGAGGCGGGTAAGACCCCCACAAAGATGGGAGTACAAGGCAGTTCACCTGGAATGAATTAGTACACTCAAGCATTCTTGAGGTCAAGGTAAAGATTTATTTTGCTTTTCAACAATCAGGAGTTCTTAGGGAACCCGCAACCTTACAAGGGTACTGGTAAAGTTTATATAGGATATTCTATAGTAAAACCTGTGCCAAACATTCTAATTAAGTGATCCCAGGGCAGGATTAGGGAGTGGTTAGTTCTTAAAGGAACATACACTTTTAGTATCTACTACACAGGTATTTTACCCAGTGTTCATTGGGAAATAGCCCAAGGAGGGCTACATGGAGGTGCGGTTTTAGACCTGAAACATCATTAAGTCAACTAAGGATCAGGACTGATTTAAGGAATATCAGGCTGCTCTCATCAATGTCTTGTTAGACAAGGTAAACATAAGGGAGTATACATATATCTAAGTCCAGGATACATATGATTGGTCAGTGAGTAAGTAAATGTCATTACGACCGACTACGTAACCAATTTAGCCAATACACAGCTGGTTCAGACTAATAAATTCTATAGGTGCAGCTGGCTACTGTAGCAGGAAGGGAGATAATGGTTGTTGCTGGAGCAGGCTGTCCTTGAGCTGGGAAAAACTGCCCAGGATAGTGTTTTGAGAAATGTGATTTTTAAAGAGAAATGTGATTTTAGAATTGTGGTCCAAGCACATGATCAAAGGTGATTACAAAAAGAATATGACCAAAGAGAATAACTTCAGAACTTAAGATCACAGAGATAGCCCAGTTGTGGGTGAAGGTAAAATCTAAAGTATCAATTGCATATAATAAATGCCTAATAAATGTTCGCTGATTGATTGACTAAGTGCAAATAGCTGAGGTAGAGTGAAGGTTTAGGTCATATCATTTGAAGGGTCTGGTGAACTGGGAGGTCTGAATGTTTGAGGGGACACTGAAATGCAGACTGAAGTCCCCTAATATGAGGGTAGAAGTTGGAATGAAAGGAAGGCTATGAGGAAGGTGCCAAACTCCTTGAGAGAGTAGGAGGTGATCTAACAGTCTGAAGATTACGACAACAAAAATCTGGGCCTGGTGATATAGATGGATAAAGTCAATTTAAAAGGAGGAAAAAGTTACAGAGATACTGGCAGAGAGAAGATCCTTAAGTGTCAGTGAATTAAGACATAGGGCCTGCCCCTTCTCCAGGCCTAAGGGCAACAAGCCCAGGAGAGGGGAACCAAGAATGCAGTATCTTCTAAAGAGGGACAGGAAGACAGCTTGGATGAAGGGGAGTTTATTAACTATGAGGCAGAGGTTCTGGAGGTGTGATTAAAGGGGTGGGTAGAAATTAAAAGGCACTAGGAAAGAGGGCTGGGTTAGAGGGGGAGGAGAGTGTATAGCAAGACCCTTGGCCCAGACAAAGGCATTCTGGTAGCATTCCCCCTAACTCTGGGGTAGTGAGATCTGCACTATAGCTGGTCTGAGACACTAGTGGTGGAGACTTCTAGCAGAGGATTTGGGTAATTCCATTCAATCAATGAGCATTTATTAAATGCCTACTATGTGCCAGGTACTGTATCAAATGATGATGACACAAAGAAAGCAGTTTACATTTTGAACAGGAGAGACAACCTATTCATATAAAGACACATAGAAAATATATGGAAAATAAACACGAGGTAGTTTGGGAGAGCACCAGAAATCGGGGATGGGTTTGAGTAGAAGATGGTGCTTGGGTTGAGTTTTGGAGGAAATTATGGATTCAAAGAGAACTGCATTCCCAATATCAAGATATACAGCAAAAGAAATCATTGGGCATCTCTTGCTGACAGCTGAGGAGAAATGTTGGGCATGTGGCAGGAGGGATATGATGGAGCCAGAAGAGAGACAATGAAAGCCTTGATAGGATAGTTGTAATAGGACATCTTTCCCCTTCATAGAATGGCTCTATTTCTATTGCCACCACTCTAAAAAAGGCCTCATCACCACTTTCATGGACCATTCCAAGAGAGTGTTCTTCCAAGTCTCCCATTCATTCTCTCTCACCTCCAACCCAGCCTTTATGCTACAATAATCTTTATGAGCAGCTAGGTGGCACAGAGGATAGAGAGTCAGGAGTCAGGAAGACTCATCTTCCCAAAAGCAAATTTGGCCTTAAACACTTACTAGTTGTGTGACCTTGGACAAGTCACTTAACCCTGTTTGCCTCAGTCTCTTTTATCTGTAAAATGCCCTGGAAAAGGAAATGGCAAACCACTCCAGTGTCTGCTAAGATAACCCCAAATGGGATCATGAAGAGTCAGAAAGAACTGATAATTGACTGAACAACAACAATCTTCTTCACGCGTAGATCTCATCATGTCACTCCTCAGCTTCCAAAGCTTTCAGTGGTGCCCTATTGCTTCCCAAGTACAATCCAAACTCTTTTACTGATTCCCTGTATTCAAGGCTACACACAATCCAGCAGCAGTCCACCTTTCTACTCTACACTCCAACCAGACTATTCACTGTCATCCAACAAGCCCTGAAATTTCCTGTTTCCATGCCTTTGTTTCCTATTCTGGGAATGGCCTTTCTCCTCTTCCTTTATTTTGAATTCCTGTTCCTGTTTTAAAGCCCCCATCAAATGCCTCCTCCTCCATGAAATCTTCCCTGCTCCTTCTATTGGTCACAATCTAACCCATGCACTTTGTTGTGTAGCTTGCTAATGCACTTAGCATATTTTATTATGTAATAGAATGTTTGGGTTTCATTCTCTTACTAGATCGAGTTTCATGAGGGCAGGACTACACTTACTTAAATTCTGTATCTTTCCCAGTACCTAGCACATGGTAGATACTTAAAAGGTGTTTATAGAATGAATAAATAAAAGCTAGGTGATGTTGTGGATAAAGTGCTGTAAAGAAGATCTAAGTTCGAATCGTACCTTAGATAGTTTACCTTCCTTTGGAGAGGACAAGGAAGGGGAGGGGCAGACAGACAGGAGTCTACTCACAGGGTTGTATTCTTCCTTTGTTGCTGAAAAAGACCATGCCGTCAGAGAAATGATGACATGACTTGTACTTGACTTTATTTTGAGTGAGGGAGGGCTGTTCAGGTTACCAGCCTCACTTTCTCCTCTAGAGCCATCTGGCTAGTTTACCTCCCCTCCCCTCTCCTTTACTCCCCTTCATTTCCCTTTTTCTTCCTTCCCTGAACCTTAAACCTACTGCATTGTCAAGCTCACACATCATGGGGCCCCTGCCCCCTGCCTAAGGGCTCTTCCGGACCCTCCTAGCTTTAGAGTGATTATGGGTAGTAACTGTTGCTGTTTCCCTCCCAGCCTGATTTTTTTGTCTCATTAAAGGGGCCATGCTCTGGCTACTTCTTGAACAGGCCTATTCAATGAATGAGTATTACCCTACCCTAAGTGAGTACCTGCATAGACCTTGGCCTAAAGGGGCCAAGGTCTCCCAGTGCATCCTGCGCCATCTCCGGTCATCCTGATGAATATCACGTCTCTGGATTCAGATGGCTCTGGAGGAGAAATGAGGCTGACCTTGCACAGCCTTTCCTTACTCAAAACAAAGTCCAGTGCAAGTCATGTCATCATTTCTCTGATGGCATGGTCTTCTTCAGCAATGAAGGACGAACACAACAACAGAGAGTTAGCAGTTGTGTGAGCCTAATCATCACTCAACCTTTCTCAGCCTTGGTTTCCTCATCTGTAGGTAACTGAGCTTTCACCTAAACCTGAGGCATTTAACGTTCTGCTGAATCTGTGCAAGGAGACAAGACCTCTAACATGATCCCTAATTGATAAAGAAGGAATGCTGATGTGACACTGTGAACGAGAAAAAGAGGCTGAGTTGGTTCAGAACTGCTCCGGAGAGGGACACCTGTGGCTTCTGTCATTCTTCATGAGGAGAGAAAGAGACTCTGGAAGCTGCATATGTTTAAGGGGAATCAGTTCCTTAGTATGTCCCTGATTGCCACCTTGCTTCTTTAGAGATTTGAGAGTTTTCCCCCTTGGGGCTCTCTCTTAGTTTGAGCTGAGATTTCTTCTTACTCCTAGCAAAGAGCACCTTGACTTGTGTGTTTTCTGATACATTCTAATCTGCAGAATTCCAATTTATATTTATACTATTTGCTTGGATAAATGGGTTTACTTGCTCTTCACTATTTGTGATAGTCTTTTATTTAATTAGTGTTTGATGGGAAGGGACCAAGACAATGGGTACAAGCTAGGGGCAACCCTCTATCCTTAAGAGCAACCATGAATGTGACTTTTGTTCTGAACAAAAATCATACTCCTAGATTGGTAACATTTAGAGAAGCAGAAGTTATAATTCTAGTCCAGTATACCCCCTCAGGGACCAGAGAGACCACTCAATCTTGTATTCCTCCAGGTGCCTGCCTACTTCTCTATCTACCTACCTCAGCTGATGTGCCAGTGATGATACAAGTGCTACCCAAGGCTCCCCTTTTCTCAGATGTAGTCCAGATTTCTGATCATGGCTCCCCATGCCTCCTAAGAGACTCACATGAAAAATTTAGATAACTCATGTTATATAATATAATACAGTTTACATGGACACATGAAGAACTTACATATAAAATGAGGAGTTTGGACTTGATCGCCTCTTCTAGCTCTGTATCTCTGGTCCTAGAAATAACTGAGTGAATGAGTACTCTAGGCAGAATTAGGCAAAATGGTTGGGAGATTTAGTCAGGAAAGAATATTAAATGGTAGTATGTGACTTGAATTCTTGTCTTTACTTCTTACTACCTTGGGTAAATAATTTAACATTTCTAGACTTCAGTTTCCTCATTTGTAAAATGAAAGAGTTGAATGACCTGATCTCTTTGGCAAATTTATGATTCTGTGTGCCTTGGGGAAAGAAATAGTGCTAAGTCCTAAACTCTGAATTCTCTATGTAATTTTCCTGAACAGTGGTTATCCAGGATCTGCTTAAAGATATCCAGTAATAGGGAATTCACTACTTTGTGAAGTAGATCAAATGTTTTCAGGCTGTTTGTGGATAGCCTTCCATACCAGGATAAGTGATTTGGATTTTATTCCATAGGCAGCAGGGGTCTATTGAAGACTTTTGCATAGGGAGTTGACATAAGAAAAGACTTGGTTAAGAGGATGCACCTGGCACTGTATGCAGGAAGAGACAGTGGAGAAGGGAGGACCAGCAGGCAGTGATCCAGGTCTAAGGTGATAAGAACTTTGAACT
Organism: Potorous gilbertii; assembly: GCA_028658325.1. Taxonomy (NCBI): domain Eukaryota; kingdom Metazoa; phylum Chordata; class Mammalia; order Diprotodontia; family Potoroidae; genus Potorous; species Potorous gilbertii. Next base: position 350,347,655 of record CM053769.1, read on the forward strand.
AGTGACAAGGGAAAAAAATAGAAGGAATGGATGTAAAAAGACAGTGAGAAAGAAAAAGGTGAGGGCAGTGGTCGTTGATTGAATATTTAAGACAAAATTATGAACCTGGGTACCTAGGAAATGATGATACCACTGAGAGCAATGAACAAGTTGGGAGGAGAAGTTTGGGGTAAGGAAATAATGAATTTGGTTGTAGTTATGTTGAGGACTGAGAGAAAAGCCAGGCAGGGCTGCATCAGAATCATTGATCTAAAGCTAAAAGGCACTGCAGCCACACTGTCCACCTCCAGATTTGAGAAACCTTGCTGTGGAGGTGACAGTGGAAACCATGGAGGTAGATGAGATTACCGGGGGAGAGAATGTAAAGTGCAGAAACAAGAGGGCATGTCCTCACCTTCCCTCTGGCTCCAGATGTGGCACAGCCCAGCTCAGGTACAATGAGTGCCTAAAATGATTCAGCAAAGCCCATATGAGCCCTGAAAGGAAGCATTGTGTGCCATGAAGGTCAATTCCCAGGGAAGAAAACTGAAACTCTTCTGGGGACCAGTGGCCAGGCGCCTGAAGCCAGCAGCCCATACCCCCACAGTCTTTCCACATAGTAACCATTCAATAAATATTTGTTCAGGGACTGAAGCTTTTCCTGTCTGGCCTAGGACACCCCGCCCCACCCCGCTTCCATTATCCTCAGTGTCTACCATCTTTAGTCTCTCTCTCTTTAGTGGCCCCTTCCCATTGCCCACATACAAGCCCACTTCTCCCCGTTTTGAAAAGAACCTCCCTTTTTGTCTTCCCTTTCTTGCAGGCAGACTTCTCCCACAGGAACCGTCCTGGCTCCATTTCCAGACCATTACCCTCCATTACCCTCTCTCCACAGTCTGACAATCTGATACCACCCTTCTGAAACTACACTCATGGGCTCCACCAATGACCTCCTCATTGCCAAGTCCCATGGCCTTTTCTCAGTCCTCATTCCTGATGCACTGCTTTGGAGCATGTGACCATGAAGCCTCTCTGACCATGCCAGCCTCCAGTAACCCCTTCCCCCTTCCCTCCTTTGAACTCCTATAACATAAATTCCCAGCATTTTAGAGTTACAAATGGACCCTAGAGGCCATATATTTCAAATTATACCTGAACAGGAATTTCTTCTGCAATATGCCTAACAAATGATCATGTGGCTTTAAGACCTGCAGTGATGGGGAGCTCACGACCTGATGAAACATTCACATTTTTTAACAGCTCTAATTGTTGGGATCTCTCCCAATATATCGTCTAGATCATTGTTTTGACACATAATATTTACTGCCTTTAATAGTTATTTAATTTGATATATTTTATGACTTATTTTTCCCACATAGAACATCCATGTTATGGAAAGACCTAGAGTGAGGAGAACAGAGCTTTTCCTCCAATTACCAATGAGGGCGGGGAGGGGAAGAGGAGTATTTCCTCTTCCTCCCCAACCTCTCCTACCTAGACCTCTGTGGACCCTGAACCATGAGGTGCCACCAGAGTCAAGCCTGTCTCCCACCCCATTACCATGCCTCTCTTGTACCTGCTTTGTGAGGATATTGCTCCTCTCCTGGGACCAACCTTCCATTGTGAGTGTTTGTCCCTCTCCCCACCCCATACTTGCTACTTCCCCCTTCTATCCCTTCTTCCAAGGGGGTTGTCCTGCACGACTGGACCCATGGGGGATGAGCTGAACCCTGCTCTGCCTCCTCTCTCCCCTTTACCTTCCCTGTTAGGTTACCTGATATCACTGCACCACAGGGCTTCTGTCTCTCTCTTGCTCTGCCCTCCTCCCCCATCTCCTCTAGAGGGTTAACCTGTGGGACTGTACTTGACCAGAACAAACTATATTTGGTGCCTCTTCTCCTTCCCCCACCCTGCTTCATGGGGATTGCCTGGTGAGGTTATGGTGGCATAGGGACTTTCCCCTCTGGACCTCCACCTTCTGTTCCCTGCATTGCCCAGGAAGGCCATCCTCTGTCATTTCTCTTCCCCTTCCTACATCTCTTTTCTGGGCACCAGAATCCCAGCCTATGGTTCTGTGGAAATGGAATGACTTTGGTAGTATTGGCTCTGACATTCACTCATTGTAAGACTTTGTGCAAATCATTTAACCTCTTTGGACCTCAAGTTCCTGATCTTTAATGTGGGTTTAGGAATGTGTCCACTATCTGCTTTGCAGAGTCGTTGTGAGAGAAAGCACAGTGCAAATCTTAAGGAGGGTGGGGAGTTGAGTGGCTGAGAAGGGAACAAGTATTTATTAAACACCTACTATGTGCCAGGTACTGAGCTAAGCACATTACAAATACTATCTCACGTGTTCGTCACAACAACCTGAGGAGGTAGGTGCTATTACTATCCCCATTTTACAATTGAAGAAACTGAGGCAGATAAGGGTTAAGTGACTTCCTCAGGGTCACTCAGCTAGTAAGCTTTTGAAGTCACATTTGAATTCAGGTATTCCTACTCCAGGCCCAGCATTCTATCTACTGTGCCATCTAGCTGCCCTTAACGGTAACTTAAGCCCATAGAAATGTGAGCAAGAGAGCAGAGGCCAGCGTTCGCATGCCCCAGCCCCCAAGTCCATGTCCCCTATTATAAGCAGGTGCTCAATAAACTTTTGTTGATTGATTTGGAGTCAGACACCTGAGTTTGAATCCCATCTCTACCACTTATTAAATTAAATTACTTATGTGATTTTTGTCAAGTCTCTCCAGGCCTCAGTTTCCTCATCTGTAAAATAAGAGGGTTGGATGAGATGAGATCCTTCTTAGTTCTAAATTTATCATCCTGTGTTAGATTGATGATTCCATGAGCCTATGAACAAGTCAGGGCTTGGTTAAAATTATTTCAGTGATTATTTTTTTACCTTTCTCTCCTTTATCATCATTCTTTATCAATTGTTCTTTTTCTAGATCCATAGTAACTGGACTTTTATCTAAATTCAAGTTGACCTTTGTCAATTTTTAAATTTAAAAAAGTTTTTTTAAGTCAATTAATGGGCCCTTATCCAACCAGCTGGAGGTCTCACTCTGGCTGTGGCATGCCCCCATCTGTGGCAGGGCAGCATCAGGATAGCTGACTATCACAGAGCTCTTACACAGAGCTTTTCTACACGAGCATTTTACATGCACTCCCTTGCTTGATTCTCAAAATAACCTTTGAAATAGGTTCTACTATTAAACTCATTTTATAAATGAGGAAACAGGCTCAGGGAGATCAAATGACCTCAAAGGCTTGAAGAAACTTCATAGGCCATCTCTCTCAGCTTCTTCATTTTACAGATGAAGAAACCACGGCCCAGGGAAGTTAAATGACTTGTCCATGATCACTCAGCTGAGAAATGTCAGAGACAAGCTATATAACCAGGTCTTTCCTTCCCGGCCCTTTCCACTGTGGAATGCTGCAGAAATATTTCAAAGCCTCATGAATGTCCCAGTTCCAGGGCAAGCTCTTTTTCCAGCAACATTGGAGTGGGGGTGGGGGTGAGGGAGTGAATTCAGACAGAAAATGGCCCAGGATCTAGGAATTTAAGATGCTGATTCAGGTGGAGTGTTTGCCCAGGCCATTGGCTAAGGGTGCTAAACCAGTCAAAGGGAGCTTCCTTCCTGAGTTGCTACCATCACAGAGATTCCAGCTGGAGCCATGTGTGTGGGTTGATAGATGTTCAGTGGAATGGTCAAAAAGGCCTGTTTCTGTCCTAGAGATTTTTAAAAAACATCTGCTTGGAAAAATATGCAGAGATGGAGTCTACTGGAAAAGCCACCCTAGGTGAGGGTAAATTCAGGCAATGGCTTAGACCAGAGGCCTGGGGCTTTGGGACTCTTGCACTGGGGGATCCTAGCCACTAGAGCTGGGGACCCAGCAATTGCAGGGAGGGAGGAGGAAGAGAAAGAAGGAAGCTAATAGAATACACATAGCTAGGGATTCTAATGGCTATATCAGTGTCTGAAATTCTCCCCACTGAACACCATCCTCTGGAAAGAAAGGTAATGAAAGGAGGCTACTTGGTGCCCAAATGGAAGCTACGATCACTTAATAGCCTTGTCTCACAGAGAAGGAAACTGAGACCAAGAGGAAAAATGGCTTGTTCAAGGTGACATAAGGAGTTAAGGGCAGCTCTTGAAGAAGGGGTCAGGGGAGCAGGAGTGAGAAGTGGAAGGAATCCTAAACCGAGAGAAAGGAAATTCGGGTTCTAGTTCCAGTTTTGTCACTGGTTTGATACATGGCTTCTAAAGGCTGAGCAGCCCACCCAGGGAGATCAGAGCAAAGCTGCAATGAAGATGTTCCATCAGAACTCCACTCTGGTCCTGAAGCCTTCTCCACATCCCTTTGGAAGACGCTGGACTCTCTGGTAGAAGAAAGGCTAAGGGTGGGACTCTGGCTTCAGGAAGATGATTAGGGGACATTGGATACCAGTGACTTCTCTGATTACTGGACCTCTAGCAGGAAGGAGCCTTAGGGGACAACAGTGCTAAGTGGAGTCCAGGGCCACCCAGCTGGAGGTCTTTTGGCAGAGGAAGCCAGCAGAATGCTACTGGAGGACCCACCCGAACCAACAAAGCAGGGTATCAAACGTGAAACGTTTCAGAGCAGGACAGCATGGTGAAGAGGAAAGAGCCTGGGACTTTAGAGTCAGGAGAACTGGGTTCGAGAGCTAGCTAACTCTGTGACCTTGAGCTAGCACCCTCACCTCTCTATGACTCAGTTTCCTCATCTCTAAATGGGGGTAGACATACTCCTGCTATCTGTCTCACAGATGGTTGTGAGGAATGAACTATGCCAGCCTTCAAGTGATACAGAAATATTGACAGACTAGGGCCTGCAGAAATTTCCTTCTTGCATATACATCTTCTTGGTTAAGTCACCTGGGCTAAAAAGGTGGGGAGCATGGGAGGAGAGGAAGAAAGCTGGTCTAGCCTGGGAGTGAGCTGGAGATCCTTAGAGCCCATTGTTAAATATTCAAATATGATACATAGGATTTGAATTATCATTTTGTCACTAATCTAGATTTAAGACAATGAGAGAGAAAATGTTAACAATGCAAATTAAACTTAAGAAGCATATTCTACATTTTTTTTTACAAAACAATTGTTAAATATTTACCAGCATGCTCCTGGCTCTGATCTTTTTTTATGATAACCTTAAAGTGCTAAATAAATGAAAATTGTTATCATATATTATTGCTGTCATTTCATTCTCACATTTTTGGTAGGGTTCAGATACACATGGCCTAAGGATTATTCGTTTATATTTAATGTCCTGCAGACTATCATCACGATTATTAATTAATTTTTCTGGTTTTTGATGGAATTTAGATAGAAACATACCAAGGACAAGTTGCTATCTTGCTATTATTCCTTACTGTTCAATGATCCATTGTCCATTGCACAGATAAATGAAATAGTTGCTTTTCATAGGTGAATGAAAGTATTAGGATGTAAATATCCTTTGTGAAAGCATCTTTAGTAAAAGTCCAATGGCAGACAGGACAACAGGGATGAGTAGTATTTCATTCTGTTTCCACATATTATTTTGAACTTCTCCAACACTGTTTTGCTCTTTGGAATTTGATTATTATGAGTATTTGGGATAGTGACATCTATTTAAAATGGTTTTTTAAAGTTTTTATGGATTGGTGTTATGTGGAAGCAATTGTGAACAACAGTTCAATCTATGCTAATGATTCGGTTCCAGTACAGTTTGTTGATTGAGGTTATAAGTGTTTCTAGATTTTTTTGTAAAACAAGCTGTGAAGTCTTTACATAAAGCATAATTGGTCCGTATATGGAAGAGTCAATGGAGGTCTCATCCCTTGGTAAAAACTGTGTGATGTCTTCCATTAAGAAAGGTGAGATCAGCTTTACATTTGAAAAAAAATTGCTTAAAGTCCTTTGCCAATAATTCATGCGACTCTGTGAGATGGTTGAGCCAATAATTAGGGACCTTATTTAGCCCCATCACTTTCTAGTTTTGCACAGAGACTAGAATTTCAATCGCTCTCCTTGATTTATTGTATTGTTATTCATAATATGAATTCTATTAATAGTATAAAATTTCTGATTCACCTTTGATCTAACTTGTGTTTTCATTGTGTTGGACTTCTTATGAACATATCAATGTCTAAAAATTTTCTACATGCTCCTTTAGGTATTCTCCTTACCTATGATTTCTTTATTTCTCAAGGTTTAGTAAAGCTTTTATTTTTTAGATTGATGTTGAATTGTTTCTTTTGCATTTGCTCTGTATTAACTCTCTGAATTGCCTTATATTCTTTACTTTTATTTTTAGTGACTAATTAAGGTAAACTAAAATTTCTAATATACTTTTGTTTTCTGGATTCCTTTCTGCATATTTTTGGGGTGCCTTAATTGGATAATAACATATTCACATTTTCTATTGTGTATAGAAGCTAGGTATTGATGTAATCAATTAATCACTTATTCAACACGTATTAAGCACCTACTATTTTCAAAACACTGTACTAAGCACTGGAGACACAAATATTAAAAAAAGACAATCTCTGCCTTCAAGGAACTTACAATCTAATGGGGGAAGACACCAAAAGGAAGTTGACAGTAGGGGAAGAAGGTAGCCAGTTGAATGTGAGGAGTATGATGGAGAATTCCAACGAAATCCAGAGGACTGAAGTACATCCCAGTGGGAAACAGAATCTTCCAGTCCTTTCCCCAGATCCTCAATGGTCCTCGCAAGTCACTTATGTCATGGAGGTCTTTGACTTGGATGGAGTTGCTGCCATTGTCATAATTACCACTGTTCTTACTTCTGTCTGTTCTTCAGGTCAGCTTCCTTTGAGCTCCTGCATTGACAAAGATGTGAGTGGAGACCTGAAGGAAGGACAACACTGGATCCCAAACAATCCAGAACCATGTGGATTCTCATCACCATCCTTCTGGTATCCCCCTGTAAGAAAAACCAGTTCTTCCTGCTACCATTGCTTCCCTACTCCAGTCTCTGCCTGTCATTCCAGTGACAAAGTCATAAACTTACGATGATAACATCAGTTGTGACCTGAGATTCATTATGAGAAGAACTGTGTTTCTTCCTGCAGAGCTCTGAGGGTAGTCCCAAATAAAGAAACAAGTTCAATAGAAGAGCAAATCTAGAATGAAATTTCTGCTGTGGCGCAGACTTGAGAAATGAGGCAGCTGGTGGTGCAGTGGGTAGAACACTGGGGGTGGAGTCAGGAAAAACTGAGTTCAAATTCAGTTCCAGATACTTACTAGCTGTGTATAGTGAGCAAATCACTTATCTTCTGTCTGCCTCAGTTTCCTCAACTGTAAAAATGAGGATAATATTGCACCTGCCTCCCAAGGTTGCTGTGAGGATTAAATGAGAAAATATTTGTAAAGTATTTAGCGCAGTCCCTGGCACATAGTTAGTACTATATAAATTCTTATTTTCCCCATGGGATGATGGGGCACATGACAGAGCAGGTAGGTATTAGCAACAGGGAGAGGGAGTTTCCTACTTAGCCCAGGATTCACCTTCCTCTGGATCCACTTGTGAGGTGGGTGCTCTTGACCCATCACACCAGTGAGACGTCTCCCTCTCTGCCCCACCCCTCTCATTTGCAAAGTTCAACCAAGGACATTCCTACTGCAATGGAAATAACAACAAAATTGATAATATTTTCTTTTTTTCCCTATCGAACATCAGAGAGCAGAGACTGTCTCACTTATGAATTTATATCCTCATTGCCTGGCATATAGTAGGTTTAATAAATGCTTGATGATTGACTGATTCCCATCTCTTTTTGGGAAGGGCTTTGAGAAACCACCGAGGGTGATTTGCATGCTTCAAAAAAAAAAGTGTGAAGCACAAGTCCAAAGAGAAGAGGAGCAGTTCTAAAGACTCCATGGAAAATTCTGAGCAGGAGTCACGTCATTCAGGTGCTTATTCAAGCTGGGAGACACCTACTGGGTGTTAATGGGAAAGGGTGTCTTCTCATTACTATTGTCAGTATCACTATTATTAAGCCACAAGACAAGGGGAGAGAATTGGGGGAGTGAGCGTGCTTTGTGAATCAGAATTCAGAAAAAACCTGGGGTAGAACCAGTCATAACTACAGGATTTGTTTAAAATCAGGATGACTAAATTTGCCTGTGAAAACTGGAGGAACATCATGTATGGGTATCAACAGCAAAGCTGGATTGGGGAAGAAAAAATGAGTTAGGCAGTGGGATTTGCTGCTGTCTTTTGTGGGTGGGTGGGGACAAGGCCATGGAAGGCCACCAAGGAGCTGCTTGGAGAGGATGCTGCCAGTTAACAGGAGGAAGAGTTTATTCTGTTCTCAAAATAAGGAGATTGAACTAGAGAAGGAAGTCAGAGAAGCATGTAGGATTTTCCAGTGGGGGATATCCAGGAAAGGAGGCTAAGAAATGGGGACCAAGGAACCAAGGCACTAAGGAGTCATTAAGAGGAGGAGATTGGATCTTTCTGTGCATAGGCTGATTTTGCAAGTTCCATAACTTTTGGCTTTGGGCCCCTGCTCATTTGTTCTTCCAATATTTCTGAGTCAGTGTTGGCTATGGGGGCTAGACAGCCTCAGCTGTGTGATTCTGGAAAGGCAAGGAAGCAGAGAAAACAAAAACAAGGAAGGCGTGGAACAGAATGAGACTGATCCTTAAAGGGGTGTCAAGGGGGAAGGAAATCCAAGCACTGAGTGGGATTATACTGTACGTGGTGTTTGGAGGCATCATGTATATTTTACTCTCAGATTTGTAGCAGTTATTAAAGCATGAGTCAACAGTGTGATGTGGCAGCTAAAGTAAGCTAATATGATTTTGTGTCTTTAAAGAGATATAGATATGGTGCTCAATGACTAAAGTGAAATTCTTTGGTAGGAATGTTTGTGTAGGTAGAACACATATACGATTGCATGCTGTCTTGGGGAGGGAAGGGGGAGAAATTTGGAACTTCTGGAAGTGATTGTTGAAAACTGAAAACATAAATTAATAAATTTGGAGGGGGAAAGGTAAAACAAAAAGACAGAAATGGTGTTCAGAAGGCAGCTGATCATCCTAAAGTCCTCTGTCTTGATCAGACTCCATTTGGAATAGTATACATTCAGTCCTTGATACCACTTTGTACTAAGGATGTTGACAAATAGGAATGTGTCCAGAAGCAGACCTCCAGGATGCCAAGGGGACCAGAAACATGCTGTAGAAGCGCTGGCCAAAGGAACCAGGGTTGTTTATTCTGGAGAAGAAAAGGTTTAGGAGATGGAAGAGTGGTCATGATAGTACATAGCACTTGGCTTTCTAATCTTAATGAAGTTTCCATGTAATGTTTTGTATTATGATGCCCTATTCTCCATTAGGCTGTAAACTCCTTGAGAATAGACAACAACATTCTATCTAAACCTCGTACTTCCCCTAAGGTCCAGCATTGTGCACTTAATAAATGCTTACTGAGTGAATGAATGATTGTTTTCTTCCTGTATTTTTAAGGTTTGTCATGTGGAAAAAATAATTTATATAATACTTTATTATATATGTATATATACATATATAAAATACTTTATGCATTATATATTTCTTTGCATACATTATCTTTCTTTATCCTCTCAACAATGTAGGGATTAGAAGAGGCTTTTATTAAAAGAGACGTAACATCTAGGACTAGAAAGGCTTGAACTCTCCCAATTCTCTCACATTGCCCTTTGGCGTGAACAACAATTACTACTACTACTACTACTACTACTACTACTACTACTACTACTACTACTACTACAACCATTACCACCTCCTGCTTTCAAATACCATTTAATAGACTAATTTATTTGACCTGACCCTAGAGGGTACATCTAGGAGCAACTGATGGATGTTACAGAGAGGCACATTTCAGCTCCATTCAAAGAAAAAAAATCCAAATAATTAGAAAGTAAAATAGACTGCAGGTGGATATGAATTAAATTCTTCAAGTTGAATCTGGATCATGTTATCAACTTGTGTAGGATGTTGTAGAAGGAATCTTTGCTGGAGTAAATGCAAAAATATTTGTCCACTGAGGTACCTTTCAACACTAAGATTCTGTGTTCTAGCTCTTGGCACCCACAATCAGTTCTGACAAATTAAACGCAGAGTGATCTTGTCAGGGAATAAGAAGAAAAACTTAAGCAAACAGGCCAAAGAGACTATTAACCTTCTGTTGTAAACTCTTGAGGAAGAAGACAATGTGATGCAGAATTCGGAGGCAATCAGAATCAGAAAATCAGTGAAGCTCACTAGTTGCAAGGGGCCTCAGAGGCATTTAATCCAAATGATAACTGAACAATAGTCCCCCCTACAACCTCTCTAATAAGTGGCTATCAATTTAAATCACATCAACATGTATTTATTAAGTGCTTATTATGTGTGCCAGGTTTTGGTTTGCAGACCTCTAAAGAGGTGGAACCTGCATAGTCCCTCCCATATCCTTTTGGAGTAGCTCTGATTGCCAGGAAGTTTTTCCATATATCAAACCTAAATCTGCTTCTCTATAACTTTTACCCACTGTTCTTTGTTCTGCCTACTGATGTCAAGCAGAGTAACTTTAATCCATGGGTAACCAGGGCAGCCCTTCAAATTCTGAAAAAAAATCATCATATCTCCACGAAGTCTTCTCTTCTTGAGGCTAAACATCCTCATTTCCTTCAAATAAAGCTTTATGATAAGATATACAAGTTGCTCACTGGCCTGATTGCCCTCTTCTGAATGTTCTCCCATTACCAATGTCCTTCTTAAAACATGGTCTTATAATATGTACTCCAGATGTAACATATATTAATATAATATAACAAAACTTCAGAAGTAGTCTGACTCAGGCAAAATATGAGGGCACTATGGCCTTTCTGGTCCTGGACAATAATGCCTCTCTTACTATAACCTTACAAATGAATTTGAGGTTTTGGCTGCTACAACACAAATGCCCAGGTGTTTTTTCACATAAATTTCTGCCCAGACACTAAATGCCCAGGTGTTTTTTCAAACAGATTTCTGCCTAGACATACAGCCTTATCCAAGCATGTCTGGTTCTGTGGAGAGTTAACTCCATTATGTTAAAGTCACGTAACTGAGACTGAGGCAATATATAAGTAAGTTCAAGGAAGATGCAGGGTTTGCCAGAAGTGGGGTCTTGATTTTTGATTGGGTAAATCAACATTCACAAATATACATCCTTGAAGGCAGAGTCAAAATGGAGGAGTGGAGATTGTAACTGCCAAAAGCTATCCCCAAACCTCTTTTACAATGACAACAGAAAATGTGCCGAAGATAATTCTGAACAGAATAAATCAAGAAAAAATCATAGTGAGTCATTTTTCCAGTCTAGGGCAGCTTAGGAAGACAAAGAGAAGTCTGTGGACACTGGGATAGGGGCTGGCCAGGAACACAGTGCAGTAGAGGCAGTTCAACACCCAGGGAGACTAAGGGGTCTGAAAGCTGGGGGATAAAGAGATCCCAAGAGACATCTGTAGTAACACTGAGTGCAGGATCAAGTGACATCTAGCAGCTCTTTTGCCCATTACAAATCTAGTAGTTCACAATTCGAAGTAGATAAGAGCAGTGGTAGTTGTGAGTGAGCAGAGTCCCTACCTTTGTAAGGACTAAAATGCACAGCAGAAGTTCAATGAATAGACCACTCATAAGATTATCATACTGCAACTTAAAAGCTCACTGACCAAGCTGTGAAAGTAACAGAAGGATATAAAACACAGAAACTTAGACCAGACATCTTCCCCAGGAATGAGCAGTCTAACATTAAGTCCAAAATCAAAAAGGAGACTAGAAAAACAAGCAAATAACAAAAAAAGAAACTAATTATAAAAAGCTACTGTGGTAACAGGGAAGTACAAAACAGAAACTCAAAAGAAGACAATGACTTGAAAATATCTATTGGCAAAGTCTCAAAGAAACATTCAGAGTGAACACAAGTTCAATAAGAATTCCTAGAAAAGTTAAAGAAAACTCAAAAAGCACAAAGAAAAAGATTTTAAACATCAAGTAATATGAGTAGATAAAAACGGGAAAAGAAATAAGAGTTATGCAAGAATGTAAAAATAGAATTAACAGTTTGGTAAAAGAGGCACAAAAATGCTGAAGAAAATGACTCCTTAAAAATTGGAATTGGTCAAATAGAAGCTAATCAGAAACTAGACGTCAAGAAGAAAAAAATCAAGTCAAAAGACTGAAAAAAGAAGATGTGGAATGTCTCATAGGGAAAACAACTGACCTAGAAAATAGATTGAGGAAAGAGTAAAAGTTAATAACCTACCTGAAAACTATGAACAAAAAGAAGACTTTTGACATCATATTTCAAGAAATTATAGAGGAACATTATTATAGCTGTCTTAGAACCAGAAGGGAAATATTAAAATAAAAACTTCCAGGAATAGTGTAGCCAGAATCCAGAGTTACCCACTCAAGGAAAAGATATTGCAAACAGCCAGAAGGAAAGGATTTGCATACTGTGTATCCACAGTCAGGATCACACACAAGATTTAGTGGCTACCACCATAAAGGAGCTGAGAGCTTGGAATATAATCTCCTGAAAGACAAAAAAGTTCTGATTACTACAAGAATAGCCTATCCAGCAAAACTGTGGACAACCCTACAGGGAAGAAAATGAACATTTAATGAAATGGAAGATTTTCAAATATTCCTGATGAAGAGATCAGAGCTGGAAAGAAAATTTTACATTCAGACTCAAAAATAAAAAGAAGCTTATAAGATTAACATGAGTGAGAAATCACAAAGGTCTAAATGAAGTTAAACAACTTTCATTCCCAAATGGGAAGATAATACATGTAATCCCTAAGAATTTTATCAACCTCAGTACAATCAGGAGTCTAATTAGAGGGCACATGTGTGAATCTATTATGCTTAAAAGAAGAAAAGAAAGGTGACATAGGGTGATACCCTGGAAGAAGGGAGAGAGGAGAAGAAGAAGAAGAAGAAGAAGAAGAAGAAGAAGAAGAAGAAGAAGAAGAAGAAGAAGAAGAAGAAGAAGATGAAGAAGAAGAAGAAGAATGGGGAAACATTTCATATAAATGAGTCACACAGATAAGAACTTATACAATGAAGGGGGTAATGGGAGGAGAAGAAGTCAATGCTTAAATCTTCCTCTTATCTGAACTGGTTCTAGGAGAGAAGAATATACATGCATACATATATACACATATATGTGAATACACAATGTATACATATACATATATACACACAAATGCACATATACATACAATGTATACATTCATACGCACATACATATCCATATGTGTGTGGATACACACATCCATACACAAACACTGTTGGGTACAAAAATCTGTCTTATCCAACAGGGAAGTAAAAGGAGAAGGGATTAAGAAAAAGGGAATAAGAAGGAGGATAGATTAAAGGAGACAGTAGTCAGAAGCAAAACAACCTTTTGAGAAGGGGATAGAGTAAAAATGAGAAGGATAAATCTATCTATCTGTGTTCATCTTTTGTTTTTGAAGAAAACCATGACATCAGAGAAATGATGACATGACTTGCACTTGACTTTGTTTTGAGTGAGGGAGGGCTGTGCAAGGTCACCAGCCTCACTTTCTCCTCCTGAGCCATCTGGGTCCAGTAACCAGATAGTCATCAGGATGACTATAAGAGAATAGAATGGAGGGAAATACACAGTTGTGTGTGTGTCTGTGTGTCTGTCTGTGTATGAGAATGGGATGAACTTACCCATAAAACAGAAGAGGAAAGTAGAATGGATTAGCAACTAAAACCCAATATGTTGTTTATAACTGACACACTTGAAACATAAAGATAGACTCAAGGTAAAATAAGGGCCAGAGTAGAATCTATTATATTTCAGCTGATTTTTTAAAAGGCAATAATAGTAGCAATGATGATCTCAGACAAAGCAAAAGCAAAAATAGACCTATTTTAAAAAGATAAGCAGGGAAACTACATTTTACCAAAAGGTACCACAGACAATGAGTTAATATGAATGCTACAGATATATGCACTTAATGGCATAGCATACAAATTTTTGAAGGAAAAATTAAATTAGTTATAGGAGGAAATGGATATTAAAACTATACTAGTGAAAGACTTCAACTTGTCCCTCTCAGACCAATACAATTCTAACCTATAATTTCATAAAAGAAGGGAGTTAAGGAGATGAATAGAATTTTAGAAAAGTTAGATACGATAGACCTCTGGAGAACACTGAATGGGAATAGAAAGGAGTATACCTTTTTCTTATCTGTAAATGACACTTTCACAAAAATTGTCCTTATATTAGGGCATTTAAAAGCTCATAACAAATGCAGAAAAGCAAAATTGTTCAATGCATCCTTTCTGATCACAATGCAATAAAAATTACATTCAATAAAAGTCCTTTGAAACACAGATTGAAAATTAATTGGAAACTAAACAATCTAATCCCAAAGAATGAAGGGATAAAAAACAAAACAACAGTTTCATTAAAAATAATGACAACAATGAGACAACATGCCAAAATTTGTGGGATGTAGCCAACATAATACTTAGGGGAAGAAGCATGTCTCTAAATATTTACAATAATAAGAGAAAAAGAGCAAATTAATGAATTGGGCATACAAGTTAAAAAATAAAAAATTTAAAATATCTATTAAACATCAAAATTGAAATTGTGAAAGTCAAAGGAATGATTAATAAGAAACCTAGGAGATGGTTTGATGAAACAAATAGATAAACCATTGGCTAATTTGATTTAAAAAAAAAAGAAATAAGAAAACCAAATTGCCAGAATAAAAATGAAAAGAGTGAATAAATAATCAATTAAAAAGAAGTAAAAGCAATTATTGTGAGTTATTTTGCCCAACTATAAACCAAGCAAAACTGTCAATCTAAATGAAATAGGCAAATAATTACAAAGATATAAATTGCTCAGATTAACACAAGAGGTAATAGAAAACTTAAATACTTCTTTCTTAGAAAAAGAAATTGAAATCCCTAAAGGGAAAAAATAAAACAAGACTCAGGGCAAGGTATATTTAAATGTAAATTCTATCAAACATTTAAAGAAAAGCTAACTTCAAAATTGTTTGAAAAAATAGATAAAGAGGGTAGGGCCAAGATGGCAGAATAGAAAGATGGACCTGTTGTAGCTCTCCTCCCATAGCCCATAAAATGCCTATAAAAAATGACTCTAAACAAATTCTAGAGCAGCAGAAGTCACAAAACAACAGAGTGAAAGACATTTGCAGCCCAAGGCAGCCTGGAAGGCTGACAGGAAAGGTCTATTGCACCAATCTTGGAGTGGAGCACAGCCCACAGAGTGTGACCCAGCCCTGGCCTCCCACACAGCGTGGACAGGAAAAGAGCAGGCTTCAGGGCATGGAATCATGGGCAGCAGCTGCAGTTCCCAGATGTCTCAATGCGCAAATACCAAAGACAGCTTCAAAGGTCAGTGAGAAAGTTCACTGGGTGAAAAGGAGCAGGCCCTGGATCCAGCCCCAGGTGGCAGCATCATCCATTTTTGGAGCCCTTGGCCTACAGACCCTTCGGAAATTGAACTGCTGATCTGGATCTCAGCCCTGAGTGGCAGTTCTGGGGTGAGGAGGAGCACTGGCTGATGGAGCTGGTGGGAGCTCTGAACAGGGAATCCTACTGGCAGATCCTGAGCAGAAGAGTGCTTATGATTGCTCCCAGTCCATAGCACAGGCCAGGAGGGAGTGAACGCTTGATTGTGCCACCTTGGAGGAACTGAGAACTTATAGGTCCCCACAATATACCCTCCACTTGACAAAGGACTCAAAAGTCAAGTAGCTGGATGGGAAAATGCACAAAACAAGGAAAAAAATAAGACTATAGAAAGTTACTTTTTTGGTGAATAGGTATTTTCTTCCATTCTTTTGGATGAAGAAGAATGATGCATACCATCAGAGGAAGACATAAAAGTCAAGGCTTTTGTATTCCAAACCTCCAAAATAAATATGCAATGGTCTTAGGCCATGAAGGGCTCAAAAAGGATTTTGAAAATCAAGTGAAAGCGGTAGAGGAAAAATTGGGAAGAGAAATGATAGAGATGCAAGAAAAGCATGAAAAGCAAATCAACAGCCTGCTAAAGGAGAACCACCCCCCCCCAAAATGCTTAAGAAAATAACACCTTTAAAAATAGACTAACCCAATTGGCAAAAGAAGATCAAAAATCTAATGAGGAGAAGAATGCTTTAAAAAGCAGAATTAGTCAAATGGAAAAGGAGGTTCAAAAGCTCACTAAAAAAAATAATTCCTTAAAAATTAGAAAAAAATAGGTAAAGAAGGAATCCTACAAAATTCCTCACGAATACAAAAACACAAATATGGTTTTGGTGCCTAAACCAGGGGGAGGTGGGACAAGTGAAAGAAAACTACACAGCAATTTCTTTTACAAATATTGAAACAAAAATCTTAAGTGAAATACAAGTAAGGAGATTACATTCATATATCATAGCAATAATATACTATGGCTTTGCTGAATATATACCAAGAACGCAAGGATGGTCCATTATTAGGAATAATGTTAGCAGCATTGACCACATCAATAATAAAAACATCAAAAATCATGCGATTATTTCAATAAATTCAGAAAAAGCTTTGACAAATACAACACTCATTCCTATTAAAAATACTAGAAAGCATAGGAATAAATGAAGCTTTCCTTAAAATGATGAGTGGTATCTATCTAAATCCATCAACAAACATTATTTGTAATAGTGATAAACTAGAAGCCTTCCTAATGCTATTATTAATAAGTAATTAATTATTGATTTTTAGTATTTTCATATTTGTACTTTTATAATTTGTATTATTTGTTATAATAGTTAAATATTATTTGCATTATTAATAAATTAATTTTAAACACTAATAATTAATATCAATAATATTATTCAAAATTGCACTATAAATGCTGCCTATAACAATAATAGAGGAAAAAGAAAATTGAAGGAATTAGAATAGACAATATGGAAAAAAATTATCATTCTTTGCAGATGATATGATACTATGCTTGTTGAATCCTAAAGAATCAATTAAAAAATGAATTGAAGGAGATACAAAATTGCAAGATATAAAATAAACCCACATAAACGATCAGTATTTTTATATATTATCAACAAATCCAGCAGGAAGAGATTGAAAGAGAAATTTCATTTAAATTAACTGCAGACAATATAAAATACTTAGGAGTCCACTTCTCAAGACAAACCCAGGAACTATACGAACACAATTACAAAACACTTTAATCATTCAAACAGTTCAGTTGTCATTCAGGAATATACAATTCTTCATGACCTCATTTGGGTTTTTCTTAGCAAAGATATTAGAGTGGTTTGTCATTTCCTTCTCCAACTCATTTTACAGATGAGGAAACTGAGGCAAACAGAGTTAAATGACTTAATCAGGGTCACACATTTAATAAATGTCTGAGGATAGATTTGAACTCAAGTCTTCTTGACTTCAGGCCCCCCACTCTATCCACCCTGCCACCTAGCTGCCCCATTAAACACTTTGATATTGGATAAGAAATAGAGTGTTTGATCAATGGAATAGATTAGGTATACAATATACACAATATACAGAATCAAGTAAACCTCATAACCTTGTGTTTAATAAACCCCCAAATCCCAGCAATTAGGGCAAGAACTCACTATTTGACAAAAACTACTGGAAAAACTGGAAAAAATTCTGGCAGAAACTAGGCATAGATATAACCAGATAAACTAAAAATGGGTACATGATTTAGATTAAAAAGGTTCCCATAAGCAGTTCAAGGAAGCATGTAAAACATTACTTGTCAGATCTATAGGTAAGGGGAAAGTTCATAACTAAATAAGAGATAAAGAAGAAGGTAAAATGGACAATTTTGAATACGTAAAGTTTAAAAGATTTTGCAAAGGCAAAACCAATGCAACCAAAATATGAAGAAAAGCAGGAAATTGGGGTGGGGATTTACTAGTTTCTTGATAAGGTTTCATTTCTCAAATATATAGGGAACTGAGTCAAATTTACATAAATAAAAGTCATTCATCAATCAAAAAACTTTCAAAGGATATGAACAGTTTTCAGAGGAATAAATCAAGGCTATCAATAGTCATATAAAAATACTCTAAATCACTAATAACTAGAGAGATACAAATTAAATCAGCTCTGAAGTACCACCTGATACCCATCAGATTGGCCAAGATGTCAGAAAAAGAAAATGGCAAGTGTTGGAGGGGATGTGAAAAAAAACAGTATGCTGATATTGGTGGAGCTGTGAACTAGTCCAACCATTCTGAAGAAATATTTTGACTCATGCCCAAAAGGCTATAAAACTGTGCATACCCTTTGATTCAGCAATACTGCTACTATGTCTATACCCCAAAGAGACCAAAAAAGGAAAAGGATCTATCTATCTATCTATCTAATGCATGGTGGCAAAGAATTGGAAACTGAGAGAATGCCCATCCATTGAGCAATGGCTGAACACGTTATGGCATATGAATGAGGTGGAATGCTAAACCTGGGAAGACTTAAATGAATTCATGCAAAGTGAAGTGAGCAAAACCAATAAGGCAAGGTACACAGTGATAGTGATACGACAAAGATGATCAACTGTGAAGATTAATAAATCTAATCAATACGATTCACCACAATTCCAATCAATTCATGATTAAATGAATTGATTTAATTCTTAACACTTACAGAAATAGAGCTGATGGACTCAGTGCAAACTGAAGTATATTTATTTCTCTTCCATTATTTTTCTTGCTTTTTTTCCCTTTTGAAACGTGGCTAATGGGGAAATATGTTTTCTATGACTTCATATATATAATGAGTATTATATTTCTTGCCTTCTTAATGGTTGGGGAGGAGGTGGATAAAGGAAGAGAATTTGAAACTAAAAATAAAAATTAAATTAAAAAACCAAATAACCACACTCTTGGGACAGGAAGTTAAACACCTCCAAAACAATTCCCATGCATATGACAGAATACAAAAGTATATTTCTGTGAAACCATTAATCATCATTTTGTACTGCTTGTTTTTTAAAGAGTGTGTAACAAGTTCTACACATTACTTTTAAAACTTCCTTGCTTGACTATGTTTCTTTTGGAAGTTCCTTCTCTTCTGCACATGTTAAAAAATGTTTCTAGCAGACCTAGTTATTTTAAAGGAATTCAGTTCAGAATTGAGTATTTCATGATTAGATTCCAACAAACCAGTCTAGTTGTACTCAAGAGAATTGTGTTTGCAAGGAGGAAGATTGAGTTCTTCCACACCACTACCTCCATAGAACAGAGGATGGTCATGTGAACTTTGAAAGATGGGGATACTTGGCCTGTATACATCAGTCACTCTGTTTCCAGAGTGTCTAGTGGCTACACACGATCACCACCTGGTTTGTTGCTAAATTGAACGGAAAGGTGAGCCAACACACAGTTGGCAATAGTAGAACAGAAAAGGAGTGGGCAGCTTTCGGGGATTTGGTGTACAGCACTGCATTTGCTCATCTTGGGCAGAATACTCACAAACACCTAGACTGTTTTGATGAAAATGATGGGGAAATTCAGAAGCTGCTAAATGAAAAACTAGAACTCCACAGGATTTATCAGCAGGATAGTTCATGCACCTCTAAGAAGACAACATTTAATTTTATCAAAAACAAAGCATAAGTAAAGCTTAGAGAGATGCAGGATTCCTGGCTTGGTAAGAAGGCAGATGAAATTCAGTTTCATGCTGATTGTAACAATCTAAAGTGCTTGTATGATTCCCTGAAAGCTATTTATGGACCAAAAACTTATGGTACATCACAACTACTCATTGCTGATGGAGCCACATTTATTAGTGATAAGGACATGATCCTAGAAATATGCGTTGAACACTTCCATACTGTTCTCAACAGACCATCATCAATCAATGCTAAGGCCATTGGCTGTTTACCTCAAGTTGAAGGCAATCCCTCCTCAGCTGAACTAAGAGGTTTTGAGGACCATTAGACTCCTTTCATGTGGCAAAGCACCTGGTGCTGATTCTATT
>CM053769.1:350368190-350388919 GCA_028658325.1 Potorous gilbertii
CATAAAAGTAAAGGGAATAGATTGTCCTATGACAATCACAGGGGATCTCTCTCTCTTAGTCATTGCTAGCAAAACTTTGCTAGAGTCCTCCTTAATCAGCTGATCCTTCACCTGGAAGATGATCATATATCTGAGAGTCAGTGTGGCTTCAGAAAGGGCCGAGGAACAGTCGATATGATGTTTGCTGCCCAACAACTCCAGGAGAAATGCCAGGAACAGAACAGAGGTCTACACACAATGTTTGAAGATCTGACCAAAGCCTTTGACACTGTTAGTTATGAGGGCTTATGGAAAATTATGTCAAAATTTGGTCACAGAAGTTCATCAATATTGTATGTCAATGTCATGATGGCATGTTTGCCCAAATTCTGAATAGTGGACAGTGCTCTCGTGCCTTCCCATTCACCAGTGGAGTGAAACAGGACGCGTACTTGCTCCCATGCTTTTTATCATGGTATTTTCAGCCATGTTGTCAAATGCTTTCAATGAGGATGAACAAGACATCAAAGTCAGCTACCGTACTGATGGTAAATTCTTCAATTTGAAAAGGTTACAAGTCTCACAAAAGTTAAAATAAAATTCAGTTATATTGTTTTCAAAGCAAAAAAAAAAAAAAAGAAAAGGTTATAAGTCAAGACCAAAGTGGAGGGAGTGTTGGTGCATGATTTCCTGTTTGCAGATGATTGTGCACTCAGTGCAGCCTCTGAAGCTGAGATGTAACAAGTATGGATCAATTCTCTGCAGCCTGTGCTAATTTTGGACTAATAATTAACACCAAGAAAACACAGGTGCTCCATCAGTCACCGCCACACCATCCATATGTGGAACCATTGGTTACAACAAAAGGAGAAGTTTTGAATGCTGTGGATAAGTTCACTTACCTTGGTAGTG
Source organism: Potorous gilbertii (assembly GCA_028658325.1). NCBI lineage: Eukaryota > Metazoa > Chordata > Mammalia > Diprotodontia > Potoroidae > Potorous > Potorous gilbertii. The sequence continues at coordinate 350,369,082 of CM053769.1, forward strand.
TACTTTCCAGGGATGTACCCACTGACAATGAGGTTGATGTACGCATTGCCAGAGCTAGCTCAGGGTTTGGGAGGCTCCAAAGAAAAGTTTGGGAGAAAAGAGGTAATCGACTGAGACTACTAAACTGAAAGTCTATGGTGCTGTTGTACTCACCTTATTGTTCTTTGTCTGTGAAGCATGGACAGTCTACCAATGCCATGCCAGGAAACTAAATGGCTTCCATTTGAACTGTATTAGGAAGATTCTGAGGATCACCTGACAGGATAAGGTCAAGCTGAACTGCCAAGCATTCAAATTATACTTCAGAGAGTATAACTCAGATGGGCTGGCCATGTCATTGGAATGCAAAATGTATACTTGCCAAAAAGACTGTTTTATGGAGAACTTGTATGGGGCAAGCAATCACATGATGGTCAGAAGAAGTGATATAAGGATACTTTCAAGGTCTCTCTCAAGAACTTTGGATTTGATTGTAGGACATAGGAGACACTGGCAAAAGACCGCTCAGCATGATGTGCCCACATTAGAAAGGGTGCTGTGCTTTGTGAGCAAAGCAGAATTGAGATAGCACAAAGTCAATGTAGGATGCGCAAATTTGGAGGATCCACCCCAAATGTTCACACAAACTATCTGTACTCAATCTGTGATAGAGCATTCCAAGCTATTGGTCTGATCAGCCACAGTTGGATACATTGAAACTTGAGTTTACCATGGTGATGTCATTTTGATCCTCTTAGAGATAGAAGGACAACAACCATGTTCCCAGAATGTCAGTGGCTACATATGATCACTACCCGGTGCAAAAAAAAAAAAAAGGATGGGACCATTGACGAGAATATGGCTCCGGAAGGCTATACCTTATTTAAATGGAACAGGAGAGGTAAAGAAGTATGGCTAAGAAAGGACAGAGAGGCATCATAGGTTAAAAGATATATTTAGGTAAAAAAAATCCAGAAATTGGAAATTGAGAGCACATTTGGGCAAAGATCAAAAGAATCAGAAACAGAAAATATGGTATCATAACCATACTATAGAGTCAATAGTCCTGTCTATGACAGTCAAACTAGAAAGAAAGAGGAAATGAAAGTGGAGTTTGGGAAATCAATCATAAATTTCAGTGGTATTCACGTGGATAAATTCCCCTTTTTAAATTAGGAGTTGTACATTTGTTAACAATACCTTTTGCTTTTATGTAGAGTCTTCTAAAGCTTTAATGCTGGCTCCTATTTTTGATTTATTTTCTCTGTGAATTTTTAGACATTTTCACTCTATTTCTTTTTTCCTATATTATAGTAACACGTTCTGAAATTTAACTGGGTAGTTTTCCATAAAAGGAAATTTTTCTTTACCACTACCCCTTTGTTTTTTTAATTTAAAATTTTTTTATTGGATTTGCAAGATTCCAGGCAAATAATTTTTCTTATTTTAATTTTTTTTAACCAGCACTTGTTAAATTTATCTTTTTTGGCCAAGAGCTTATCATTTTTTTATATTAAGCCATGACCCAGAAAACCAAATCTCATTGTCAGGCATCTTCTTCTTAGTCAGCATTCACATCTCAAAGGTGTTTTTCTCTTTTAAAACCTTTGCCTTTGATTGGCTACAGTAATGGCAACACCACCTTTGTTCCTGAAATCTTCAGTTTCTTCATTAAATTTCATAATCTTTAGCAATGCTTTCAAGATCTCTTCTGGCAGCATTACTTGTACCCACATGAATCATTAGAAGTGGAGAGTAGTTATCAGGTTTGATGTGTCCTGAGGTTCTCCACCAGACCTGGATAACCCATGCCCAAGAAAGGTAGCAGACCTATATATAGTTGCTTTAAGGTTGGCATGGAGCTGCTTCAGTATGCTCAAGTTGGGAGTCACTAACTATACTTCTTTTTTTCTTCTTTCTCTTGGTTCATCTCTTTCTGGTGGCATCTGTGGATTAAATCTATGTATCTAGCTCTAATTTCCTTCCTGAGTTCCAATTTTACACTATCATCTACCTATTACACAAATCCACCTACATGTCCCAAACATATCTAAAACTCCACATGCCCAAAATGGAACTCATTGTATTTCCTCCCCAATACATCTTCCCTCCAAACTTCCATATTTCTATTGACACCACCCTTCAGTTATTGAGGGTCACAATCTTGGAATCAGCTTTGACTCTTCCCTTTCCCTTTCTACCCATATTCCATCAGATGCCAAGGCTCATCAGCTCTATTTGCACAATACCTCTTACAGATGTACTTTTTCTCTCCTCATAAGGTCACTGCCCTAGTGCATGTCTTCTAGGTGGCATAGTGAATAGAGTTCTGGACCTGGATACAGGAAGTTCAAATCTGACTTCAGACGCTAGCTGGGTGACCCTGGGCAAGTCACTTAACTTCTATCCGTCTGAGTTTCTTCATCTGTAAAACAGGGGTAACAATAGCACCTATCTCCCCAGATTGTTGTGAGGCTCAAATGAAATAATATTTGAATAGGGCTTTACAAGCCTTAAAGTGATATATAAATACTAGTTGATGTTATTGTCGCCTCTCTTCTGGACTGTGGCAATAAGTTCCTTCTCGATCTCTTTGCTTCCAGCCTCCTCCCCTGCTTCAATTCATCTTCCCTACATCAACCAAATTATTATTCCTAAAATGTAAATCTGATCATACTGTTCTCTGGCTTAAGAACCTTCAACCACTCCCTGCTGCCTCTGGGACAATATGACTGCCACCTATTTTTCCCTTTCGGAAGAGCCTCAGATGTTCAGTAACCATTCTTGCTCCCTTTCTCCTCTGTGTCACATTCTTCCATTATCCAACCTTCTGTCTCAGATCCAGATCACCCTTTAGCTCTTAGGATTGTTTTCTTTTATTTATGCTAAAACCTTTCTGAAGTACTTTGTTTTCCCTGATAACCCAGAGAGTGGAGACCTAGTCTTTAAACCTCCTCTACCTTTCTTCTGAAGCAGGAGACCAAGCTGCCCTTGAACAAGATCACTACTGCTTGGCAATTTGTTGTTGTTCAGCCATTCTTTAGCCATGTCCAACTTTTTGTAAGACAGATAAAACACAGCACACAGGATGGCTGCTGCCACAAGTTCACTCTTGATTTGGTCAGACAGGAAAGACATTAAGAAGGGTTAATAATCTTACTTTATTCTAGTCTAGTTTTCTCAGAAGAGGATTGCTGATAATGAGTGCACAACTGCTACAGCATTCCCTAATCACCCTAAGGGTGGGGCAACGACCCTTACTTCTTGATGGGGTAAATCAAGACAGGCACAACTTGTGCTTCCCCTAAATTCCCTGAAGCCTCAACGGGGGCCAGTTGGGGCAAACACAGATTCCCCCCAAGCCTTGATGGGGGCCAATCAAGGAATGCGTGGCATTCCAGTTTGTGCATTCAACTCTAAGGTTGCCCCCAAGCCTCAATGGGGGCTAGTTGAGGCACATGTAGCATTTGTGCATTCAACCCTAAGAGTTCCCTGTTTAGTGTCTAGTGACCACCGGTTTTGTAGGCAAAGAAGGCATATTGCCAGCAATGACCTCACAGGTTTACATCTCTGTATCTCACTGCGCAGCCACAGTGGATGTTTATGCTATTTGCCATTATATAACTATGCGCAGGCATGGTAGAGATGTTTTGAACCATAACTGTGAGAACTCATATCTAGTATTTGTGAATTGTTGATTGTTATGGCTATGCATCCTGGGAAACTGAACTCTGAGAGATAACAGCAAAAATTCACTTTACACACACTAAAATCCACCTTCCTTACACTAAAATTCACCTTACATACACGCTTCTTGACCTCATTTGAGGTTTTCTTGGCAAAGATACTGAAGTGGTTTGTCATTTCCTTTTCCAGTTCATTTTACAGATGAGGAAATGGAGGCATACAGAGTGAAGTGACTTGCCCAGGGTGACCCAGTTAATAAGTGTCTGAGGTCACATTTGAACTCAGGAAGATGAATCTTCCTGACTCCAGGTCCATTGCCCTATCCATTGTGTCACCTAGCAGAAAACTAAACATGTGCAACTTACTTTAAAAAAAATGGTTTTTTTTTTGCTTTCTCTACTTTCTGGAAGCAGTCTCCTCAGTACTTTGTCTCAGTCTAGAATCTTTGTCTTGAAGTCTAGTCTTCCTTCCTTCCTCCCTCCCTCCCTTCCTTCTTCCCTCCCTCCCTCCCTCCCTTCCTTTTTTCTCTCCCTCCCTTTCTTCCTCATTTCCTTGCTTACGACCTCCTTCCCTTCTTTCTTTCCTTCCTTCCACACAAATTAGCCATATAGCTTGGGACTGCTAAAACTCTCTTAACTTTTAAAAAATACTTTTATAAGAGTTTAACTCATCTAAGTTTTAGAGTTTGGACCCTTTGATCCTGAGTTATATGTGGTTCCTATTATCTGGATGTAGTTTTTATGGAATAACAATATGGCTTAGACAGAGACACAGATTCCTTGAATTGGAAGCCTCCAACTTTGAAATAGGAAAATATCTAAACTCCATCAGACACATGGTTAAAGAAGTTCTTCTGGGAGTCCTCCCCCATACACTCTCCACACTGTCCCAAGATTACCCATGCTATGTTTTTGTCCCCATAATAGCCCCAAGTATTTTGCCTTGTGTCCAACTGAAATCTTTCTTCCTTTCATTTCAGCCCATTTCCTCTAGCTTTATCTTCTGCAGGCTTGGAGAACAGCTGTTCCAAATTCTCATTGTCAAATGGAATCAAAGACAAGGATCATATGCTTCTTAGCCTTCCCATTTCTAATACTACTAATAATAGCTCACATTTCAATAAGACTTCTCAGTTTAAAAAATGCTTCTTTCATAGAACCCCTGTCAGGGAGGCAATATATGTATTACTCTTCCAATTTAATAGATAAAGAAATACAAGCACTGAGAGGAAAAGTGTCTACTACACAATAGAGATAGAAATCAAACCCAGGGCAACAATGTCCAATGTTTTCTCCTTCTCTCCCTTCTTTCTTCCCTCCCTGTCTTCTTTCCTTCCTTCTTTCTTTCGTTCCCTCTTTCCTTCATTCCTTCATTCCTTCCTCTTTCCCTCCCTTTCTTCCTTCTTCCCTTCCTTACTACCTCTTTCCCTTCTTTCTTTCCTTCCTTCTCCTATCTCCCCTCTCCCTCCTTCCTTCTTTCCTTCTTTCCTGCCCCCCCCAGCCCCGTCTCCCTCTTCCCTTCCTCCCTCTATCCCCATCCTCTTCAACTCCCTTCAATCCACCAAAAGAGTAGAGTAGGTATGAAAAATTCATTAATCATTTTGAAAGGACAAAAGTGTTTTGATTATTAAGTAAATACAAATCTGGCCTGCCAATATGATTGGGAGTTGAGGAAATAGTTGCAGAAGGCATATTATACTTCCAATTCCCTACCAAGTCTTCAAGTGCAAAGGAGTAGAATCCTGACTTCATATACCTAAAACTTGTAGAAAGGAAAGAAATGGGTGGAAGGAGTGTAGACTCCTCATCTCAGACCAGCCAAAGGGAATTCACAACAGTTATCAATTTGGATCTTTTTTCCTAGGAGGATGACTCCCCCATGCCATATCTGCTCCCAAGATCAGAAGCCCTCTTCATGCCATTGCATCTTCTGACCAGTGCTGACAATTGTGTACTTGCCTTTCCATCTGATTGATCCTTGGTTCCACTGGCTGCTCTGCTCCTCTTTTCTCCCCCAGAAATCCGCATCACAACGTCAGAACAAGAGGGCACCACAAAGTACATAGAGTGACAGCATCCTGCCCTGGAATGATCTTGAAGCAGGAAAAGTTTCATGTCTAGTGAAGTGTCTCACAAATGTGCTGTCTCCTGGAAAATCAAGTTGATGCAGAGGCACCAGATACAGTTACAGCATTGCTGTTGTACATGGTTTTTTGCCTTTGTTCTGCTTTGTTCACTATGCATCGATTCATAATCTCCAAATCCTTCATATTTGTCGCTTCATCTGATTCTTTTGTCATGTATAAGGTCATCTTTAGAGGACAAATTTTGTTCAGTAAAACCTGAATCAATGAGGGCCCATTTTACAGTTTTCTTGCTACCACCAAAAATGCTGTTTTTGACTTTTATTATCTAAGAAATATTTCATTCTGTCATTTACCTCCTTGGAACATATGCCCATTAGTGGAATTGCTGTGTCAAAATTTAGTGACTTTTGTCAGAAATAGTGGTACATGCCTGTAGCCCTTGCCTGGGGAAGGCTGAGGGTAATGAATGACTTTTGTTGAAGCAGAGCTAAAGCTGATTGGGTGTCTGCACTAAGTACGATTGATACCCATGTTGTGAGCCCCTGGAAGTTAGAGAGCTACCAAGCTATCTGAGAGGAGGAGCAAACTGGCCCCAGGTTGGAAAAACAGAGCAGGTTAAAGATTCTGAACCAATCCCCAGTGGAACTGGGCTAGTGAGTGACTGCTGTAGTTTCACCCTGGATGAGCTAGGAAGAGTAGTCTCCAAAAACAAAACAAAAAAAATACTATCCTTCTGTAATTCCAAAGTGTTTTTCAGATTAGTCGAAGTTTGCCTGTCTTCTCATAGTCTCTTCATTTGCCAATTTGCTGGATTTGAGATATATGCTAAGAAGTTCAGAAAGTTATCTTAAGACCAGTATTTGGATAACCCAAATCAATGGTGTCAAGCTCATATAGAAATGGGTCATTAATCTGTACCGAAGGATCTTTATGGGCCAAATATTGACTTATTATTGATTTTTAAAATGTGATATTATCTATGTCTAATTGTGGTTTTATTTATTTTGTTAAATATTTCACAATTACATTTCATCTGGTTTGACTGTACTCGGCAGCTTGTGAGTTGCACGTGGTTTGTGGGCTGTATGTTTGATGCCTTTGGCCCGATAACTGAGGCACCACACCAAAAGGGGTTATAAAAGAATGTTTTTATTTAGCTTATGAGCAGGTACTTGTTGAATGAAGAGCAAAGATACAGTTGAAAATACTGGTTCAATTGAATACCAAGACCTTCTTTTGTCTTTCTTTTTCTTCTTCTTTATCATCATCATCATCATCAGTAGTATTTATACTGCATCTACTACATGCCAGGTATCATGCTTAGTGCTTTACAAATATCTCATTTGATCCTCATAACAACCTTGGAATGTAGGTGCTAGTATTCTCCCTATCTTGCAGATGAAGAACCTAAGGCAAAGATTAAATAACTTGTCCAGGGTTACAAAGCTAGTTAACTATCTGAGAATAGATATGAACTCAGTTCTTCTTGACTTGGAAATATATCTACTGTGGCACCTAACTACCCCCTCGGGTGGGGTGGAGTACAGATCTGAGAAAGCAGGAAGTTGCCTTAGTTTTGATTTCTTTTGGGTTAGGGGAATGCCTGGGACCATGTCACCTGTGAAAATCCTTATGTAATGCATGAAACAAAGAAGTCTTTATATTTTAGCTGCCTATGTGGAAAGGGGCTACCATCTATTAGCATCCCTCCATTGCCAGTGACTTATAGTCTTATCTGCTCAAAAAGTTATGTACCCCAGAGACTTCCACCTTGAAATCCATTCTCCTCTTGTCCTACCTCACCCCTTGCAGCATGCATAGGTCTGACCATGGCCTACCACAAAGTACAACTTCAAAGTTGTTTTAGTTTGTGTTTCTTTTACTATTAGTGACTTAGAGATTTTAAAAATGTGGTTATTAATGTTATATTTTACAGATTTAAATGTCTCTTTTCTTATGAAATTGATGAACATCAACCAAAAAAACATTTCTATATACACAAAACAGAAAAGGAGACTTGGCTATGAAACTGTGAATCTCTATTATCTATGATTTGTTTTTTAAAAAGTCTAGATTAAATGTAACATGGTAGTACCAACACTTCCCTTCTTGTCATGGTCCCTTTATGAATGCTTTTTTCTTTATTTTCTCTCCTCTCCTCTCCTCTTCCCTCCCCTCCCCTCCTCTCTCTCTCTCTCTCTCTCTCATTTTTTGAAATCCTATCACTACCTTCCCCTTGTCTTCCTAAATCAATTCAACTCCCCCAAAAATGTTAAAGCCCTTCCCTCACCTTAGTAAAAGTATTTACTGTTAGTGTTACTGGTCTACCTGTAACAGTAAGTATAGTCAAGCAAAACAAATTCACATATTGACCATGTATGAAAATACATTAGTTCATCACCACTCTGCTAAAATGTGGAAAGCATGCTTTGTATCAATTTTCTGGAGTCAAGATGGCTGATCAGAGTCTTTAAGTGGTTGCTTGTTTTTGTGTTTCTCCTTCTGAAAGTATATCTTCTTCTTCTGTTTATTCATAACTTTTGACCACTTATCCACGGAGGTCTTATATATTTGTATTAGTTTTTATATGTCTTAGATATGAGACTTTTTATCAGAGATACTTGGTACAAATGCATTTTTCTTAATTCGTGACCTCTTCTTTTAAAAATTATTTGAAGCATTTTGTTGCTATAGCACATTTATTTTTGAATGTACCTCTCCACTTCACTGCCCAGTGAGCCATCTCTCATAACAAAGAGAAAAAGGAAAAGAAAACTGTTTTATAAGCCCAACTGTGTAACAGTGTAATTAGTATTTTAATTTTACAGTGTTCTACAACTCCAATAAATGGAAGGAGGTACATTTTCTCAGTTCTAATCTGATTATTTATAATTATGCAGCATTCAGTTTTGTTTTATTGTCCTTTCCACTTACATTGTTGTGTTCTTTGGGTATATGATTTCCTGGTTCTGCTAACTTACCTCTGCATTAGTTCATAATGTCTTTTCATGATACTCCGAAATCTACATGATTATCATTTCTTACTCCTGTCATATTTCATGACTGATATGTATCACAATTGTGTTAATCCTCTGACAAGCAACTGGTATCTATTTTTGCTTTTAGTTCTTGAGTAGATCTTTGGGTATGAACATTTTCACTTTTATGCATAATTCCAAATTGCTCCCAAAATGATTAAATAAATTAAATTTTACTAACAATGTATTTAACTCGCGCCAAATAGTTGTGATGATTACTGCTTAAACTATAATTTGTGGGCTGAAAAGGCTATTCCCCTTTTTATTTCTATTTATTTTCATTATTTCCTTTGAGATTCTAGACATTACAGTTCTCCAAATGAATGTTGTCAAGTCCTATAATGTACCCTGTTGAAAGTGTGATTTATATATATATATATATTCATATATATATAAACACACAATATACACATTTGTATGTGTATATTGTATGTGTACATTTTATATATAAACTAATTTACTTATTATCAGTCATTTTCATTATATTGGATTGAAGCAACCATGAGAAAAGAGTTATTTAAATCCCCCCAATTAATTTTTTAAGGAGTGATTTTTAATTGTATTTATATATTGTGAGTGTACCTTGGTAGGTTGCTCCAAGATATTTTATGCATTTCATAATTATTATGAGTGAGATTTATATTTCAGTTATTTTCTTCTATATATTAAATGTTATAGATTTATTTTATCCAGTTATTTTTCCAGTTCTTTATTATTGAAGTAATCAGTTATTTCTTTTCTCTTAGCTGCTTTGGTCTTTTTATTTGTCACCTATCCATTTGAACATATTGTGGCATTTGGTGTAGGGGGCTGGTCCAGATAATTTTTACCTAACTGCCTTTCAGTTTTCTCAGTAGTTTTTATCAAATAAAAAACTGTTTCCTCTAATAATTTGTGTTCAATTAAGCACTGGACTACTGCTTTAGGTTGCTTTGGGGTCTTGGCTTAACTAGTCTATTTCCCTGACTTTGCATATAAATATGTGTGTGTGTGTATGTGTGTATGTATATCTATACATACCTTTTTTTGAACCAGTACCATGTTGTTCAACTGTGACTAGCAATTACTGACCATGTGACTCTGAATAAGTCACGTCTCAATTTCTTTATCTATAAAATGTAGATAACAATATTTGCACTGCCTACTTCACAGGGCTATTGTGAGGATCACATAAAATAATGTATGTAAATGTGAGCTGTCATGATTTCCAAGGTCACATGAAGAATAAGTAGCAGAACTAGAGTTCAAATCCATCTTCTGACTCCAATTCAATGTTCTTTCCAATAAGCTGCTATTGTGTCACCTGCAAATTTGATTAGCTGGTAGGTTTTCATTCAGGTTCACCTATTTCTCCCTCCCATCTATCCCTTTCCCTCTATTCACACTAAAGCTATCCTAGGTAAGGCTCTTATTACCTTTCACTTACACTATTGCAAATCTAGCTATTCTCTCCTCCAATCCTTCCTCCTCACAGCTGGCAAAGTGATCTTCCTAAAGCACAAGTCTAATCATGTCACTCTCCTGTACAAGAATCTACAGTCGCTCCCTATTGCCTCTAGAATGAAAAACAAATTCATTTGTTTGGCTTTTAGAATTTCTCACAATCTGGCTCCAGCCTGTCTTTTCAGGTTGATTATACATTCTTCTGCACTCCATGTTGCATTCAAATTGGCCTGCTTGCTGCATATGATATTCAATCTCTTGCTTTAGTGCCTTTGTCCAGGCTGTTCCCCAAGCTTATCACGTTTGTCTCCACCTAGGCCATTTGGAACCCTTAAGCAATCCCTTCAAGATTTAGTTTAAGTACTATATTTTCCTGATTTCTTTAATTGTTAGTGTCCCTACTCCCAAATTACTTTGTGTTTGTTTTGTACATATATCTTGTATGTATTCATCTGAGTACATGTTTCATCCCATCTGTCCCCAGTAGAATATAAACTCTCTCAAAGCAGGGATTGTCTCTATTTCATTTTAGTCTCTGTATCATCAAAATCTCTGGTACACAGTAGACATTAAATAACAACGTTGGGCCAAGAACAGATCCTAATTTCACTTTTCTCAATGAGAAGCATTTTCCCCTTTATCCACATTCCTTGTACTGTGTGGTGACCAGGCCTGGACATAATTCAATTCAACAAATATTCATTATTTACAGTTATTATTTATTGATAAAGCACTGTGTTTTGCATGGGTAGTGGTCAGGTCAATAATAAAGCTCTATCAGCATAGGATCATAGATTTAGAAATAGAAGTGTCCTCAGAGGTCATCTGATCCAACCAAGTCTAGACAAGAAAACTATGGCCTACAAGGGTTAAATGATACAGCCATGGCTACCCAGATAAGTGGCAGAACTAGAATTAGAATCCAGGTTCCCTGGCCCCAAATCTACTTGACCACAGTGTATTACCAAATTTAAGCTTCCCTTCAACCCTATAAGGAAGATACTGCAGATCAGAAAAACAAGACTCAGAGAGAGTGTGACTTGCCCATGATTGCACAGTTGGTAATAATTCCAAGCTTACTAGACATGATACATTCACAAATAAATTTAATATAAAATATCACATGATAATTGTGTAAATTACTGTGAGATATCTCATGAGGAGGTTATCATTTTTGATGAAGGAATTAAGACATTTTGTGAAAGGCATTGCATTCTGGCTAGATCTTGAAAGATGTGTGAGATTTCAACAGCTCTCTAGAGACTGGGAGAGAGCAAGTAGATGAAGACATTGCAGCTGTAAGAAATAACATCAAGAAAGGCATGAAGCAGGCATGGAAGATGATTCTAGTTAATCTTGGATAAACCATAGATCAGCAAGTGGAGAAGAATGGCCTGAAAGAAGATTGGAGGGTTAACTACTGATTCTAAAGAGTGCTGAATAACAGTATAAGGACCCCAGTGGTACCTCCTCCTGAGGGCTTTCAGCAGCCAGTTCCTCTAGCTATCTATCCTAGACAGGCTAGAGGTTAGACTTGCTTTAGTAGGTAATAGGGAGCCACTGAAGGCTTTTCAGAAGAATAGTCTAATCTAAGCTGTCTACAGACATCTCAATTAGGCTGTGATTATTTCAGAGTAGAAGAAAGGATTCATTCTTTGGCATTAAATGTCATATTAATTTTATGCATCTCAAAGTCCTCTTGGCTATTTTCCTAAGAGCTGACAACATCATTACTTCATTTTCAATTTGTGGTAAGCTCAGAGCACTAATCCTGGTTATCAGTGCTTCTCTCTGGGCGGATGCTAATGTTATTCAGTTTTTTTTGTCCCAATGTAAATCCCCCTATACTTGTTCCTATTAAATTTCATCCTTTATTTTTTTTTCAAAATGGCCTTATTTTCTCTTCTTAAGGTTGATTTGAACTTCAATTTACTAGTCATTTATTAAGCCTCTACTGTATGCAGTGTCCATCCTGGATGCTAAGGAAGACACAAAGTTTGGATAAGCTAAGGTCTCTGTCCTCATGGAGGGTACAGTTTAGTAGGAGAGTATGACACATTAATAAATAATCATAATACATGATGATGCATCAGAGAGGTGCAAACAAAATGTTATGTGAGGGGAGGAGGAGACAGGAAGATGATTTTTAACTTTTAGAAGACCTTTGGAATGTTCACAAGTCCGCATAATATTGTATCATGTGCATATTCTCCATTCCTCAACAGTAGCCAATATTGACATAAAAGGCATTAAAATGGGTCACAGGACTTAGCTATTGGGGCATCATATAAAACCCACACCCAACCCCTTTTAAGTGATTATAAATCTTATTTAGGAAGTTCTGTAAACATTCAGGGACTTAAGCAATCTGTACAATGTTACCTGCCAAAGGAATATATGGAGAATCGCACAATCTATAGGAAGGAGACACAGGGAAATCCAGTAGAGAGAACACTAGCTCAGAAGTCAGAGTACCTCTGTTCTCTTACACTTAATGCCTACATGACCTTAAGCAAGTCTTTTAACCTCCCTGGACTTCAGTTTCCCCATCTGTAAAATGAGGGGGGTATACTAGATGGCCTTTGTTGATCTTAAAGATCAGAAGTTCTTTGAACAAGGTTATTTCTCTTATATCCTTTGAGAGAACTTGTATAATTTTTGGTAAATGTGTGGGAGTCTTTTATTTACTTTGATCTTTGTTCTAACAAATCCATGGTCTGACTACCTAGAGGCCGATTCTGGAATAACTCCCATGTCAGCAGAGTCATTTCCTATAATGGATTTCATTTGTGTATGATATTATTCAGTACCCAGCACTTACCAATCCTTTTCTTGAAAAAAGTATTCATGATACATTGAAAAGAGGCTTCCTTGTAACCTACAAGTCTTTGGCCCTTCATTACTTTTGCCTCATCTATATTTTCTAATGTTTCTCCTTATCCTCACCCATTTCCACCCTTGACTGAAGTCATCTAGCATCAAAATATATGTTGATTTTATCTGGTGTATCTACTTCGTTCTTCATAAACTTTCTCTACCTCCCTCTTACTCTTCAACAGATGCTGGATCATTAAATATGTTTTCATGGTGGTTTTTTTGCAAATGTTTATCATAAATACTTCAATATGAAATGAATAAATGTTCTGTGAAAAGATAGTTCTTATTGAGTTGAGTAAACAGTAAAGCCAATTCCTTTAATTCCTGTATTTGCCTCTGCATGGAGAACTTGTAGGCTACCTTTAGCTTTACCTGCCTTCTTTGCTGGTTCCATTTCTGGCAAGTGTCAAAATGGATGCAATATACTTCTTCCTCTGTTCACTCATTGGATTAAGATTTCATATTTAGAGTACTAATAGCCAAGTTCAACTTTACAAACAATAATAACGTTGTGGTTCTTAACATCCTCTGACCTCTTTTTATTTTTTTTGTCACTATCAATGAAGTTGAAGGTGGCACAAAACACTGAGAACCATTATGTAATTTCTTACAGAAGTTTGTTCAATATAAATCAATAGCCATAATAAAACCAAAAAGAGCCTAAAAAGACCTTAATCAGCAAGCACTTGACGTATCAGCTGAGTGAGGAGAGATAACAATCAAAGGTAGCACCCATTAGACTACAACTATATTTTTAAATGTTATGGAGGATGATGAAAGATCAAGTCATATCATCTCATAAATAAGTGAAGGATGACACCAGTTTAAACAAAGCATAGTGATACACCCAACTGAACAAAAACAAGTAAAGGTGAAAATGGAAGGACAATTAACAGAAGAAAAATGGAAAAGATCTGCAAAAATTATTTTAAGATATGTTTTTTAATGACACCTGTGATGATAGAAGGAATATATCCATCTCCTGCTATGTAGAGGTTGAGCTAGTTCTTTTCCTTTAAAGGTATCCACTTTATTTTTAATACTTATAGGCATAGGGGAATAAAGATTTAGGGCAGCTAGGTGGCGCAGTGGGTAAAGTGCCAGGTTTGAAGTCAGGAACACTCATCTTCCTGAGTTCAAATCTGGCCTCAGAGACTTACAAGCTGTGCGACCTAGGGCAAGTCACTTAACTGTTTGCCTCAGTTTCCTCATCTGTCAAATGAAATAGAAAAGGATGTGGCAAATCATTCCAGTATCTTTGCCAAGAAAACCCCAAATGGGGTCATAAAGAGTCAGACATGACTGAACAACAACAGCTAAAGGTTCAAAATGTTGAAGTTACTTCCTGGTTGCCTGAGTACAGAAAGCTCCAATTCCTTGTCCTAAAGACTACTTTGGGTAATTCAGAAGCAGGGAAGTGATGCTTAGCTGAATCAACACTATGTCCTGGCAACATATCTTTTTCAGTTACTTCCTCTGCTGTGACTGAGAAACCCTCCTTTTGTTAATGTTAATCATTAAGTGGGATGGACTATGAGTGTTGTACTTCACTACAATCTCAAACCTTAACTACCTGATCATCCTGGCATCCGCCTGGTCAACTCTGGCCTGTAACAATTGATGTAGTTGGCAATTTTGGATTGAATTATATGCTGATGTGGAAGAAGGTGAGCCTTGAGTGGCCTCCGTGTCTCTGAGGTTGATGGTGAGACACATCTTAATTCTCGTATTCTGTAACAGCCCTTTCCTGGTCCTTCCCCTCTCAACTGCTATTGCCTTCACTCTGAGATTACCTTCCATCCGCTATGTATAGATCTGGTATGTACTTAGTCACTTAAATATTATCTCGCCAGAATGTGAGCACTTTGAGAGCAAGGAAGAATTGCTTTTGCCTTTCTTGGGTTCCTCTAGTACTGATCTAAGAGCCTGGAACATAATAAATGCTTCATAAATGCTCCTCGACTCACTGACTGGTGGCTGTTAATCACCAAGCATATCCCATTGCCATTGGTGGATTGAAAAGCAAGCTGCCTTCAACCTGTCAAGAACTAGAGAATGAAGTGAATATACACCAGGTCCTAAAAACTGTATCCTGAAATTGGGCGTTTATGTTTTCCCACAGCAGAAAAAGGTAAAAGCCAAAGCCCTCCAAGATTTGGTGGAATAATTTATAATATAAATTTTTAACACCATTGTATCTTGGTAGTTTAAACGGAATGACTTTTGTCTTTTGGAACTTACTTTGAGATTTGCGTGAAAAAGTGGAATGGACTCTTTAGTCTTGGAGAAAAAAAGAGAAGCTGTGCTAAAGAAACTGCTTTGGATTTTTTGTGTGGTATTTGGGAAGTTGTGTCACATGGACTTTGTTGGGATTCTGGTACAACACACTGGGGAAGCCCTTCAGAGGGCAGCGCGTAAACTTCCCCAGGATCCCTTAGACCTCAGACTTGTCTGGAACTAGAGATGTGGACAAAAACATCCCGCAATGTGTAAGACTCCATCAGTCCATCAGTTGAAAAAATTTTAAAAGGAAGACATCTTCTGGTCTCATTCTGAAACTGTGAACTCGAATTCTCCCTCCCTCCCTCTCTCTCTCTCCCTCCCTCTTATCTCTTTTTCTCTCTTCTCCTTATTCCCCACTCCTCCCTCTTTTCTCTGTCTCTCTGTGTGTCTCTGTCTCTTTTTGTATCTCTCTCTCAGTCTCTGTGTCTCTCTCCTCCCTCTCCTGCCTTTTCTTTTTAAATTGCAATCTGGAATTTGTAGAACTTTTCCACTTTATATCCAGTACAATAGTCAGCAGTCATTGGGTAATTTCTCCCTAGGGAAAAGTTCTTTAGGACAAATCTTCATGTGGACCCTGACATTGAAACAGACTGCATGAAAGAGGGTAATATCCTTTTAGTTATCTTATTCCAGATGATCCTGACCTATGCTAAGATTCAGTGACTATCCAGCAGGTATCATTAACTTCACTGGTGTTTGTGGTACTGTTCCTATTCATGTTCACCTCCATTCATCAGAAGACCCACTCTGAATTGAAAAGATCTGGAATCACCTATCACATAAATAGAGACCTTGAGGTACAAGACTTGGTCCTTCCAAGGGGAAGGTGAAGTCTGGGATGTCTGATTTCATTCTCCCATATTGGTCCCTCTTACAGGAGGATATTACATTGCTTGTCTTCTGTTTTTTTTTTTGCTATCATCCTGCTTTGAGTTTTGCTCTTTCTGCCTGTGTTGGACTGCTTGCACCCTTGAGGTCAGCATTGTTCAATAACAACTCTAAAGCCATTTAAATGGTGGAAGGTCCTCTAGAAGGTGTGTAGGACTTTGATACCAAAGAATGGGGAATCTTAGGAAGCATATTTACCAGCATCCCCCACAATGTGGGCTGAGCTAGTTAGTACCTTTCCTTAAAAGGTATTGAAATTACCTTGACACTTACTTGGCCCAAATGACTAAAGTCTAGATGTTGTAATTATTTCATGTTTGCCTGATTACAAAAAGCCATAAGGAACTACAACTCTTCCCTGAGGTTTGACTTGAGGAAAACTATAGGCAAATTGGGCAGGGAAGCTGTGAAATGGCATTCAACTAAATCAACACAGTACTCTCACAGTATTTCTTTTTTCTAATTTTTTTCTATCTGTATTCTCATGTTACAATGTTGTACGTTTACTTTTCCAATTAACAAGAATTTTTCTCTTTCTCCTGCCTACACCTTTCACTGAAAAGAAAAAAAGGAGAAAACAAAACCCTTGTAACAAATATGTTTATTTAAGCAAAATACATTTCCACAGTGTCCAAACTCTGTATTTGAATTCATTATTTCTAATGAGAAGAGGAGGTAGCATAGTTCATCACAAGTACTCCATAATCATTAGTCATGCCATTGATTAGAGTTAAGTCTTTCAAAGTTGCTTCTCATTACAATGTTGTTATTGTATAAAAACTGTTCTCTGGTTCTGCTCACTTCATTCTGCATCAGTTCACAGAAGTCTTCCTAGGTTTCTCTGAAACCATGCCTTTTGTAATTTCTTATGGCACTATAGTATTTTATTACATTAACCTACCTAGGGAAATCCTTTGGTTTCCAGGTCTTTGTCACTACAAAAAAGAGCTGAGATAAATATTTTTTGTACACATAGGTCATTTTCATCTTCCTCTCTGCATTCTTTAGCTATCTAAGTAAATCTTTGGTTAACTGTTAGATAGACTATGAGAGCTTGATTTCATTCCAGTCTCAAATACATCCAGGAGGCAATCCTAGCCAACCCTGGACTGCAACATCTATATTTTCTGACTTGTTCCTCCACCATCCCTTTTAACAAAGAATTTTTTAAATGGGTTGGGTGGAAACAGTTCAGTAAAATGGTCCAACACATCTAAAAGTGACATCATATGCAATGTTCCATACCCATAGTTCCTCAGTTCTGCAAGATGGGACAAAGGTGAATTCTCATGTCTCTATTTTGGAGAAGTAGAGAGAGCAAATTTGATTATCATAGTTTTACAACATTGTTTTAATTTTTTCCATTTATGTTGTTGTAATCATCATGTATATTGCTTTCTTGGATCTTAGCTCCTCACTTTGCTGCAGTTCTATAGAGAATTATGCTGTTAAAGCTTAAAACCACACAAAAACTTTTGAGATATCCTGTATAAGTATTCTGCATTTCATATTCATAATTTCTTATAGACCAGTAATATCCTATTACATTCATGTACTAAAGTTTGTTTAGCTATTCCCCAGTTGGTTGGCATCTATTTTATTTTCAGTACAAAAAGTGCTGCTATAAATATGTTGTTGTATATGGGACATATCTTTCTATTTTTGACCTCTTTGAGACATAATCCCATTAGCCAACCAGTCAAAAAACATTTATTAAGCACTCATTATATGCTATGCACTGTGTTAAGTAAACACTGAGGATACAAAGAAAGGCAAAAGCAATGTTCATGTCCTCAAGGAGTTCATATTCCAGTGGGGGAGATAACAGACAAACAATTATGTACATACAAGATATAGATAGTATAAATGGAAATTAACTGCAATGGAGAATAGGGGGAGAGGAGAGCACATTTATTTATTGTTTTTATATTGGATAATATTTCATTTTTCCAGTTACATGTAAAGATAATTTTTAGCATTCATTTTAAAAAATTGAGTACTAAATTGTCTCCCTCTTTCTCTCCCTTCCCCCCTCCGTAAGATGGTAAGCAATTTGATGTAGGTTATACGTGTGTAATCATGTTAAACATATTTCCATATTAGTCATGTTGTGGAAGAAGAAACAGATCAAAAGAAAAAAATGAAAAAAATAAAGAAAATGAAAATAGTATGCTTTGATATGCATTCAGACTCCATCAGTTCTTAATCTGGACATGGATAGCATTTTACATCATTTTTCATCCTTTAGAACTGTCTTATATCATTGTATTGTTGAGAAGAGCTAGATCATTCATAGTTGATTATTGCACATTTTTGCTGTTACTGTGTACAGTGTTCTTCTGGTTCTGCTCCCTTTACTTTGCATCAGTTCATGTAAGTATTTCCAGGATTTTCTGAAATCTGCCTGTTAATCATTTCTTATAGCACCATAGTACTTCATTACTTTCATAACCACAATTTTTTCAGCAATTCCATAATTGCTAGGCATGCCCTCAATTTCTTTGCCACCAGAAAAGACATACTACAAATATTTTTGTGCCTGTAGGTCCTTTTCCATTTTTTATGCTCTCTTTGAAATACAAATCTAGTAGTGGCATTGCTTTATCAAAAGGAAGGCACAATTTTATAATTCTTTGGGCATAGTTCCAAATTGCTCTCCAGAATGGCTGGATCAGTTCACAACTACACCAACAGTGCATTAATGTCCTAATTTTTCTACATCTTCTCCAACATTTTCTTTTTCTGTAATATAAGCCAATCTGATAGGTATGAGGTGGTACCTCAGAGTTGTTTTAATTTTCATTTTTTAGAAAGCACATTTGTGAAAGCCTGCCTATTCCTTCAATCTCTCCCCTATCTTCTGGTTGCTTCCCTGTTGACAATAAACTCTATCATATCTCTTCATCCTTAAAAACCCTCACTTTATCCAACTGTCTCCGCTAGTTCATATCTTTCTTCTCTATCATGGCTAAACTCCTTGAGAAAGTGTCTGAACTCAAATCCTCTACTTTCCTCTCACTCTCTTCTCAACCCTCTGCATTCTTGCTTACAACCTCAGCTTAACTGAAACTACTTCTCTCTTATTACCAATGATCTCTTAATGGTCAAATCCAATAGCCTTTTCTCAATTCTCTTCCCTTTTGACTTTTATGATGCCTTTGACACTATTTATCACTCTCTTTGCCTACCTAATTTTCTCTTTCTAGCATTTCATGACATTTCTCTTTTCTGATTTTCCTCCTACCCATCTAACTCTCCGTTTTCAGTCTCCTTTGCTGCATCTTCCTCTAGGTCATGGCTTCCTCCATGGGCATCCTCCAAAGATGTATCCTTGGCTCCTTTTTCTTTTCCCTCAAAACTATCTCATTTGGTAACCAATTTCTCTCTCCCAGAATTCTCTAAAAACAAAGTCACTGAAATATAAGCCCAAACATATCACTAAAATGTGAGGGTTGGTTGAAGAAATTAGGGATGTTTATCCTGGAGAAGACTCAGGCAGGGCATAATAGCTCTCTTCAAGTATTTGAAAGGGTTGTCTTCTGGAAAAGAGACTGTAT